>JAGPOW010000797.1:20779838-20840548 GCA_030014935.1 Caiman crocodilus | reverse complement strand
GGAAGTCTAGTATAATGACATGCTAAAAGCAGGACCATCCCCAGCTAGACCATCCCAGCCAAGGCTTTGTCTAGCCAGGTTTTGAAAAACTCCAAGGATGGAGAATCCACAACCTCTTTGGGAACCTGTTCTAGTGTTTTACTACCCTCCTTTTCAGAACGTTTCTCCTTATATCTAACCTAAACTTCCCTTGCTGCAACTTGAGACCATTGCTCCTTGTTGTGTTATCTGCCACCACTGAGAATGGTCCAGCTCCATCCTTTTTGGAACCATTCTTCAGATAGCTGAAGGTTGCTATTAAATCCCACCTCTGTCTTCTCTTCACCAAAATATTCTGTATGCTGGGATATAGGGAAGCCAGTTACTTTATGCAACCTCAGGAAAAAAAGTTGGAGGTCTAAATAAATTTCTTAATTTACACAGTGAGATTTCAGTCAAACTATCTGAGGCATGTAGCTGCCTAGAAGTTTCAGCACTGAACAACCATGGATTTTTACATATTTGTGATCAAACTGAGCAGTTCAGTTCTGTCAGTGGTGACAGATGCACGAGCAGATGACAGCTGCTTAAAAAAACACAGACCCCTTCACTTCTTGTTGGCGGCGTTGTGTATGTAGTAAAAAGTGTGCTATTATAAAGCTAGAAAGTGCAATTATAGGAAAAAGGTCTTTATTTAGACAGGAATAACTGTTAATTTTCTCACGTTTTTAAGAAAAATACTGCTGGTAAAGCATAATTGCAAGTTCCTTGTCATCTGTGTACATATGGGAGAAAGAGTCAAATATGCTACATAAAATGACCATTCGACTGTTGTGGCTAGCCAAATCAGATATGGTTCCATTGTTCTAGCAGCCATGCTGAGAAGCCATATTTTATTGCCCTGAGAAATAGAAGAGGTTTCTAATAAAACACAAAGCCTATTGCTGATTTAAAGAGAAAGCAGCAGAACATAGAACTGAAGCTGTTTCTAAAATTCAGTGTCTCATTGGATGCTCAGTCTTCTACCTATGACTGTGTTCCTCCCACATCCATCTGCATGACTTCTCTACATTACCATCATATCATCATATTTCTGTGGGAACTGCTCTGATTTCTCACTAAGGCTTGTTAATAATGGGATAAAGGGTAACTGAATCAAACCATTCAAATAATAAGGACTTCTGAGGGTTTACTTTCTGCACGGGCTTGCTAGCACTGCAGTCTAGATGCTATGACATATGTTTGGTACTATGGAAATTCCCTTATTGCCCCCTTGATCCAGGAGTCTGCCTGTTCCATGGCAACCTGCCTTGTATTCTTACTGCTCTATTTTTCTTTCCTAAGTATGCATATTTCATATTTCTGTTTAGTATAACTCAGGGTATGTTTATCTTGACATTTTGGGCCTACCCTTATGTTACCCTTAATCACCATGGTAGACCTTACCAAAACTGTCCATATTGTGCTCTTATTTATTGAGTATAGCACCAAAATGTATCCCTGGATCCTTGCAGAACCCTTTTTGGAATGAGTCTCCAAATTATTTGTCATCTTCTATGCTTCTCTTCATGTCTGAACCATGGATAGAGGAAATGATAAGATGTGGAAGAACCAGAAGACAGGAACAGCGAATTGTAAAATTACTCCTGCCTATGATCAGGGCAGCACACTTGGCAAACGGAGATAGGATTAATCATGTTTCTGGAAGTTCAGCAGAGTTTCTATGGTCAGGCTGGAAGGCTATGTTTAATGAGATCTTTGATTGTGAGCTTGATGATGGCCTTCAGGTTGACCCTAAGCAGCAAGATTGCCATCTTATTTCCAGGAACACCTCCTAACCTTCCCATAGCCCTAACTCTAAACATTATTCAAACACTTTTCATCTAGAAAGACCTCACTTCACTTTACAGGATGTTGTACATATTTGTGAAGCTCATCTTCCTCACCCCTGAAATACCTGTGGTGCAAAACTTGTCTCCAGTTTAAACAGCATAATGCAACTAAATAACTTATCTGAAATTGCAGAAGGAAGGCCAGCATGAGTACATGACTTTTCAAAATAGAATTCAGCAAGGACATTAGGAATAATATCCATTATGTGAAGTAGGGGATTTTTAGGCTAGGAACAGACATTACACATAAACCAGTTTAAGTGATCAGAAACTGGTTTATACCTGTAACATAACAGAAGTTCAGTGCACATAAACCAATTTGAAAATGGCTGAAACCAGTTTGAGATAAACCTGGTCGAATGTAGTATCAGACTTAACTGATTTGGGACAAAATGGCTTATGCAATGTCTATCCCAGACCCCTTCCTGATTTAACTTAAATCAGAGTCCCCCAGGATCCTAGCAGGCTCTCTGGGCTGGGTAGTGCTCTCTGCTCTCCCTTCTCCTCCCTGGCTGCAGCTTCAGCAGAGACTGCACATATAGCAGGGTATGCCTGGCTTCCTCCTGCTCCCTACCTCCCCCTCACCACTCCCTGCTGAAGCAGGAATTCCCTCCCCACCTCCTCCACCTTAGACAGACATGTCTCAGCATTAGCTAGCATACCACATGCTGGTTGTGGCAGACAGGACAAAGGCAGACAGCAGTGTCAGGTTAGGGCTTTTTTGGAGATAATCAACAGGTAGCTGGTAATGTCTCTCCATTTCTTCCTTGGAAAATCTGTTTAAGAAGAGCTTGAACTAATGGAGAAAAGCTGTTGTTTTCTTAATTAGCTGAGAAACACTGAGTTAGGAACAATAAACACTGTGTTAGCAACTCCCTGGGGGGTTGCTCAGGAGAGGGAACCCCTCTGTAATCAGAGCATGCTGCCTGACCTGGCCATGCCCTCCCTCAGCTCAGCACTGTAAAAGGTAAGGGGGGGCTGCTCTAGCACCCGCAAGCTTCTAGCCTGAGCCACTGCAGGCATGTGTCTGCATATTTTTCAGTCTAGAGGGGATGTCTGTATGGTTACAAACCAGTTTAGCCTAGCCAGGTTAGATTAACCTTCAATGATTGAATCAACCCAGGCTCAGGCTTTTTGAATGTCTGTCCCTAGGTTTAATGACTACCACCAGTCAGAACCACTGCTTCACCTTCCACCCAAAGTGTGATGGTTAAGAGAACAAATATTTTTAGGAATTGACTTATAATCAATGTTTGCCTTTTGCAGAGTACTTTCAAACTGGCCATCCCTGCTAGTGAATTGACTAAACAACCCCTTCCCTATTTCCTGTTCTCCAGAAGCTTATGTTCCTATAAGCTGAATGCCCATGCTTTCTGGTTAGCTGTGTGGCCTGAATATAATGGTTAGTATGGGTGAAGTGGATACAAGTTCCAGAATTTAGTACTAATTACATTCCTGGACACGAATCACTTCACAAACTCCACTTAGAGGATTTGTCTAATTGACTGAGGAAATAGTTTGAAGTGGAAGAACATTTCTTTTCATTAGCGTTCAAATGAAGTGCAAATTATAGAACTGTTTAGCCTCCATATTTCTTTAAGATAAAGGCTTTAGAAAAAAAATGAGCTGAACTTTTTGTTTTAAATTGGAAAGAAATGCATTTTTATGCAGGCAAAATGTTTGGGCAATTTTCTGTGTGAATAATTTAAAAGCAGCTGATGGCTGGTTTAGCAAAGATGCTCTTTCACTGTTCCAAATTTGAGTCTTGGGAATACTTATTTCCAAAAAAATTTGGAGAGCTGGGATTGATGGAGGACAAGAATAAAACCCTTCTTCCCTGAACTAGACACCTCAGAAGCTAGGATGACATTTGCAACACTGGTGCTCTGTTCAGAACCCCCCCACCCTTTTTCCCAGTTGTAGAAGATCACTTTTCAAGGGATCTCTTGTGGCATTTGTGGTGGGTTTAAAATGCAGGTTATTAGCTATCAAAATAACCAAATAGAATAGGTGAGCAATGGGAACTCCATATATGGCTGGATGTTGCAAGGCTGGAAAGTAGCATGACATTCACTAAATAAAGAAGGGCTGGGACTAGGGTTATTAGCTGCAGTAAATACCCATCACATTGAAGAAATACAAAAGACACTCCATAAGCTACTTCAGCTCCTGGGCTAACATGGTCTCTTTAAAATTGCCTTACACCCACTCTGCTACTTGGGTTGTAGGTGATACTTTTCTATTATGTTTGTACTATACCAGTTGCAAACAAAAATGATTTGGATATCTGGGTTAAGCTATAGGGTCTGGATTTGAACCATAATGCATTTTGAGAGTTGCCTTATCGATACTGCTGGGTAATGCTATCAATCTTTGAGTTTTGGGGCAACAATGTGCAGTATGTACAGTTACCTAGACACATTTTCTCTTGTTAAAATTTTAACTGCATACTTAACTACTATTATTGGAGACCTGAGTTCATTTTTCAAATGTGTGGCCTCGTATCTTATAGTGCTAATCCTATCAGGCACTGTGGTGAACAATCAGGTAAGAAAATAAGACAATATTCCTCATTGTCCTGTTATATTATGTGATGTACCTTCTTGTGTACTAGTCAAATAGTAATTGACTTTGGCCTAATATATCTGTACGATACCATTTACAAACAATTACAATGATTTGGATTAAAATATACTACTTGTTTTATTTCTTATTACTAATTTAATTATTTAATACTCATTAGTTATACCTTCTTACTATATAAACACTACATTATCCATTGTAAAGATGTAAGACCCAGTATAAGTGAAAGCTTTTTGTATGGAAGGAATTGAATCTTATCATATATTTTGTTTCTGTTGTCTAACATAGGGCTATCCAACTTTTAAGTGGCCAGGAGCCACTCCAGCAAGGACCACAAACTGCACGGACACCCCTTGTGCTGCTTTGTGTTTCTACGCACCCCACTCTAGCGCACACCCATCCAGGTCCACCCCTCCTCACTCCCAATGCCATGACTTTGCGTGGCTACCCCCTGTACTGTTGCACCATGCAGTCATGACCTCACTCTGAATGCCCCATGCTTTGCAAAAGCTGTTCAAATGCATGAGGGAGATACAGACTGTACCTGCTTACGCCTATATGGTAGGGGAGATGGAGATAAAGGACCAAAGAAATCTCTGGCATTTCTTTGCTGAAATCAATTGAATTGCAGTGTTGTTTTGATCCAAAATATCTTCTTGAGCTACTTTCTTTTTTTAACTATTTTTTTGACTAACATTTCATCAGTCATTTTGCAGTGCTCGCTCATCTTCAAAGTTGATTCGTCTAAGAAGAACCCTTCAAAAATACTTTGAACTTGGGAGCCAGGAGAAGAGTCTGGGAATACACTTACAGAGCAATGCTGGTTTTTGTAAATAATGTGTGGAAACTGGAGGTTGAATATGGTACTGTTTCTGGCAACATTTACTGTTGTCCTCAAAGGACTATGAAGCCCTTCTCCTCCTGATTCTGGATCCAAGAGGTAAATTGTTCATGGGCACTCAGCATTGCACTGACTTCCCCATATCCTTAAAATAAAGATGAAAGACAGTTCCCAGGGAGAGAAATGATGCAATATTTACTCAGAGAAGAGTGAGACAGATAAAAGGGGACACTTTGTTCTTTCTTCTCTTCTATATGCTGCTGCTTTGTCTTGAAAAATGTTAAAAGGGAGCTAGCTGTTCAAAACAAGATCATGAGAAAAGAAAGGCAGGAAGGCCTGATTCAGATTATGCTTACTCTGGTTTCACAGCATTGTAAACCCTTTGACTTCAGTGAAGTTATTCCTCTGGGTTTACATTAGTGTAATGGAGCTAAGACTTATGCCAATATGGTATAATTCTAAAATACATACTCTGCCTGCATCTTATGATTCGTTTTAACTGCATTTTGCACACGGTGTCAGTGCCCCAATTCTAAGAATGTTGTTTTGTGATTATGACTTGCATTAATAAAACTGCCTTTCATCCCAGAACTGGATGTGCTGACTGGCAATTTGTGGGACAAGGTGGTATGAGCTGGTGCAATTCTTTCAATATCAGTAGGGTTTGTGGCAGCAGTAATTTTGTGTGTATGCATATATAATAAAAATCGACACCATATGTATATATACAAATAAAAGTAAAACATTACACAGGCATATGTAAAGTGAATTGTATAATGTGCAGTTTATTACTAGACTATGGCCATGTGACCTACCACACATTTTTTTTCCCTGGGACATTTTCTAACATATTGGACTTCTGGGTAGCTTCAAATACTAGGCATGAAAATGTTACCTAGTCTTGGTTGCAATGTCTTTGGAACCCTGAGGAGTGAGCAAGAGACGGTTTAGAAAAAGGGGACTCTTATCTTCCTAGTGGGACATAGCTCTTGATTCTTGCTCTGAAAGTGTCTGAGATTTTACTTTTTATATATAAAATGGTGTTTTTGGAGACTAGTTCTAACCCTTAATTCAGAGAGAAAAAATAAAAACTAATTAATTTATAGTTTCTAAGGTGTGCCAGTTTATTTATAAGTAGAGAGCTATGAGAAGTTAGTGAGCCAATATAGAACACACGATGATGTGGGGTGATAGCAGGTTTGTATCAGCTCTGATCTGAGGTGACTTGTATAAATTGCATGTGAATATTGCACCTAGACTTTATTATTACCACTTTCTAAGTTATTAATTGTGAACCACTTTAACTATTTGTGAAACACTGTTATCTTGGGAGTCAAGGTGACGGTTGTTCGACAGCACCCAGTAATATGAGCAGTAATAGATTTGGGTTTTGTTTTTCAGGTCTCTTGTAACTCTTCCAAAATGGGAAGGAGAATATCTGACTCTTTTGTAGACTTATGTATCAGTTACAGTGAGGCCTTTGATTTACTGCTTCATTTTTCCTTGCATAGTCAATGTACACACACGTTTTCCTAATTGCTCTGGGTTTTAATTTTTTTATATGTCTTATTATGGGGCTTTGGATTGATTAGGGTGGGGGGGATGAAGCAGAATACTTATCAAACCTTTGCATTTCTAAGAAATAACAGGTGAGATTCAAACCTGGATTTATTCATTTCTGTCTAATCAATATGCAAAGATTTTTATCCAGGTGGGTGAGTGTAACTGTTAGCCCTCTCAATAATGGGTGCTTGTACACCTGATGGGGGTTTAGTTCCCTACATTGAAATGGTGGGTTTTTAATTGGAATGATTAAAAACCCACCATTTCAATTTAGCGGTTTCCATCACTGTTATGGCGAGGGGTCCAATTCCACAGAGCCTACCCACATCTCCCATGGCCAGGGGGTGAGCTGCTGGCAGGCCCTGAATTGTGGGGGCCCCTGGTCCTTCCTTCTGCAACGGTGGTGCCACCTGCAGCTCAGGAACTGCTCAGCCTGCTGGCAACTCACCCCCAGCCATGGGGGACATGGGCAGACTCTGAAAAAAAAATAAAAAGGGGGATCAGGCCCCTTGCCACTTCTGCATTCAGCCACCTCTCCCTCCGGGTGGGGAGGAGGGGGCAAGCTGTCAAAAGGTAGCAAGATTACAAATAGCTACATTGCAATGTTGCAAACTAAATTACATGCAGGTGTGTTTATACCAATGTATTAGTACAGTATTATACCACAATCAGAGCAGTCAGACATGCAGCTACTTTAGGTAGATGCAGGCAGTAAGTGATGTTACAGTGTTTAGCCCTTAAATGTTGGGGGAACAGATAAACGGACTGTTTGCTTTGAGTAAACAATTAGCCCTGGGATTAACTGCAGACAGTTGACAACTAATACCAGTGTTTTACTCCCCCTTTTTTTACCTGTGATAATCAGCATCAGTTTGATTAGACTGGTGTGATCTGTTGTGTCCAGGCTCTGTCACACTTTTGTATCTTTTATTCCAATCCGATCCTTTGTCTCATCTGTTTAGACTGTATAACTGCTTTGGGTCAGAAATAATCTCTTACCATGTGTTTTTCCTAATAGGGCCTCAATCCTACTGTAACATCAATCATTAATAGAAAAGTTGTTTGGAGTGCAGTTTCCTTACATGCTAGATAGATACTTTACTCAACAAATCTGTATACAAATCAGGGATATGCCTTTTTAAAATTGACTGGCACTATCTGACTTGGAAAGAACCCCTGTGAAGTCCTAATTCATGCTTCACGAGATCTTGTCCTGTATATTGCAGTAATTTAATACCTGATGGGTGATCATTTTTCCTCTTATTGCCTGGCTTGCTTATCCCAGTTAAACTGTGAAGAGATCAGGAAAGATACTATCATCTTATGTCTTTTTATGTAGGACCTACACTGTGGGATGGAGGTTAGGCTTAGTCTTTGGATGCTACTGCAATATTAGGAATTAATTATGATCATCCCTCTCCTGCCTCAATGCTCCATAGATTCTCTGTGTAAAGCCATCTGCTGTCTTTCTGGTTACTATCAAAATTAGTGGCAAATCCCTGGATAAATATTTTCCCAATAGTTCATTGGAGGGCACCTTGTATGTTTTTAGACAACATTGTGCTGCTGCAGCAACATTAGTTAAAATTTGTATAGTGTTTTGAAAATGTAACATTTATTATAATTATGTTATTATAAGTATTTGTTTTATTCACAGTTGGATGACAATTAATAATTTTAATTCTGCATGGACCCTGCTTAGAGAAAGGGAATTGTTCTCGGAGGAACTGTTTGAGATATAACAACCCATGCATTTTTGTTTCTTCTCTCACTGCACAGTCCTTAAAATATATGATCACATAACTCTGAGTAATGTGACATGCAATTCAGTTGCTAGCGATGGAAAGAAAGCACCTTTTTTTAATCTCAGGTGTTTATGTGGAATATATTGCATATAACTTGTGTGATTTGAAATGTAAAACCTTTATGTCTTGCAAATGGAGAGACAGAGCCAAGTCAAGGTTGAAGCAGGCACCTTGAGAAGTTTATCTTGGTTCAAAGTATATGTTTCATCCTCAAGAAAGGCCTGTTGCATTGCCCCGTCACCATTTCATCATGTGTTGTTTATCCTTTTTTTTTAAACCTGCTGCTCGTAAACATTTGATTATATGAGAAATTCAAGTTTTTAATATATGTTCTTGGACTTCTTCATTTTAGGGGAAAGCTTGAAAACAAATCTTCAAAATGCTAAAATCAAAGCAGGCCATTTTCCTTAGAATAAATCTTACAGACTATGTACTCCTTAGGGTGGTGACACTCTGTGTTTGTACGGTGCCTGGTAAGATGGGGCCTGAGCAGGTAGAGTCCTACCAGATCTACTGTAGTATCCATGTGACACAATAACAAATAAAAACTCAAAGGGAAGAGACAGACATTACATATGAACCAGTTTAAGTGATTACAAACTGGTTTAAACCTATAACACAACAGATGTTGTTATGTGCACATAAACTGGTTTGAAAATGGCTGAAACCATTTTGAGATAAACCTGGTTAAATGTATTATCAGACTTAACTGATTTGGGTCAAATTAGCTCTAGCACCCCCTGGCTTCCAGCCTGAGCTACTGCAAGCATGTGTTTGCATTTTTTTCAGTCCAGAGGGGATGTCTGTGTGGTTACACACTGATTCAGCCTAGGAAGGTTAGACTAAGTTGCAAAGATTGAATCAATTCAGGCTCAGGCTTTTTTAATGTCTATCCCTAGCCAAGGTGATAGTATTTAAGAAAAATAAGCTCCAATTCTGGGGCAAGTTTAACTCATAATTTTGGGGCGTTTGAGGTTGCCAATATGGGAGGCTGAGACTCAGCATAAAAGCAGGAGATATTTTACATTGAGACAATTGGTAATTCTACTGAATGTGAGGAAATCAAGACTTTCAGATTTATTGTAAGAGCAGCTCTTTTTCCTGGGACCTGGATCTCTTACTCACCTGCAGGTTACAGGTACCTCTCACTAAATTCAGTGGAGTTGACAGTATTCTGAGTGTGTGAAGAATCAGGTATTAGAAGCTGAAAAACTCTTCATAAAATGAAAATGAGATTGTAGATATTCACATAAATGTGAATGCATTTGTATTTTGTGCATATGCACACACAATTATATAAAGGTGCAGTAAGCTTGAGAGTATATGTAACATAATGGTGAAAAGCATTCCAGGACATAATTACCCCAAATCAAATACTATTAGCTGAGAAAATTAAGAGTTATGCTTGCAGTTGAAAGAAATCCAGACATGTTAGGGTATGGTAAGGCACAATTGCTACACTGTAGTATTAATATGGGACTGATTTTCTTGCTGGTGATATTTTTATCAGTCTAAGGTGAGATGGGGAAAGACCCAGTGTTCCTTTACTGAAATGGAGCACATAGCATGATAGCCATTCAACAGCTATTTCTGCATTGTTCACCTGTAACGATCTCCAAGATCTCTTTTAAATGGTGGTACTTTCCTTTCCTGTGTTCTTGTGACAAGGTATATATCAGAATTAACAGACTTGTCTGGAATCGGATAGGGCTGTACCATGAGCACTTCTGCTTTGGCCTTGAATTTATGACCTCTGGGTCATCAGACATGCACCTTAGCACTAAGAAATGCACTTTAGTGTGGTGGTACTGGAAGCCGAACTTTCTGCATGTAGCTGTTAGGAAATAGCAGTGAACTTCTGTCATTTCCATGCAGATGCTGGTAGGTTATAATGGTGCTTCGTGCTCTGCCCCGGGGGCTCCAAGTGTGCAGTTTCAGCACGTTGTGATTTTTTTTAATAGGTGAGTATACTTCATCTGATTAGATGTAGCCTGTCATGTTAACAAGACTTAATTACACACTGCGTTCTTTTATGGCTTCATGGCAGAGATTCAATTTCTGTTAATTCCTTTCTCTTTCCTTAGACCCTCAAAATCTCATTTTCCATATTTCTGAAATACAGAAAAATCACCAGCCAAAACCATCCTATTTGGAGCTATACACAGAATGCAACAAGTTTAATGCAGAAACTAGCCTGGTTTTGGAAATGGTTGTGGTTTATTTATCTCTATAAATATCAGGCTGAATGAAAGAAGGAAATACTGTTCATTTTAAGATCTTCTTAATTACTTGAGAACGTCTTGCTTTTTTGCACTGGCATAAAAGTATTTTAGGAGGCATACCCAGAGTGTGCTTACTGTAAGTGCAATCACATCATGCTATGTATCTGACCATATCTCTACACAGAAACAATGATTAATCAGCTAAAGTGCAGGCAGGGGACTTATGTTTTATACATTTGAGTCCTGGCATTGTGTTCTAAAAGGTAATCTGTTACTTGCTAGTAGTGCTATTTTTGATACCTTTTGTTTAGGATTATAGTCACGTGAAAGTTGCATTGTACAGGTCCAGTTTGGAGTGTGAAATAACATTAAAACCGTAATATTTTTTGTTCTCCAGTTCCTGTAGAATGCAAGATGAACTTTACTATAAATTTTGGTTTGTGGGATTTTTTTTCTTCTTGTAAATTTGGGTTTGCATCCATTTGTTATCTGCCTCTTAGCATAATAACAGAAGTGCTCGACAGTCTTTCTCCAAAATCAGTGTGTCCAAAAGAAGAGCAAGAAAATACTACAAGAAGAGAGATACTAGCAGAAAAATTTGAAAATGTGAAAATATTGCTCATTGGTGAAAAGCAAAATATGCAAGAGATGAATCAAAGATGTTTTGCTGAAGTTGATATAAAAATCAAGAAGGTTATTTCCCTCAGCAACTCTACAATGCAGTCCAATACCTTTGTTGAGGCAAGCCAGAGAATTAAAGAGAAGATACCATATTTCTGAATGAACATTGTGCAGCAATGATTGTGAGGCCACAGCCAGTAGTAAAATAGACAATGGTGTGAATGTCATATAACGCAGTAAAGCACGTATTCCCTGAAAAGACACGTGCTTCATATATTTCATAGACATCTGGGCTGGAAGGGACCCTGGAGGATCATTGAGTCCAGCCCCCGGCCCCAGGGGCAGGAAGTCAGCAGGGATCTTAGGATCCCAGCAAGATAAGCATCTAAATGTGTCTTTAAGGCATTCATAGTGGGTGCTTGAACTGCCTTGGTGGCAGTCTTTCAAACCTTGGGGGCTCAGACAGTGAAGAAGTTCTTTCTTACGTCCAGCCTCAACTGGTTGTGGCAGAGTTTGTGACCATTTGATTTTGTCATCCCTCGGGGCTCTCTGTTGAACAGACATTCCCTCAGATCCTGGTGAGCACCCCTGATAAACTTATAGGTGGCCACCAGATCACCCCTGAGCCTGCGGTTTTCCAGGCTGAAAAGTCCCATGGCTCTCAGCCTCTCATCATAAGGTCTGTTTTCCTGACCCTTGATCATGCGCATGGCTCTCCTTTGTGCTCTCTCAAGCTTCTCCACATCCTTTCTGAATTGTGTAGCCCAAAACTGGACATAGTACTCCAGCTGTGGCCTCACTAAGGCCAAGTACAATGGGAGAATGATGTCCTAGGTTTTTTCTTGAGAAGCATCTATGGATGCAAGTCAGCATTTTGCTTGCTTTACTAGCCACAGCATCAAACTGAAGGCTCATGTTCATCTTGTAGTCAATGATGACCCCCAGGTCCCTTTCATCTGTAGTGCTAACCAGCATAGCACTACTGAGCCTATAAGGATGCTGCAGGTTTTTCCTCTCAAGGTGGAGAACCTTGCATTTTTTGGTGTTGAACACCATCAGGTTCTTGTCCACCCATTTCACGAGTCTGTCAAGATCTGTCTGGATCACCCTCCTGTCTTCAGGTGTGGATGCTTTACCCCAGAGTTTGGTGTCATCGACAAACTTGGCCAGTCCACTTCTGATACCAATATCCACATCATTGATGAAGATGTTAAAAAGTACAGGCCCTAGGACAGAGCCTTGAGGAACCCCACTGGTCACAGTGCACCAAGATGATTGGCTCCCATTGACCACCACCCTCTGGGTCCTACCGCAGAGCCAATTCCCCAGCCAGCAGATCATGGTGAGGTTGACGCTACAGTTAGCCAGTTTAGCCAAGAGGTGATCATGGGATACCAAATCAAAGGCTTTTTTAAAGTCAAGATATACAATGTCGATCACTTCCCCCTTGTCCAGGTGATTGGCCACCTGTCATAAAAGGAAATGAGATTGGTCAAGCGAGACCTACCCATAACAAACCCATGCTGGGTATCCTTCAGGATATTGCCTTCAGCTAGTCTGTTAAGGATGGCCTCTTTGATAATCTTTTCCAAGACTTTCCCCAGGACAGAGGTCAGGCTGATGGGCTTGTAATTTGCCAGATCTACTTTCCTCCCTTTCTTGAAGATAAGCATGACATTGGCCCTCTGCCAATCATCAAGCACTTCACCAGAGCACCAAGAGCTCTCAAAGATCTGTGCCAGAGGCTGAGCTGTGATGCTCGCCAGCTCCCAGTACCCTTGGGTATAACCCATCAGGGCCGGCTGATTTGAAGGTATCCACCCTGTCAAGGTGTTCCTTTATGAAGTCAGCTTTGAAAGACAGCAAGGAATCTCCTTCACCTGGGCCTCCCTGACCTATAGTGGGCAGGGCCATCCCATGGGACTGGTGAAAAACTGACACAAAGTACCCATTTAGCAAGTTCGCTTTTTCATGGGCATCAGTTGCCAGTTGTCCCGTCTGGTTTAGCAGGGATCCAATGTTGCCCTTGCTTTTCCTCCTGCTCCCCACATATCTAAAAAAGGACTTTTTATTGTCCTTGATACTAGTAGCTAGCTGGAGTTCCATCACAGCCTTGGCTTTCCTGGTTTGCTCTCTTCAGGTCCGGACCAGTGCAGAATATTCCTTCTTGGTGGTCGTTCCAGTCCTCCATTCTTTGTATGTCTTCCTTTTAAGATGCAGGAGGTCCACCAGTTCCCTAGAGAGACAAGTGAGCTTCTGTGCCCTTTTGCTGCCTTTCCTCCAAGATGAGATGGACTTTGCTTGCCCATTGAGGATTGCTCCCTTGAGGAGCAACCACTCGTTCTGAACTCCCCTCTCCATTGGGTTGTAGCCTTTTAGGGCTTCTCTGCTAAGCCTTCTTAGCTTGTCAAAGTCAGCTTTCCTGAAGTCGAGGACTTTTGTATTACTGACTGACTTTCCAGCTTTACGACAGCTGGTCAAAGTGATTCCTACACTTTGCCAGACATTTTGGGATGTTCTTTGAGACCGATATTTTCTTAAAGTAAAATGCTACAGAAAGCTTGTGGCAAATCCCTTTGGTAGTAGTCTATAACTCTTCTGTTACTGAGATTAACTCAATTTATCATTCTGAAGTATTGTTTTAAGATGCTTCCTTTTGGTTGTGTACTCAGATTAAAGACCTTTGTAAAGGAAGGTGCATTTGATCATCTGACTTCTCTGGAGTCCTTGCCATATAGATAAAGGTAGAAGAGAGAAGACTAATTGTGATGGACGCACTGCTTACTGTTCCAAGGTACTTACAATAAGCCAGCTTCATTCTGAATGACAGTTAAGAATTTGTAAATGTGCAGATGCTTTTTGTAAGGAACATCCCTAACAAACAGCAGACTCAGCCCGATGGAGTTAGTCATACAGAAAGTACTGCTTGCTGCAGACAGGCCTCCAGACATTTCTAGTTTACATAGATTTAATTAGCAAAGTGAACAAAGTCTGTAATGGTCTTAATAAGTGAATCTGGGAATTCCACAACAAAAATGGTTTAATTAGAAGAAAGAAGTGGCTCTTTAACCCATTGCACCAACAGTGCTCTTGATGGATGTTCATATGGCACAGAGGCATTGCTTCTAGTGAAGGTAACTATGACAAAACAAGCCTTGCAATTTAAAATAGAACCAGACCATACGGACTTTGGGGCTGATCCTGTTGGGTGCATAAAGAGCACAGATGTTTTTTTTCGAAGGGAAGTTAGGGGAAAAAAGATTACAGCTGTGTCTGTTGTAATATTCTTTCAAAATCAAATATATTCCAGTGAGAGCACGGAGAAGGGAGTATGATGTCAAGGGCCCTGAATACACAGCCATTGTTGGATGATGAAAAGACCTTTACAAAGACAAGTCAAAGTCTACAGTGACCTTCTGAATAAAGCAATTCCAACATTAGTCAGCTGACTTCAGTAAATGTGATATGTACAACCAAACCATGACTGACCAAGGAAGATAGAATCAAAATAAGAAACCTCTCACTTATCAGTAACCACATTGGCAAGACAACAATGACCTTCATTGAGCTGATGCCCTGCTTATAATAGTGCAGCACTTTTTTAAAATCCTGGTATTACATTGTAAAATGAAGCGTTCTAAAACTTATGATTGGCATGTAACTAGGACTGAACTGATAAACTGATATGCTAATAGAGGCACAATTTGCATATAATATGGACAAGGAGAAAAACTACATCCATTACTCTCAGCAGAATTACCTGATGAACACTGGCAACAAATAGTAACAGATCTGTGTCTCTGGAATGGATAAACATTTGTTATTGCAGATGGTTCTTTATTCAGACATTAATTTGGCACAGCTTAGTCTGTGCAGATCATGAAGAAAGACAGAGCATTCTTGGACTTCTGACTCTTTTAGAAATGTTTTCCTTTGATAACATCAACTTTTTTTAGCATTTTCATAGGGCTTTTGGTTTAAAATAACATACTATGAGTTCAGTTAAAAATGCAACAAGCAATGGTCTCCCACAAAAAAACCCCGCATTTTTAAGAGTTATTTTTCTTTTTGTGACTTTCTCTGGAAGAATTTATGATGAGATGAGGAAAGAGGATATAAGAGACTTCTGTCTGAGATGACTCTGAAGCTAAGTGCTAAAACTAGGTGGTAGGATTCTGAAGGAAAGGTGCCTCACTAAGCAGTTGGCAGCAACCAGGCTTCATTGTTCATTTCTGAATACAACAAACCATATCCCATGACAGGAAGTTTAGTCTGGGCAGGGAAACATTTTTTGAAATGAGCAGCATGGGGTAGTAGTCCAGTCTTCTGACTACTACCTCATACTGTTCATCCATATGGACACCAGTGATTCTGCTAGGGGTGACTCTGAGCAGATC
Organism: Caiman crocodilus; assembly: GCA_030014935.1. NCBI lineage: Eukaryota > Metazoa > Chordata > Crocodylia > Alligatoridae > Caiman > Caiman crocodilus. Next base: position 20,824,645 of record JAGPOW010000797.1, on the reverse strand, counting down.
AAAGTGACTACAGGGCTCTGGGTTCATAGGTGAATGGAGCAGATTCAGGTTGTGTTCTCCATGATCTTTCTGGCCAAGGGGAAGGGCCCAGGCAGGAATGGATGCACCCTGCAGATCAATGCATGTCTATGCAAGTGGTCTTGCCAGCAGGTCTTTGGTTTCTTTGATCATGGAATGCAGTTCCAAGAAGGATTGTAAGGAAGAGATGGGATCCACCTGGCACAGAGAAGGGAAGAGCATCTTTGCAGAAAAGCTGTCTAACTTAGTGAGGAGGGCTTTAAACTAGGATTGTCAGGAAATGAAGACCAAAGCTCTGAGTCAGATGAGGAAGCAGGTCACCTGGAGGAAACACAAGCGGGAGGGGCAGCAAGGGAGGCCTTGTCATTATTCCTGATAAAGAAGGGCTATTGGCTAGTTACCTCAAGTGTCTGTACACAAATGCATGGAGCCTAGGAAATAAGTGGGGACAGCTGGAAATCCTCACACAGTCACAGAAGTATGACATGATTGGAATAGCAGAGACTTGTTGGGATAACTCACATGACTGGAGCACTGTCATGGATGGGTATAAACGGTTCAGGAAGGACAGGCATGGGAGATTAGGAGGAAGAGTTGTGGATTGCTGGTTGTATTCTAAAGAAACCTTACTGAGGGTGCAGGAACAAACCATTCCAATACACAGGAAGACTATCAAGTATGGCAGAAGACCAGCCTTGTTACCAATAGGATTCTTTTTTCCAGAGACCCCCAAGGATTGACATGGCCTCTCATCTGATATGGTATGAAGTACTTTATTAGTAACCCCTATACAATATTACAGGTTTTCTCCCTGTAATATGATCTGGCAAGTGGCCTCTTAGACATTTCAGGTGTCAGACCTCAGGTCCCCCACTGGGTCTGTGTAATACTTGTTTCTGGCTTCCTCGCTGTTGAGCAGGGCACAGAAGATATCTGTCCTCCCAGAAATCACTGGATATGAACACATTTATTTCTTTGTTCATTACTTTTGTAACTTTCTCATCACAAATTGTCCAATCTCTTATCATTGGGCCATACATTGCTCACATAGTACACCAATCCTATCCTACTTTTGTTTATCTTTCCATATAGGAAAAGTGCTATATATTTGTTCCCCTATAGTACTCCAATTACATCACTTACTTCTTACAATGCCTTATAAGGTGCTTTGCTCAATTTTATTGCTTAGTTCCTGAAGGCCTGGACTCTTGCTAAGAGCCTTAGCATAACTCAGTTTGCCCACTTAGCAGGAAACTCTTCAGTTAGCTAAAACACAAAATGGAACTTGCAAGAAGTGTAAACTTAGATGAATGACTAGGCAGGAATATAAGAGTATTGCTCAGGCCTGCAGGTTGAAATCAGAAAGGCCAAAGCACAACTGGATTTGCAGCTAGCAAGGGACATAAAAGGTAACAAGAATAGTTTCTACAGGTATGCAAACAACAAGAGGAAAATGAGGGAAAGAATGGGTCCGTTACTGAATGGGGGAGGTAACCTAGAGGACAAATGATGTGGAAAAGGCAAAAGTACTCAATGCCTTTTTCCCTCAGCCTTTACAAGGTCAGGGTCAGCTCCCAGACTATTTCACTTGGCAGCATGGTTTCAGGACGAGGTGAGCAGCTGGCAATGATAAAAGAACAGGTTTGGGACTATTTAGAAATTTGGATGTGTACAAGTCCATGGGGCTGGACATGATACACCTGAGGGTGCAGAGGGAGTTGGCTGATGTGATTGTAGAGCCACTGGCCATTTTATTTGAAAACTTGTGTTGATTGGGAAAGGCCCTGTCTGATTGAAAAAGGGCAAATATTGTTCCCATCTTTAAGAAGGGGAAAAAGGAGGATCCAGGGGACTACAGACCAGACAGTCTCACCTCAGTTCCTGGAAAACTTAGGAAGTAGGTGCTCAAGGAATCCATTTCTAAGCACTCGGAGGAGAAGCAGATGATTAGGAGCAGTCAGCATAGATTCACCAAGGGCAAGTCATGCCTGACCATTTGCTTGACTTTTTATGAGGAGATGACTGGCCCTGTGGATATGAGAAGAGCAGTGGACCTGATATTACTTGACTTTAGCAAAGTTGTAGCCATGTTGGTCTAAGGATATAGACAGATAAGTTTCTTTAGTTAAATCTGGTATCTTTTATTAGACCAACTGAATAACTAGAAAAATTCTTCTTAGCAATCTTTCTTCTTAGCAGTCTTTCAGGTATGAATACTCTTTGTCAGGCTAAGGAAGCATCTGTAGTTGGTATGTGCTCTTCCTGGATATAATGAAAAGTAAAGAAGCTAGAGGCTGGTATGCATACAAAGGAAAGCCAGTCAGTGAAAATGGAAATGGAGACAGTGGATGAGAGACAGGCTGAGGCAGGAGGGGGGACAGGGGAATGAATGCAGCTGGTAAATAGTGGAGAGGTACCTGGGGAATCAGATATTAACCAAGTTATAATGTCTATATTTAGTCCATTTTTTTGTATCCAGGAGGTTGATGAAGTGAAGTTCATAGGCTTATCCATGAAAAGTGTTTTGTAAATTCCCTGAGGATTAGAACTGAAAAATTGGAGAGAGTGGTTTTCTGGTCAGAAATTTGCACCCACAGGTAATTGGGTACCTTTGATAGATTTCCAGTGTGCATTCATTCCAGTACACAGTTGTTGTTTGGTCTCTCCTACATATTTTCCATCAGGGAATTTGGTGCATTGGATGAGAGACATTTCTGGAGAAGCAGCTGTAAAATCTGGGAATGCTGATGGTTCTGTTGTGGGGTGTAGTAATTGTGGGAGTGGTGGAGATGTGTTGACAGGTTTTACATTTCTTGTCCTGGCATGATCTGAATCCATTTAGTGTGTTTTGGGCCATAGGAAGTTTGCTTTTAGTGATGAGGTTAGTGAGATTCGGTGCTTGTTTGATGGCTAGGATGGGTGGTTCTGTGAAGATCTCTTTAAGAACTGGGTCTTCTTCTAGTATGGGTTGCAATTGTTTGAGGACTTTCTATACAGGTTTGACAGAGGGGTGATATGTCATAACCAGTGGTGTGTGATTCATGGGTTTTCTTCTGTACTGCAGCAATTCTTCACATGGCTGGCTCTTTCAAATGTGCAATCTATCTTTCTGGAGGGGCATCCTTGTTAAGTGAAAGCATTTTTGAGATTTGTGAGGTGGCAATCCCAGGTGCTCTCCTCAGTGGAAATTTGGTGGTATCTGAAGGCTTGGCTATATATTACAGCTTTCTTGGTGTATTTAGGGTGATTGCTAGTTCTGTGCAGATATGTATGTTTGTTGTCAAGACCCTGAGAGACCATGATCTGACAGGAAGGGGAGTCCATGATAAGTAGTCACTCCTTAAGGACAGAATCCTACAAGCACAATGGAAGCTCATTCCAGCCTGTAGAAAAGGTAGCAAAAAGGCTGGGAGACCCCCTTGGCTCAGTAGAGAACTCATAGCCCTCCTGAATGTGAAAATAGAAGCTTGTAAGGGATGTTAATTGGAAAATACCACGAAGGAGGATTATTGCCTGACCAACCTCATTTTCTTCTATGACCAGGTGATACATCACCTGGACAAGGGAGAAGAGGTTGATGTCATATATTTGGATTTCAAAAAAGCATTTGACTTGGTCTCCCATGATGTCTTCAAGGTAAAATTGGGAACTGTGGCCTTGACAACCTTACAGTCTGATGGCTGGGGAACTGGCTTCATGGCCAGACCCACAGAGTGATAGTCAATAAAACCAAGTCAACATAGTGCATGATGACCAGTGGCATCCCCCAGGGTTCAGTACTCAGACCAGTACTCTTTCATATAATCACAATTTATCTGGATTTGGGTGTCAGAAGTGGACTGGCTAAGTTCACAGATGACACTAAATTATGGGGAAGTGTGGTCACTCTAAAGGATAGGCAGGAAATTCAGTCTGACTTGGGCAGGGTTGCAAGGTGGGTGGAGCAAATCCTAATGATATTCAATACAGAGAACTACAAGGTGCTACACTTTGGGAAAAAGAACCCACATCATACTTACAGGTTCAGCACTGCTACACTCACTAGCACCATGACTGAAAGAGATTTAGGGGTCATGATTGATCACAAGATGAACACGAGCCACCAATGCAATGCTACAGCCAGCAAAGCAAATAAAAGCCTGGCTTGCATCTACTGATGCATCTCAAACAAGACCCAAGAAGTGATCCTCCCACTTTACTCAACTTCAGTGAGGCCGCAGCTGGAGTACTGCATCCAATTCTAGGTTCTGCACTTTAGAAAGGATATGAAAAGCTTGAGAGAGTCCAGAGGAGAGCCATGCACATAAGAGGTCAAGAGAGCAGGCCTTATAAGGAGAGGTTGGGAGGCATGGTACTCTTCAGCCTGGAGAAGAGAAGGCCCAGGAGGGACTTGGTGGTAGCCTATAAGTATATAAGGGGTGTACATCAGGAACTGGGAGAACGTCTGTTCACCAGGGCACCACAAGGGAAGACAAGGTCTAATGGTCACAAACTGCTGAAAGACTGCTTCAGATTGGACATAAGGAAAAACTTCTTTACCATCTGAGTCTCCAGAGTCTGGAATAGACTCCCCCCAGAAGTGGTACAAGCACCTCCTCTGGATAGCTTTAAGAAATGCCTGGATGCTTATCTTTCTGGGGTCATCTGACTCAAGCTGACTTTCTGCCCTTTGCACAGGGGACTGGACTCGATGATCTTGGGAGGTCCCTTCCAGTCCTAACATCTGTGAAATCTATGAACTGAATAGATATTTGTCTTCTGGCAGGGGAGGGTGGGGAGCTTGGTGCCTGCCTGCACTGGCTGAGTTCAGCAAGCAAGGCAAGTCTCCTGCATACTTCCCTGGAGACTGCAGAAGCAGCCCTTCTTCCCCAGCCCCACCCCTCACCAGCTGATAACTGTAGGCAGTGACTTGCAGGAATCAGAGGAATGGAGCCCCTACTGCAAAGGTCCCCTCACAGCTCATTGATTGGGGAAGTCTGCATGGCAGGGGGGCTCCCATCCCCCACCCTCAGCCCCACCCCACAGACTCGTGTTCCTAGCTCAGTTCAGTCCTCTATGGCAGCCTGCATGAAATCAATGTTTGGAAGATTGATAAACCCTTCTAAAAGGGTTGATCTTTAGAACAGAGATGTTATCAGCATTTATTAAAGAACTCTTTATTTAAATATTTAGTTCATGTTAAAAATCTGACATTTTCTTTGTGCTGTTATTCTAATAGTTTAATTCCTTTAAAAGGTGTTCAAGCCCTAAAGAAAGGAAGTTGCTGAGTAAAATAAAGTCCATTAATTCATCCATTGGTCCTCTGTTTCCTAGGGAAATTTAGGAAGCCTTGAAAGAAGGATTTTAACAACAGCTACTGGCAATGTTGGATTGAGGGTATTTCATTCCTTGAAGTCGAATGTGCAAGTCTATTTTTTCTTCCTTCTTTTGCACTATGCAGTAAAAGGAAAGTATAGCAATAGTACACTAGCATCTACAATGATTTGACAAGCATTTGGGGGCATACTATCTTTTCTTTCTACCCCCACAATACAGCTTGCAGAGTTCATGACTGAGTTTTGTAAGAAAAATGTTAACCCCCAAAATACTTGTTGTTAGCAAAGCAGAGGATACAGTGTAATTGAAAATATATTCCTCAGGTTGTGGTATATTCAAACAAGTAGCATCTGCTGATATATTTTACTGCAAGTTAGCATAACCTTTGTCTTCAATCCAAATAATTTTGCCTGCTTCATACTCATTGCTATCATTCCTAGCTGTTCTTTCAGTCTCTCTTTCTACTGGATTTCTTTTCATAATTTGTGTAATTTGCATGTGCCAAATAACATGAAGTGGAAATAGACATTACCTTTTGTCACATTTTGATGGTGGCACAAAGGCCAAGCAAACAGATGTCCATACCACGTGTCATGCCAAGAATGCCCAAAATTTGTGGCTGCAACAAAAGTGATATCACTTGTACTGCTATTTAGCAGCCAACTTTTGGTTTCTTTGTGATGGGTGTAAACATTAGTGCTGTGTGAAGCTTTGGTAGCCAATTTGATTCAGAAGAGATTCGGACAGATTCGGAGGCTGACTTTCCAAATCCAACTCGAATTGGGAGACCCATTAAAAGGTCTGAATTGAATTGGAAGCCTCCAGATCAATTCAGAAAGATTCAGTACCACTTCAGAGATTTGGCCATAGACTAAAAATGTAGCAGTTCTTGACACTGGACACAGCTGCCTCCAGATGGTAAATCTGTTGTGGTGGGCAGAAGTGGGAGGAAAAGGGCGTGAGGGAGGGGGCAGATAAATGTCCCCACAGTGATGGAGGGATTGGGATTGGGGATGGGACCTGAGCTGGAGATAGGACCTGGGCTGGGGCAAGTGGTTCTTGCTCTTTGGATGAGCAGCAGTTTTGCCCCAGTTGGGCAAGTGGCGGCAGGGCATGCAGGGAAGGGGGCAGGTGTGCCTCTGGATCGGGGCCCAGGGAGGGGGTAGGGTGGCTCAGGAGCTGGTCACGTGGCAGATTGTCCAGCAGCTCTTGCCATTGCTCCCACCACCAGTCCGGGAGGGCATAAGGCGAGGGCATGTCCCCAAGATCTGCGTGGGGCAGGCAGGGCTGGGACTGCACTGGGCAAAAGGCAGAAAGAGCTGGGAGCAGGAGCTATGCCCTCCCCACCACTCACCCAGCTGGTGCAGGGCAAGCATGCGACTGACCCACTGTGCTGCCTCTGGACAAGTGGTGCACAACAGCAGGAGCTGGATGAGTGGCGGCTTTGCCGTGGTTGGGTGAGTGGCAGCAGGCCACAGGGGGGCATGTGCCACTCAAAACCTCACTGCAGCCCCCCCATAGCCGTCACTCTGCCACCTGCTCTGCCCTGGTCTGGAGGCCCCCCCCCCCCCAATGTGCCCTGACAGCACTCACCCAGCTGGGGTGAAGTCGCAGAAGCATCCAGAAGCAGCACAGAGGCTCGGTCTTGTGCCAGCCCTGCACTGGATGAGCAAGCAGTGGGGCGGTGAGGAGGCATAGCCCCTGCTCCCAGCACTTTCTGCCTTTTGCCCAGTACACCCCCAGCCCTGCCTGCCCCACGCAGATCTTGGGGCACATGTCCCCACCTCATGCCCTCCCGGCCTGGTGGTGGGAGCAGTGGCGAGAGCCACTGATAATCTACCACACAAGAAGCTCCTAAGCTGCCCCATACCCTCCTTGGGCAGCGCTTGCCCCAGCCCCAGCCCCAATCCCTCGCTGTGGGGGCATTGATCTGCTCCCTCCCATGCCCCTTCCTTCCCCCTCCACCCATCACAACAGACTTACCAGCTGGAGGCAACTGTGTCCAGTGTCGAGGACTGCTGCCTGTTTAGTCCATGGCTGTATCTCTGAAGCGACACCAAATTTTTGGATCCAATTCAGCCAAATCAAATCAGGACAGTGATTTGAATCACTGAATTGAATCGCTGTCCCTCTGAATTGGCCAAATCCGAATTGAATAGTTGCTGGTTTCCACAGGCCTAGTAAACATCTGTCTACTAATGATGTCTGTTATTTTAGGCTGCCTGCTCCATTCAGCCACCCCAGGCATGAAGTCCAAGGGCTTGAGGTACCCAATCTTGTGCATATCGCATGCTTAGTTTTCCTCCTTATAGGGACCTGAACAATCTTGGGTTACATCTCTAAGTGGGAAAAGCTGAGGTTTCATGCTTGCAGAGGTACTCCTTTGGGATTACTGGTACATGTGTCTATCAATGGAAAAAGTCAGGGTTTTCCTTCTCACCATGATGTACCCCCAGAATCTCTGGGTACCTTTTGCTAAACAAGGAAACCCAATTTTCCCTTCTTACAGATATACGCTGTAGAGATCCTGAGCATGTATCTTTGTAAGGAAGAAAACCTGGACCAACGCTCCCAGAGCTTGATGGGGGCTGATCCCAGATGGGAATTCCTGGGATGCACAGGACCAATCTCCTTAAGCCCTGGGTGAACATGTTGTCCATTGTCCTGTAGCATTAACAGTCAGGGCAACATGTTTTGCTGGGTGAAACAGATCAGCTATTCTGGGACATATCCCAGAACAGCTGATCTACTTCATTTGGCAATGTCTATTTTCACCTATAGTGATTTCCTGTTATTGTTGGTGCTGTAGTGGTACATAACACTCTATAGACACAGAGACATGTTCCTACATGAGATGCTTACCATTAAAGTTAACACTAACAATGAGAGTGATATGATATCAATGAAAATGATATTGGACACAAAAGTAACAGAAAAGGCTCAAGATCACCAATGGACTCAGCCTTGGAGTGGGTCCATGGTGGAGAGAGAGAGAGAGCCTGCCAAAACAAATCCAATCATCCCACCAAAGCAATCTCTTGTATTGCCTTGATCAGAGCTGTGAGATTTCCTAGTTGACTGGAAGCTCACTGCTAACATTAACTGTGGTTTTAAAAGGGAGCTGAAAAATATTCTGTTGAAAGAGACATGACAGCCAGCTACTGCGTTATTGAAACATTTAGACAGCAACAGCATTAGACATGAGTTTTGTTTCTGACACATAGAAAGGCATTGCATGGTTTGAAAGCAACTTGGCGCATATATATATATATATATATATATATATAAAGCCTTCAGAGATAGCTCTGTTGCTTTACAGAAAACTACTACTGTCTTTTCCTCCTGGTCTTGGAAATCGCCAGTAGAAGTACTTTTAAAGGTTAATGAGGAGTCGGAAGTGCTGTAAAGCAGTTATTCTTTGAAAAGCCATTTTTGGTTGGCTTCATAACAGTTGTACACCTGGGAAATTACTCCCTGCATATAATGCAAGCTACTGTGCCCATGATTTTTACAACAAATTATTTTTTTTATGATTTTCGAGGGGAGTGGGGGGGAAATTTCATTTTAAGAACAGCTTTACAATCCTTCAGAGCCAGGGGTAAGAGCTTATAGACCTGACAAACTGGAGTTACATGTCTGGTAGGCCAAGAAAAGTATCTTTTAAGAACTAAAACTATATTACCTATTGTGCTACAGCAATGGCATGTGCTACAGGAAACAATCCTTGGCTGGAAGAACAGTGGATTGAATGACCCACTTGTAAAACGTTGCCATCTCTAATGTCTAAGATCTTATAGCATTTTGTGTATACATTAGTTTACAGAAGTTGCCATTTAGTGAAATGACTCTTTTATCAACTGTTGCCACAAGAATGGCATGAGCTGTTCAGGGCAGGGGTATTATTTTACAATTTTTTTCTGTACAGTGGTTAGAACAATGGTAAAGAGCTCAGATTCTACCACAATACAAATAAATTATGATGGTGATCACAGCATTTAAATGGTCAGTAACTAGAAGAATCTAATGTACTTTGTTGTAGTAAAATGTTTAAATTAAAATAAGATTCTGCAAGTTATATTTCCTACAATAACTGGCTTCCTGAATAAACTTAGTAGAGAAGATTATTGATTCCTTTGTTTCTCCTTTGTATTTAAGTATGTAAAGCTGCTAAAACAACTATGTTTGACTTTTATCCTAATTCATTCCATATTTCCAATTAGGCTGTGTGTTGTCAAGAAAATGTTACCTGTTTTCTCTACTGTTTGAGAAGCTGAAATGAAATCCCTGGTGGTTATTCAGTGGATTTCCTGGAAGCCTCTCATTATTTTCAAGAGTCCATTTCATAGTTTTATTACTATAGACTTCCCACAGATTTCAGCAGGGGATCAGTGTTATACTCTGAGAAAGGGATACAATTTTGAACCCAGAGGAATCAGTCAGAAATTATAATGGAAATTAATGGCATTTATACACGTGCCCTGGGAGAGGGAGTGGGGGTGCTTTAATTAGAGCAGCTCCAAGAGCCACTGTAATTAAAGCTTCCAGAGCATATCATATATCAGCATCTCTGCAATTAAAAAAGGCAGCAGGTTTGCTTTCCTAAAGCTCATTTGACAAGCTTTAGTTAAAGTGCCTCCACTGCCATTTTTATGCATGGGGACATTGATACATGAGATGCTGGCGTCTGTAATTGCTAGGGCTGTGCGAAGCATCACTGTTCTGTTTTGACTTCCATGTCAACATTTTGATGGGACACAGTATTTTGCTTTGAGTTTTGTTTCATTTCAAAACTGCTGTTCCATTTTGTTTTGTTGAAACTGCTTCACTGTTTCGATGCTGTTTTGATGCTGTTTCGATGTTTTGCCCATGGACTATAATGGGGAAGCATGAAACTGTCTATAACTTTTTCATTTCTTGCCTGATTTAGATGAAACTTGCAGAGCTGGTAACCCCTTCTGAGGCTATGAAGTCTGCCAAGCTTCAAGGAGATAAGTGCAGGGGCTTCTGGCAAACTACCTCGAGCTGCTGACAAGCAAAACTCATGTCATGTTTATATATTAAGGCACAGCAGGGTGAAAAAAACAGGCATGGTAGGCCCTGCCAAGGCCATGAAGCCTGCCAGCTTTCAAGGATATAGGTGCTGGGGTTACTTGGAATTTGCACCTCAGACTGCTGAGAAGCAAAATTTGTGACATGGGTGGCAGTGCATGTTAGGGGGTGTGCAAAGCAGGCCCTATTCGATTTAGATTAGGATTCATCCTGAATCAGGGACAGTAATTTGATTCACTGATTCAGATCACTGTCCCTGATTCGATTCAGCCAAATCTGAACCTGAAGATTTGATGCTGATTTGAAGAATCAGCAATTCAGCCATAGACACAGCTTTAAAAAGTTTTTCTACATACTTGAGGTAGCAGGCATGGCTCGTGATTGCTGTGATGCTGGGGCACAGTTCCCTCCCACCCCCCGCCAGTTCAGGGATTGGCCACAAGGGGACTCTGGGTGCTCCCATCCAGACCCAGTTGGCACCAGTCACCGAGCTGAGAGAAGCGCAGGGGGGCCCCCCTGCATGCTCCCTGGTGGACCCAGAAGCGGCGGTCTTCTAGTCCACTTCCGGGTTTGCTGCTAAGTGTGCTGGGAAGCCCTCTGTGCTTCTGTGGGAAACTCCATGTGCCCCAGCATCACAGCACTCATGAGCCCCTGCTACCTGGAGGTATGTAGAAAAAACATTTAAAGCTGTCTCTATGTCAGAATCTTCAAATCTTTCTGTATTAATTTGAAGGGTTCCGATTTGATTCAGAGAGATTAAATAGTCTACTGATTCAGTTTGGATGCAGAGATTTGGCCACTGAATCAGGCCGAATCTCTGCCGAATTGAATCAGGGACCAAAGCTTAGCGCAGCCCTACTGTGTATTTGTTAAGGCACAGCAGGGTGAATACTGCAGGGTCCAGCTGAGGCCATGGAGCCTGCCAGCTTTCAAGGAGATAGATGTAAGGGTTTTTGGGAAACTGCACTTCAGGTTGCTGACAAGGAAAACCCATGACATGGGTGGCACGTTGTGTGTGTTAAGGTGCGCCCTCACTGGCGCTGGGATCTCTGCACAACCCAGTAGTGTGCCCCAATGAAGGTTTCTCCTTTCTTACAGCCTTAGCTCAGTCCACCACTTTAAATCACAACAAGTAATAAGTAATTTAGTAAGCAGCACAGTAACACCAGCAGCATCTCAGCCAGCCAAACTGTCATAGAGCCTTTCTTTCCTTTCCTGCAGGAGCTTCTTCTCTAGCAGCTGTCAGAGAACTCCCACTGCCAGCCCCAGCCCTGGGGCTTAGATATGCCCAGGGCCCTGCATCCTTCTGGTCAGGTGCTGGGGGTGCTGGTCTAAGGAAATTGCACTGGCAAATAAGGTCCCTTCCTATTGATCAAGCTAATCTGGTATGTTTTAGTAGAACTGAATAGTTAATTACAGAGATATATCTTAGCAAACTTTCAGGTTGAAAACCCTTTGTCAGGCTGAGGAAGCACTTGCAGTTTGTGTCTGCTGGTCCTGGACGGAAGGAATAGCAAAGAAGCCAGAGGCTGGCCTGGCATGCAATGGAAATGGAAAGCTAGTCAGTGAAAATGGAAAAGGAGGTCTCAGGGGGTGAGGGAAAGGCTGGGGTGCAGGGGGTGGGTGGGATGAAGGAGCACAGGTAGAAGTGGAGAGGTACCTAGGGAGTCAGATATCTGGCAGGTTGTAGTGTGTCATAAATCCAATGTCTATATTGAGTCCGTAAGTTTCTGTACGTAGGAGGCTGATGAAGTGAAGTTCATAGACGTGGCTATGAGAAGTGTTTTGTAAACTTAAACAAGCACCAAACCTTGCAAACCTAACCTCATCACTAGAAGCCAACTTCCTACAGGTCAAAACACAAAACCTACCAATCTCTAGTACCCCCACAAAGTGCACACCAGAATCTATCAAAGATGAGAATACCCAACTACCTGTGGGGGCACATTTCTCACAAAAAAAGCCCACTGTGTCTCCAGTCTCTCAGGCCTGATGCTAAAACAGAATTTACAAACAACTTTTCACAGCCTGGCCTCTGAACTTCACTTTATCAGCCTCCTGGGTAGTAGGTACAGAAACTCATGGATTCTGTATAGACAGTGGGATTGTGACACATTACAACCTGCCAGACATCTGACTCCCCAGGGACCTCTCCACTTTTACCTGTGCTGCTACATCCCCCTCCCCTCCTCCCAACTCCAGCCTGTCCCTCACCCCCTGAGGACTCCATTTCCATTTTCACTGACTGGCTTTCTTGCCTGCATTGCATGCCAGCCTCCAGCTTCTTTACTATTCCTTCCATCCAGGAACAGTGCTCACGCACACGCACACACATGCACACGCGCACGCGCGCACACACACACCCCTCTGCAGGTGCATCTTCAGCCTATTAAAGGGTTTTCCAACCAAAAAGTTGGCATCCCAGGCAGCTAAGCTGAGCTCACCAGGAGCCTCACAACTCCAATGCAATCAGCAAGCCTCAGGCCTTTCAAGGATGTGATGGGTCTGGGCTTTCCCCAGCCAGAACTGTGTGCATGTGTGTGGTAGCTGGAGGTTATGGTGCCTCCTACCCACCTTTCACCAGAGGGATCCTTGGTCCTGGCATTTCATGGGGCTGCTGCACTGCTACCAGTCCTACCAGGCTTCCCTGACCCAAGCAAAGTGCAGTTTTAGTTGCCATGCCTGGGACCTGGGGCCTCCTCCTTCCCTATAGCACCAGACCATACTTCAAAGTTCATCCTGGCATGGAATCTCAGCAGGGACACGATCTTCCCATACTGGCTGGTGATGCAGTGAGTGCTCCCTCCAGCTCTGAGAGCGGGACATTAAAAGGCTTTTTAAAAATGAAAAAAGGAAATAGGTACAAATAGAATGAGGAACATGGTATTCACTGTCTGTACCTGGAGCTTGAGGAACCCTAGCAGTGGGAGGTTCACCTTCAAGGACACCACCTGCTCCACCAAACTGGGTTTGAAGCAAGTGTGGTGGGATGTCATTACATCCAGAGCAATGCTGAACACCCTCTCACTTGGAACAGTGGTCGGCAGACAGGACAGGTGCTCGCAGGCTACCATGGCCTGATCTAGCCACATCTGGCTGAGGCTTGTCCAGCAGGCCAATGGGCTGCACAGAAGTGGCTTCACTTCCTCAGCAAGATAGGCAGCCACCAAGGCCTGAGTGCTACCTGCCTGATGGTGGGGTCTGGTGCCTCTGGACCCCATCATGGAAGCCATGCCTTTAGCCCACATTGGGAGCACCTGTTTTGAAGGAGGAAACTGACTGGTGGATGATGTGCTAGCATGGGACAGTGGATCCCCCTCTTCCACATCCCCCTGCCTCTGCCATTTTGTCTCCCTGACTCTCTTCACCAGACCAGCAGCTCCATCCACTGATTCATGCTTTGGCTGCTGCATATGCTGCCCTTGACCCTCAGGTCACACGTGGCGGCCAGCATATGGACTGTAGTAAACCGCAAGGGCAAACCAGTTTTTGATGCCCTCCTTCAGCCACCTCACCAGTTCTTGGATGTCTGGTGACAGCAGCTTGCCCCAGCCAGGAACACTGATTCCCTAGAAGCTCTCCATTTTGCTCTGAAGTTTCCTCACTATGGGGATCACTTGGCTGAGGAGGGCATCACCAGCACTGAGGGTCTCGGTGGCCTTGTGGAAGAGCTTGAGGACCACCAAGATCTGGGAGATGGTATCCCAACTCAGCTCTGTTAAGGGGACCACTGATTCCTATCTCCCCAAGGAAGGCCATCTCATGGATGACCATCTGTTGCTCTACCAGCCTCTTGAGCATTGGGTATGTGGAGTTCCACCGAGTCTCCATATCCTGCATGCTGTTTTGCTGTGGGATGTTCAGCTCTGCTTGTTTCTCCCACAGCATCTTGCACCACTTAATGCTCCGGTGGAAGTAGCCTGCCACCTTCCTGAATTTGGAAATGAGCTTGCTGGTGGTGCTAACACCATCACCGGCAGCCATGTCCCCCTCCAAAGTGTCCCTGACAATGAGGTGAAACTTGTGTGCCACATAGCAGATGTCAATGAAGTTGGCATCATGGACTGCCTTGATGATATTGGCCCCATTGTTGGTGACCATGAACCCACGGATGAGCTCACCCTGCCCAATAAGCCACCCCTGCACTAAGCAGTTCATGACCCCCATGGTCTCTGTAGCTGTGTGGGACTCATTCATTACCTCAGCTTGAAGGAGAGCCCACAGACGGCCTGACTGTTCACACCAGTGCCCTGTAAGGAAGCAGTAGGTGTGATCTCCACCCTGGCTGCACCAGACATCCAAGGTGAAATGTAAGGCCACCTGTGGACCTGCCTTGCATAATTCCTCCCTGAAGTACTCCCTGAATGCCTCATACAGGGAGGGCACTACCATTCTGCTGGAGGTGGCACATGCAGGCACTTGGTAGGATGGGGCCACAAGCATCATGAGCTGCCTGAACCCTGGCCACTCAACTAAGGAGAAGGGCTGGCCATCCACAGGAAGCATTTCCCCAATGTTCTGGGTGATCTTACTTGCCCTTACAATACACCCCCCTTTCTGTCCACATTTCCCCCATGGTTCCAGGGTGGTCTATCACTGCTTTGGGAAATGGAGGCTTTGGAGTGAGAAAAAGACTTCTTTTTGGGCATTTTTTTGCTGGTGCCAGGCTGAGGAGGAGCAAGGGCAAGGGGGCAGTGCCTGTGAAGATGCATCATCACCACCATAGTGCTCATGTGTTTTGTTCCCTTGCCTCAGCTGATTTTGGCTCAGGACTGCAGGCAGATAGTGTATGTAGGATCATCTGCCAGCTCAGAATGATCCCAGACCACATTACCTGCTCACTTCTGGGGTGTGGGTAGATGAGTGGATACCACACTTTCTCTCTCCTCAGCAGGCAGAGGCAGAACAACAGAAGAAGTGGACTCAGCTGAGCTGCTTGCTTCTGCAGCCTCCACCTCAGCCTCCTCTGAACTGCCTCCTGGGAAGGAGACCTGGCTCTATGGGAAACTAGAGGGATGTGGAGCACATTCAGCTGATCCCCACCCCCCAAACCCTTCCCAGAATTACCCTTGCTATGGCACTCAGATCCAGCTCTTCCTCTGGCACTGGAAGGATCATCATAGGAAATGAAATGGGGGTGGAGAAGACTGTCATGCTGGAGCTGGTGCTGCTGCTGCTGCTCATTGTCATGGTGGGGGGGGGAAGGGATTATGGCTGGTGCTCTTGGAGGTGATGCAGTCTCAGGCACAGACAATGGCACTGCTCCCCTCTCCTTGCTAGTTGTAGGAAATCAACTGAATTTCAGTTTGGAGGTGGGGGCCAGCTTATACCTCTCCCTCTACCCCATCTTCTGCCTCTCCCTGAAGGCTTGCCAGCTGCCTTTCCACCACACACCATGGTGTTTCATACTGTCTTGCTTTTATACAAATATATAAATGTATTTGAATTCCTATATAAATTCTCTAAGGTGTGTAGTTTGTACCGCAAGGTATAAATGAATCTGCATGACTATATAGTTCTGTAAGGTGTGTAGTCTATTCCGCAAGGTATAAATGTATAGAAATAAAATATTATACCATAGAATTTAATTTATATAGGAAGGGAAATGCATTTATATCTAATATAATTATAAAATTGAAGAGAATAAATCAATGAATATAATAATAAAATAAAAGGGTCTAGAAGAAATAAAAAGGTATTCTGAATGTCACTTGCTAGGGTAGGGTAGGCTAGCAAACAGGAAGTCATTCAGATCAATACTAGTAGTAGCCTTCATTGTCTAACTCTCCTGAGCTGCCAGAAGACACAGCTCAGTAACTGTTAGACTCCAAGGCAGAAAGCAGGCCAGTTTAAACAATGCTGCCTTTTATGCTGCTCTTCCATCCCTCCCCCAGAGCACTGGGATTTCAAGGGACCTAAGGGAAGAATCACAGTCACTGACTAGCTACACAGTCAGTATGAGAGCAGTCCTTCCCTGCTCTTCCCCCTCCTTTGCTTTACTTTCTGTTTCCCTGCAGGCAAGCCCAGCTTGAGCTTTGAAACTCAAAATGTTTTGACTGCCCTCTTTTCATTGCAAGGCTGTTTCAAAACCCTTCGTTTCATTTCCATTTCACTGTTTTGAGCTCAAAACAAGTCGAAACCATCAAAATGAAACAGCTGGCAAAATTTTGCACAGCTCTAGTAATTACCACACTCCAGCAGACTCGATTAATTTAGCCTGCTCCAACACACTGTAATTACAATGTGTCAGAGCAGCCTTGCTGCTAATGTATAGGTACCATTACAACCTAAGGTGGAGTCAGCAAACTCTTGCTGCTCCTGGCTGCTGGAGTTAGTGTCTTGCCATAGGCCAGAAATTTCTTCAACCTCCTAATGATCAGCAGATGCTGCAGATTAAATAGATGAGAAAGGGCAGATGGTAGGAC
This sequence comes from Caiman crocodilus, assembly GCA_030014935.1. NCBI lineage: Eukaryota > Metazoa > Chordata > Crocodylia > Alligatoridae > Caiman > Caiman crocodilus. Next base: position 20,807,837 of record JAGPOW010000797.1, on the reverse strand, counting down.
CCCAGGGTGATCTTCCCTAATGTCCTAGCTGCAGTATGCTATGGGTTCCCTGAGCTGTTCTGTGCCAGATTCATGGACCAGATCCCACCTGTGATAGGTTACCAATCTCTAGTTTAAAAAGGTATCTGTATTTCCCTTGGCCTAAGGAGTAATGTTAACAGAGGAATAGAATTTGGGGCTTGACTTGCTTTTACCAGTGTTATCTGGAGTAATTGCACTGGAGTGAATGCAGTTGCACTCTGGCAAGGCCAGGAATCAGGTCCTTTATCAGAAGACAGCCTTTCAGTTCCAAGGCAGATGATAAGAAATGCCAGTGTTAGCCAGCTATGTTTTGCATTCAGAGCACAGAAAGAAAGATCAGCTTTAGATACTAAGTTTGTCTTGGCCCTAGGATATGACCTTACCATGCATTATTTCAGGTTCACAACTTATCCATTATTGCTAATCTTTCATTTGCATTGCAATTCTGGGAAATGAGGATCTGCTGGAATTCTTGACAAACACTCATTGCTGATTCACCTTAACCTGTCTCAGCTATTGATGAATTAATTATAAACCAAGATGATGGAAAATAACTGTAAATGCTGAGGATAAAATCCCCTGGCACATAAGAAGTGGAAAGAAGGCAGGGGACAGCAAGGAACTACAGAAAGGTCTGTGATCCATTCCACAAAAACACAGGATTATGCTTTAGCTGAAAAAAATTCCAGCCCCAGATTCTATTATGCCAAATGCTCCCCTCGAGGTGTGGGAGCACTGTTTGCTTGTCAGGTGCTTGACAGGTTTGAGTCCTTGGCTCTTTATAAATTTCCAGTCATTGGAGAGTCAAGAGAGTGCCTCTTCCCAAGGGGCAACTTTTTTTTTTTTCACAATACAATCTGACTTTGAAATCTATTTTAGTCTCTATACTATCAGAATAGTATGATAAGAATGGAATAATAAGAATAATAAGTATGTGGGCAGCTGGGGCTGACCCTGGAGAGTCACAACCCAGGGGATGCAGAGCAGACCAGATTCAGATGAGAGTCAAGAGATGGGATCAGGAGAAGGCAGATACAGAATCCATGGCCTGTGACTGAAATGTAAGAAGTCACCTTGGGGATAGCCACAAACCACAGGGGTCAGGACCTGGTAATAGGGATCCAGGGACTCTAGAGCAAGCAGCTGTAAGGGACTAGGATGTGGGCAATCGCCAAACTAAAGCCATGAACCAGGAGTTGCCAGGTCTGAGGCAGAAGGGTCAGGAGATAGGAATAAAAAAATATGGACCTGCAGGCTACCGGGCCAGCTGGAGGTAGTTAGGCCAAAGGTAGACAGGCCAACTTGCATAATTGGGGCAGCTGGGGGCAATTTAGCCTGCCTGCTGCCTTGACTCCTGACATCTTCAGCCTGCTCTCTACTTCATGTGTGGACTAACCCTACAAATACTAAACTGTCTCACCTGCTGTCAGGATTTGAGGGCTTCCCAGAACCTTGTAGAGACATGTAGTTAAAATTTTCCAAGGTGTTCAATGACTTCAGGGACTGATCCCCCTAGGCATCCAAGTTAATGCTCTTTGCTCTATCTAGTCCAATGATTCTTAACCTTTTTTTATGATTCAAGGTACCATTTGTTATTCTCAAGGTAACCCTCCATAACTTTTGTGCACTGAGTGACATCCCTTCTTAAAAACTAACTTACTTATTGCAGTGTTTACCTCCTTGCGGTGGCCAGGTAGCGGGGGTGAGCAATGTCCTTATCTGCTTATCTCCTCACACCTCACTTACCTTTTCACTCTTCAGACCCCAACCTTTAAAGGATTTCACCCCACAGCCATTTCACCTCCTTATCCTGGTTGAGAATCATTAAATTAGTAGGAAAAAGAAGTCCTCAGTCTAAAAGATAGGTATTCAAAATTAGCAGCTGCTTTTGGAAAACTTGTTTTTTCTAGCAATCTGAAGAAAGGAAAACATAGTCTTAAATTTGATAGGCTTAACCTATTTGTAGTTTTGGGATTTTTTTTCCACTTTGTAGAATGATGGTCTGTATCTTTTTTTTTTGATCTAGGTAGCAAGTGAATATGGGATTGTGAGCATGTGATGGTACTGAACATCTGTATTCAGACTTGATATTAATTATTGCACATGGTATTTACCATGTGATGGCAGAGTACTCACATGGTAATTACAATATCATCACAGAATACATGTATCTGTCTTCAGCCTACAGCATAATTAATAACATCTATCGAAGTAGCTGACTGTTGCACTTAGTTATTGTTAGAGAGACTGATTTTCCAGAGGTGCTGTGCATTTGCACCTCCTGTTGACTGCAACTGAAACTGTGAGTGATCAGTGCCTCTGACAATTAGTCCCACAATATTTACAGTCTTTCTGCACATATTTTTCCTTGTGATGGATGAGCTGTTGAGTTCAGGGAGCTGGGATTACAGCAGACTCACTTTTTGCAACCCCCTGCTCAATCTGAGAGAGAGAACACAAATCTCCAGCCTGGGCTTTTGGAGCCAGGTTTTTGACAGTTTAGTCTTGAGAATCGTAAATTTAACCATTCTGATAAATAATTTACTTAGAGGACTCTGTGTCTAGCCTTGCTGCTTTGACAGGGTGTGCTGCCTGGATTAAATTCTGAACATGTCACCAGAGGAACAAAGCGTCTCTCTCCTCTCTTCCTCCCTCCTAGCATCCTCTTTTGAATGCTGCAGACATCCAGTTTTCCAGATATCAGAGCCTTTACCATCTCTCTGTCCAGTCAGTGGTCACACTACATCTTTGTCTGTCAAAGTGACAGCGTGAGGCAGTTAGTGTGGGGAGCTTGCTGATTGCTACCACGTTTTGTCCGCAGGAAAAGAGCGAGGGAAAAACCCCTAAGACCTTGCTTGCTGTCTTTTTGGTACTTTATATTTCTCTGTGTTGTTGTCATCTTCACTGACAAGACCTGAAAGGTCTTGGGCAAACTGCTATGTTCCACCAACAAGCATCAGTTTTCCCTTATTTTGTAATTTCTTTTTTTCTTTCCCCTATGGTCCCCTGCCATACTTCTGTTCCTGAGTTTCAAGGGTGATATAGCCAGGAATGCCTTCAGTGCTTTGTTATCTGAGCTTGTGTGGGATCATGAAACTTTGATGCAGTAATGGTATTCATTAATATCATTAAGGATATATTGCCTCATCATTTTTAATGGTAAGCCTAAGGTAATAGTTAATGGTGTTGCAAAGTATATTAATAAAATTACTTGTAGTAATTAAGGAAGAAATGAGGAGTGTATAGGGAGATCAGACATTGCAAATTGGAAAGAAATCTAGACTTAGCTTGAGTGTAATGTCTACTCACTGTTTGGTGTTCGTTACCCTCACTTTTAGGATTTCTGGTCATGTTACTTGATAACTATATGCGTGAATGGGAGCATTTCTGCATCACCTATGCAGCTGTAATTCCCATTGACAGAGTAGCAGCTCTAGCCATGGAAATGGAATACAGATTTGGATGGTAGGTATTAAAAACAAGAATTGGATGAGCCTTTCTTTTAGCACCTTGCTTGTACTCAAAGGGGAACTAAGCCCACTTTGTGAAGTAGCACAGGCAGGCCTTGCCAGAAATGCTTTCCTGTTTACCTACAGGAATGGGCATTTGCTGTTCTGGTTTGCATACAGGCATGGGCATTACTTTTCCCCAGAGGAATCAGTGTGAAAAGCTTGTGGTACTCTGCACACTGGTTAGCAGGAGTCATGTTTTCCTCCCCATCCCATTTCTGTTCCATTTAATTCAATCTATTTGTGTCGGTAGCCACATCATTACCTGGGTTATTTAAGTCGGATGTTATACCTTATCATCTCTGGTGTCACTTGTTTGTAATGCTGTGCATGAAGTTCAGGTCTACTTTGTGTGCTTTTAACATTGTACCAAAAAAACCCAAACCACCCTCCAGTGAGTAGCAAATGATCTTATTTATCCTGGATTTGATCCTCCTCCTGCTACTGTGGTGTAAATCAGGAATAACTCAAGTCAGTGTAATTTAATGTAGGTGGGAATCAGCTTAATTTCTCTCGGTGATGCCTTCTTCTTCCTAACTGAAGAGATTCTATGAAGGGACAACATGTGGGAAAGTAAAAATAAAATTCTTAATTTTGAATCAGGATAGTTAATAAGAAGCAATGATGATACTGGAAAAGGAAGACATTTAATTTTTCTTCCTTTCCTCTAAATCCCAATCATTGATGCCAACTATAGGGTTACCATACATCTGGATTATCCTGGACATGTCCTCTTTTTGGGTTCTACCATCTCCATCTGGACATTTTTTTTAAATATCTGGGATTTTGCTCTGCCTCTGCTTTTTCACTTTCCCCATGTGCACCAGCTGCAGCTGAGATGCTGGCTTTTGCTACCTGGCTTGGATGGTGGCTGCTCACCCAGCCCGCCCCCAGCCACTTCCTATCCTTCCCTCCAAATTGTGGGGAATGGGACTCCTGCCCCATTGCACTAGTTCCACAGGGAGGGGCACGACCACGGGGCCCCACTGTGACACAGACATGGGTGGCAAGCAGCAACTGCCCACTGGCTCCTCTGCTGCCTCTTCCTCCTCTGTTTCTGCTCAGGACAGTGGAGTAGGGGATGTGATTGTACTGCTCCAGTCCTTTACCTGCCATGCACCTTGAGGTGCACGTGCAGCCACCACTGGAGCGGAACCCAGGATCGCAGCAGGCAGGCACCAAACAGCTGCACTGGCGCCCAGAGCCCTGACCCCATTCCATGGCCAGTGGCAGCCGCATGCAGGCCTCAGTGTACACAGCAGGAAAGGGGCCAGCCAGGGCGGCACAACCTCAGCCTCTCCCTTTCTAGCAATGAGCTGGGCAGAGGCTCTGCAGACCTCAGTGCAGCAGCTTGCAGCCTCTCAGCCACCTGTCACAGCTGGTCTGGGATCTGGGCAGGCCTCTGCCACCCTCTACAGAATCTAGGCTGCTCGCAGCAGGGAAGCAGCAAACAGCTGCACTGAGGTCAGCTGACCCCTGGCCTGACTTGTTGCTAGTGACAGGTGCACTTGAGTCTCTGGGTGGACAGTGGGGAAGAGCCCAAAGCCCAGGGAGGCAGGGTACCATAGGTTGGGAGTGAGGGACACTGGCAGAGCCAGCAGTCTCTGGGTTGGAAGTGAAGGGCAGCAGCAGGGTGGGGAGCACGTTGGGTACTTTGCCTTGGAAGTGGGGGGCAATGAAATGGGCAGGGGCAGAGCACCAGTATATCACTGCCCCCTACAATCATATATCCCCTCCCCTTCCCTCCACTCCCCTCCCCTCCCCTGCATGACAGGTGTCTTCTTTTTGGAACTAGAAATATGGTAACCCTAAACTATTGCCACATATTCCTTATCTCAAAGCTGCTGCTCCATTCACCCTGGTTCATTTAAATGATGTGGCAACATAACAGAAGATACAGCACTTAGGGACATGTCCATCTCCATTTTCTCCCATTGGAGGTACACCAGTTTGAGATAGGAATGCATAGGGTCTTCCACCGTACATCATACCACTCCAGTATCCGGTGCATAGCCTGAATTAGTTATATCTGAGGATGTGGAAGGAGGCAAAAATTCTTAGCATAAGAATGTGGCCAATTTAGATAGCAAATCTCAAAAAAACATATGCACACTTTATTCCTTGGGGATACAGGCATATTGATTACCAATTCGCACTGTATTGTATAATGTAGACTACTTTTAGATGTTCAAAATGTCTACTATAGATGTCCAGGCACTTATAGCATCAAGCAACAGAATGGTAAACAAATTTGTACGTTTTTTGAGACTTCTCCCCACCCTTATAGGTAAGGGATGTGGTTGTATTGTTCTAACCCCGTTTATGATGATGATCATACCATAAATGATGGCTTTAATATTAAATAGAAGGATATGCCACAGTTCTTATGGATTGATGTCATTCCAGTTCAGGTCTTTGGCTTCATATGGGAAGGTTGAGATGAAAGGTATTATTCTGCCTTTTGGCTCCATCACATTTTTATAGTAGGATATCATGGATTTAGTGGCAATTACAAGCTTGCAATGCTGTATTTCTCTTAATTTTATTTTCCTTTTAGAATTCAGTATCTCTCTTCACACAACTCTGTGTACAGCATAACTTTGGAAACTGCTACCATTAAGCATTTTTTTTTTTTTCTAGACTGAGATTGATCATCTGTCCCATTATATCATAGTACTTAGGGTCGGAAGGGACCCAAACAGATCATCAGGTCCAACCGCCTGCCCTGGGTAGGAATGGGTGTCAGGATCATATCACCCAGCCAAATATCTGTCCAGCCTCTTCTTGAAGACCCCCAAGGTAGGAGAGAACACCACCTCACTTGGGAGCCCGTTCCGGAGCCTGGCAGCCCTAACTGTAAAGTAAAAAGGAGCAGGATACACCTATACAACCTTGAGAGAAACTGCAGTGGATGAATATTCAAACCTTGTTTCATTGTTTTGTTTTGGAATCACGTGTTGCTGTTTACAAGATCATCGGATCTCCTTACAGAATAAGCAGATGTTTTGAGGGAAGGACGAACAAGAAAATAGGAGGCTTAGCACACTCTATTTGGGATATAGCAAATGATATGTGAACCAATTAGAAAGACACAGAAGCACTTCTGAATGAAAAATTTGAGAGTTAAAAAAAAAAATTGAGCTTCCATTGGAACATTTCATTTTTTCCCATTAGAAATGGGGAAAAAGTCTTTTTGGTTGATTCTAGTTCTTTATCCCTCACTCTCCTCATCTGTAGAATGAAAACAATAGCCACGGAGGAACAATAACTTGTTCATCTTTTTAAGGTGTTTTAAAATCCCTGAGAGGAAGTGTTGAAATAGAAAAGATGCAAGTGTATAAACTAGAAAAGGAGAAAATATGCTAAAATCTTTCAGTTTAGGGTGGAAATTAAAAATGCTCAGTATCATAGTAGATTGTTTTCCCATTTAAATCTATAGAATAGCTCATAATGACTGCAGTTGAAATGGAGCCAGATGCATTCTGAGCATATTTTAAAAATCTCCACTGCTCATCTCTATGAGATCCATGAAAACAAATTATATATGACAAAAAAGTAGAAGGAATAACATATGAAAATACCTTTCTCAAAGTGTTCCACATACTTGAAATTAAAAAAAACAACAATGTCCCTTTAATATTAAAGTTGATTTAGATACCAGCATCAGGGATGGGTCAGACTGGGTCAGAAGATTGCTGTCTAGGCATATTGGGAAATAATTTAAAATTAATTGCACTGATCACAGAGTCACATATCCTGAAGTTAATACAAGGAAAATAAGAATGCTGATGCAGATCACACTTCCCCATAGTCACTGAGTCAACAGCAACATGACTGACAACCTCTGGCAGGTTTAAACTTTGTGATAGAATTAGTGGAAAAATAGGCCTGGGATGGTGTGGGTGCTAAGGCACATGGTTGATAGCCCAGAGTTTGCAAGTTTGAGGCCATGACAAAAGTGCTAGCAGCCTAGCCCTGTCCAATTCCAATGAAATCTGTAAATTCTGCTAAATACCTTGTCACAAGGACATAAAAAATGGAAATCACTAATAGTAGTATGACCCAAGTCTGTATTACTTCACATACCCAGAGGCCACATATAATAAAATTGGGACAAAGCCTAGAAAAGTGTTGGTTGGACCTTTTTTCCTCCTCTTAAAGGGTTTAGGAACATAAAATAATAGCATATTGCCATCTGTCTTGCTATTGCAGCTGCTCTGTATAGTGTCACTTGCGATGTGATACAGAGTGTTTTGTCTTTTAAATTCAAAATTGGTGTTTTGACTCCGGACTTGGTTGGTAACATCTGAAAGTCATTACCTTCTGACAGCTCTCTAGTGGCCTATGTGAAAATTATGTATCGACTCATTTATTTTGATTTTAAAAAATGCACCTGTTCAACGCTGTGCTGTTCTGGCTTGTTTCCTATTCGGAGTGACCTGAGCAGGGTTTACATATATAACTATGAATTCCTTACTTGCCTTTATAGTATACACTGAAGCTTTACATCTCTAAGATCTCTGCTGTTTGTAGAGCTGGTCGGCCATTTTGAGAAGCAGTGCATCTGTATCAATTTACATGTAACCAACTTGGAAATATATATTTATGGACCTCCTCCATGCTTGATCCATAGATATGAGTCTGTTCCAGCACTAGATAGAGAAGTGTTTCTCTTTTAGTTCACGTTATAGTAGCTTATGCTTTTATCTCTGGAGTTCCATGGTTTTAATCCTTGATACTTGAGCCAAGAGGGCTGTTATGTTTTCTCATAGAGATGTTACTTTTGTTCTTTTTTCCTGCTTGTATTTAATCTAAAATCAATGCAATTTTAGATTACAGCTAAGCATTTCTCCTTGTTGTATGGTAACATAGCATAGGGACAAGGTCATATCACATCAATAAATAGCAATGGCCTTGTTACATGTTGAACTCTGAGCTGATCAAATGTTGGTTGGTGTTAGTGCTACCTTGAGTCCAGAGCAGTTACAACTTAAGGCTAAAAACCTTCTCTGACTGTCCCCCACTTGCACAGCTGTGACTTTCTTCTAGGGCTAGGGACAGACATTCAAAAAGCCTGAGCCTGAATTAATTCAATCTTTACAGGTTAGTCTAACCTGCCTAGATTGAATCAGTTTGCAACTACACAGACATTCCCTCTGGACTGAAGAAATGCAGGCACATGCCTGCAGTGGCTCGGGCTAGAAGCTGGGGGCATCCCCACCCCCTGCTTAAGGGGTGGGAGTTTTGCCAGTCCCGAGCCCCAGGCTAACATTCTGAGGCAAAGGGTGTTTGTGCAGTGCATGCATCTGTTGATGCTATTGAGCTTTTCAATCTCCTTCTCCCTGCTTCTTCATACTGTTTGCAAACCTGGCAGATGAGGGATTCAGCATAACAAAGCATTTATCAGCCCATCAAGAAAATAAAAGCCTCTCTCATTAGTTCAAGCTCCTCTTAAATAGCTTTTTCCAAGGGAGGAATGGAGGGACATTACCAGCTGACCTGTTGATTACCTCCATTAAGCCCTAAGTGGACAATATTCTGTCTGCCAGTGAAATTACAGACACACACAGATACCTTTCAGTATTAGTTAGCATACCACATGCATAGAGTCTGTGGGGCTGGGGTCTGTGCTGTGAGAGATGGGAAAGAGGGAGTGGGGGATCCCTGCTTGAGCAGTGAGTAGTGAGGAGGGGGGCAGGGGAAAGCCAGGCAGACCCTGTGGTGCCTGCAGTCTCTGCTGCAGCTCTGGCTATGGAGCAAAGGGGTGGGGCCAGCCCTGTTCTCTGGAGCAGACAGCACAGCCCAGGGCTGCAAAGCATCTGGGATGCTGGGGGACTCTGGTTTAACTTACACTATGAAGAGGTCTGGGATAGACATTGCATAAACTGGTTTGACCTAAATCAGTTTAGTCTGATACTACATTCAACCATGTTTATCTTAAACCAGTTTCAACCACTTTGAAACAGGTTTATGTGCATTGAACTTATATTCTGTTAAAAGGTTTAAACCAGTTTCTGATAACTTGAACTGGTTTATGTGTAATGTCTGTCCCTAGTTTAAAGGCCTGGCAAGCAGGGGCCTGACTAGTAGCTACATCTGTGAGTTGCCAGTCCAGGATTGGAGAGCTAAGTCAGACTTCTATTCCTGCTTGGGGGAGGAGGGTGGAACATGAAACTGAGAGACAGCGAGTTAATGAAGTATGGTATGGCAACTGTCAGTCCTACTGGATCATGGTGTATGCATGCGAAGTCGCTCAGAGCTTTGACACATAGGCCTAGGGAGGAGGAGTAGACACTGCCTAGGCCTTCCATATCACCTTTAGGCCATTGAGCCAGAATCTAAAAGCCAGACTAAATCCAGACATTTGGTGCCTCCATGGCTGTAGTTGTATAAGAGTCTGGGAATCAAACCCAAGCCTCCAGTGTAACAGACAAGCATTCTGCCACTACCACAGGGGACTCTAGAGAGTTAATGGAATGGGGCTGGATAATGACATGGGAGGTGGAAAGGAAATGGAGGTGGGGGAAATATAGTGAAACCACTGAAGGAAAAAAGAAAAAGAGAAAGAAAGAAAAATAAAAGAAGTAAATTAAAGGTCTCATGTAGTAATAAATTGGGATTGAGGTGTGTGTGCGTGGGGAGGTGGAGTGCTAGTCATGCTTCCAGGGTAGCTGGGAGGTGGAAGCAGTGAGGAAAGGTGCTTTTGGGGGAGCTACTGCCCTTACTCTGGAAAGGAAGCCATAGCTCATGGGGCGCTGATCCAGCCTTTTACCTTGTTTCCACAAGGGGTTGTACCACTGCAGGTAGGAGAGGGAGTAGAGTTCAGAGGGTAGAAAGTTTGTCCACACGGAACAGGAGGGTGGGGAAGGGAACACTGCATCCTGGGATGCTGGAGGATTGCAACTTGGGCAACTCCTCTATGGGTAACACGGATCAGAGACAAACTTGCCCTGGAGTGATATAATTTTAAGTTGCCTAAAATGTGCTTAAAACTAGTTTCAGGCATTAATGTGTGGACAATCCCGTGACTAAGAGTTCCAGGAACACCTAAAATTAATGTGTAAAAAGGCCCTAACTGGCAGTTGCAGTGTTCATAAGTAGAGTAGTTCATGGAGAATGAAATGCAGTATACTTTTAACTGAGATGCAACTCAAAATGAAGGCACACTGGTTGAGGCGCTGTCGGGAAGCTTTCTACTGTCATTGATTGTTGTGTCATAGAAGTTTTTCAGGGGACCCAGAACAGCACCAGGAACCTTGAACTCTGTATTAGTGAAGTTTCAGTAATTACAAAATAAAGTGATGGGCCAAATTTAGGGGTAGTTGTTTAAGGTGAGTGTAAATAATACAATAAAAAGTGACAAATGCAAGCATTTAAATGAAGGTGGCAAAAGAAAAAAATGTTGCTTTTAAGTGAAAATCTTGAGCTGTGGTCTACAGTGTGAATGAAAGGCTATTCTAATAAAGTAAAAAGTGATCAGTGTTGCCAGTTGCCAGCACTGTTAATTATGATTTCTAAAACTGATGTTTTAGGAAGTGGCAGAAGAACCTTATAAAAGCAACTGAAAAAAAAAAAGACAAGAAACATCTTCCCTAATAGCTTCCTCAAGAAATCTAATTTTAACATGATATTCAAAATATAAGTATAAGCCCTTTCTTTTTGAAAAGTATTGTATAAATAAACCCTGAGCAATTCAGAGTACGATATTATTTAGAGATTTTAATGCATTATCTTGGTAACCTTTATGAGCTGTCATCAAGAGAGGAGCACAGATTCCCAAAGCATTATCTGTGCAGTTCTTGAGGGCAAAAAAGAAAAGAAAATGAAAAAAAGAAAATGTACAAAAAAAAAAAGACTAATCTGATTATATAGGAATGTGTAAAAGAAGTCGGTGAATAAGTGCTAGTTCTGCTTAGAATTTTGCTATTGTGGAAAAACGCAAATGGAACCATTTGTTTAATTTTAAGGAACATTGCAACCTGCCTCCTTGTATAGCTGTAATATCAACTGCTTGTCATTCTGCACCTTACTCCTCAACAAAGATAACCAGCATCTGTTTAGAAACTTGACTTTTGACATTTTTCCTACTGTTTTCCTGTATGGAGTACAATTGGCATTTTCCCTTTTCTGAGTTGACCTTTCCAGGCCACTCTCATGCCTTTCAGGTGAATTTAGTGCTCTTTTAGTCATACCAGATTCAAGTCTTGGAGACTGGCCACAAAACAGGCGCAGCACAAAGCAATGGCAGAAGCAGCCCATTTCCTAACCAGTATAACCGCATGTCACCCAACCAACCCATGCTCCAAGTATCTTCTGCTCCAAGTATCTTTTGTTGTTGACTGGTGATGTACATAGTGCACAAGAACATAGGACAGGAAGGCATTTTTCACTTTCAGAACTCGAACAGGGGAAACTTCAAGAGTTTTTCTCTGTCATGTCTGCACAATATACATGTTCACACAGTTGGTAACTGAATTGGCAAGGTCAAGAAATGAAAAAATTAAGAATATATTTTTAAAATCAATTAAGCACTATTTAATCTGCTGCTTGGCTCCCCTCTCCTCCTGCCAATGTGTGTGATAATTTCAGGTTGAAAAGTCAGTCTTTATTGCACACAGAAATTCATGCCTTTTTCTCTTTGTGGAAACAGAGACATCATTTACATCCTCCTCAGCCCTACATCTACTGTCACTGTCCTGACACTCTTCCTTCCTCACCCCTGTACACCCTGACCATACTCAGGCTATGATATACACCTGGTAAATAAAGAGTGAACATGAAAGAAATGCATGTACTCTTCCTATGCACCAAGTTTTCAATAAAGATTTATGGCAGCTGCAAAAAATTTGTATATGTAATAAAGCCATTTCACCCTCAATCACCTTGCCTACTGCTGGAAAGCTTCTTGTCCAAGAAGAGCATGCTGTAACTTTAAAACTGTAATTATATTTAGAGCCCTACCAAGGAGAAGCTTCAGAGCAGCAGGAAACATTTGTTGTGGGTGTGCAGCTGAAACTAATGCTCAGAGTAGGAAACAAGGAGCTTCTTGCATCTTCATCAGAGAGCTCCTACTGCAGCTTCACAATCCTGTGACTTGCAATCTGTTCAAGGTGTTTGGCAACATAGTCTTCATCTGGGCTTCAGAGAAGGTATTCCCTTTTCCTTTTGACCTGGGCCTTGGAGGGTGGGGGGAGCTTCATTCCAATTGGCTCATTCGCCCACCCCCATTACTATCCTCTGTACTCCCTCAGCCTTCGTTTGTCCTCCATTTCTCTGTCTCCATTTCCAGTCTTTCCAGCTCTGCTGTCCGCTTTTAGGCATTTTTAACACGTAGGAGCCCTTCACCAAGAGAACAGCTGAAGATTTCTCCCCATTCCTGTAGCAGTGATTCTTTTGTGCTGCTCACTTTTCTGATTGTGGCACTTCTCATGACTAGGTTGTTTCTACTGATTAGAGAAGGCAATCTTGATCTCCTTTTCCCTACTTCTGTCCTCCTTTATCCAGAGTTGGGATTGGCATCAGATTGGTCAGGATGATCTAGTTGGGGATGGTCCTGTGTTGAGCAGGGGGTTAGACTAGGTGACCTCCTGCGGTCCCTTCCAAGCCAAATTTTCTATGATTTTATGAAAAGCAGAGTTGGATGTAGATAGTCCACAGGAGAATTGAAGCTATCTTGCTGTTTTCACCCCTGTTTGAAGTGGAGAAGGAGCAACCATTTTCATTAGTGGAAGGTTGGTAAGGAAACAGCCTTTAATCGAATTATCTTGAGACAGGTTAAAAACCTTAAAATCATTCAAGTCACAATTAAATAATATGTTTGCAACACTGGCTATTCCCACTACATAAATATGTCCATACTTGATGATTTCATACAAGTGATCAATTAAAATCACTTTAAAAAGCTGGCTCTGCATGTCATGCCACTCCATTGATCAGACACTTACCATTTCTTCCTTTTAATGTCATACCTGGAATCTTATCAACTGCATCTTAATCTCAAATTCCAGGAGCCAGGACTGGCAGTGACAACAGCAATAGCATCTAGCTTTGGAAAATTAAGACCAAGTCAGAAATGAAGCCTTTGTGGTTCATTGGCTCATCATTGTAGTTGTAGCAGGGTCCAGCTACTGAGTTCAGAAGAACATGGCCCTCTGCAAAAAAAAAAAAAGAAAAAGAAAAAGAAACAAAAAGAAGAAATTATGCAGTAGGAGATAGTTGTGCAAAATAATTCTTCATTAAGATTTTGGTTGTTAGCTTCTTCCCAAGACCATGTGATCTGAATGCATGTCTTTAGGTATGTATAAACTCCAAAATTTGATGTCCTTAACATTGTCCAGTCCAAACACAGTATTAGACATAACCAATTATTTTTTCTTGATGGATTCATTTATTCTGTAGAAGATACTGCTACTTGTGTGATTATCTAATAAAGGTACTTACCACTTACAGCACTTCACAGCTTCAAAGCTCTGTATAAACAATGCATTTAATATGGAAACCCCACAGGATGGAAAATAAAATGAAGTACATACAAACTTTTGCTTACAGGTTTACAAGACCTTTTCTCACATTGATGGAAACTTAATCTGGTTAACATGATGCTAGCACAGGTTTATCCTTTGCAAATATTTCTAAGAAAGTCTTTCCAAATAAGCAGATATTTGTGGATTAGACCTCTTTACCTTGGCAGCATTTGCATGCTCTCTTTTCTGATTGATCATCATATACAAATTTGCTGCCAGATTAAACAAATTTTAATCTGGTGGAGTAGGTGTTTATCCTTCAGAGTACCAGCTGTAATGGACAGAAAAGAGACCTCCATTTATATATCAGTGGAGGTATTTTAACTCTTCTGAGAGTGATTTGTCTCATGTTCATGACCATGAAATTACAGATTACTCAACTCACTGCCTTGGCAAAACAAAAGTATGTTTAGTCCTCCTGACCACTGTGTGTGTTGCAAACAAGTTACCTCACAGAAAACTCTGCCTTGGCATCATCCCAGCATGTTAAAGGTGCTGAGCCAGAGGCTTGATCTGCTGTGCTGGTAAACATGTGTTTCTTGCTGAGTAAAAATATTGCAGAAAACTTGAGCTTTTTTCCATGTACCTGAGTACTTAACAGTTGTTGAGCCAATGAACTCATGGCAACATGACCTGAGCCAAGTAGATTAAGGAGGTGAAGCATCACCTCTTAAAGATCCTTTCACTTTACTGACCTCCACTCAGTGAGCCAGATGTTGATCCAAAGATGCTGAAATTATGAAGTCTAGTCTCTAGACATCAGTTTAGCAAGCTAGAAATGGTCATCTTGCTGCTTTAGATGGCTTTCAGACCTACCTACTGTATATTATTACGGTGGTAGTTTGAGCCTTGATAAATGTGGAATTGTAATTATTGTGCATGAGTAAAGTTGACACAATTCTAGGAAGCATCAGAAGTTGGTTAAAGCTAGGAGTGGTACTACTTGGCCAAAGCCAAGGCCAAGATCAGGCGCTATCAAGGAAATCTATCCTGAAATCAAACCTGTCTATTTTGTCATTTTTGCTTCATTCATTACAGCAGTAGATTTAACTTCTGACTTTGATCACTATGTTTTCTGCCTTGACTATGAATGAAGGATGGGTTGGTGCTTTAGGTCTATGAAGTATTGAATCCCAGTTCAGAGATATTCAGCTTAAGGTGTGTTGATGTTTCCTAAATTCCAGCTTTGTGGTTCCCATTAACTGTTGTAGGTGGCTGTAGGTACCTGGCAGGACAAGTACCAGATACTGCTATCTCTGCTGTCTTAGACTATCAGGGGACATTGTTCCAGCCTACTGATAGTGTTTTGAGTACTCATGGTCCTGATAATAATGTTTTTTTGCTTCTCATGCCTTCTCGCATGCTATGTGTATTGAAATCCTCATAGGTAGTTAGTGAAAATTTAATGCAAATTACCTTATTTATCTTTCTTTTGTAAATATCACTGTAAAAGAAGCAAATTTCATATTCACACATCCTTGCATTATTATGGTAATGAATTTCAATTTATAACTAATTAATGCTGCTCTGTACCTAACCTGCTCCTTATTAGCAGTAGTGAGTAGGGAATCGCAGAGTATCTGAATTGCTGTTGCTGGCCTGCGCCAGATGAGCTACCTGGCAGCACTCATTTTGTAAAAGGGGAGAGGATCTCATAACAAACTGTCGCTTTGAGACTGTCACATTTTATGGCTGTTCTAAGCCACAGTGGATATATCAAGCCTCATGTAACTGTGATGTGTGGGGAGGAGGGTGGGTGTGGGGGGGTTGCCTGGTAATAATTAAAAGATGCAGAATTGAACAGATGGAATGATCAGAAATGTAAGCCAGTCCTGTGGAATGAAAAGGTAGCAAGAGGAGGAAATATGATAATGCTATGCACAGACACTCTTTGATCTCAGGTATAATTCAAAGCCGTCCAGCCCTGCTGCAGGTGGCATTAGATAAGAGTATCATATTCCCTGGGTGGATTTTCCTGGCACTACAAAGTAATTAGCTTCTGCTTGTTTGTAAAGTGAACATAAACGGGTACCAAAAGAAGAAGAAAAATCCCTGTCTCCCTGCTGGATTAATTATGAATTCATCTCCCTCCTGGATCAATTACAGAATAATCTGCCACTGGTCTGGCTAAGGCAGTTTTCTTATTCCTTTTTACCCCCTTTATTATTAAGAGGTATGCCTGAACCTTAATGTATAGTAATGGGGGTAACCAAAAAGATTCAGTCTCTTAGTATCATTCAGATGAGACTCACATATTTGGATGACTGTATTTTTTAAAGGCCAGCTTGATGATTGAAAGCACAGAGTATGGGAAGTGCTGCCCTAGGAGCAGGATTTTGGCTTTGAGGACACACAGTTGCTCCCTAGAAGGCAGAGAGGTTGTACATGGTGTAGTAGGAGCTGCTGATCCTGACAGGGTAGTAGAGAAGAGTCTGGAGT
Source organism: Caiman crocodilus (assembly GCA_030014935.1). NCBI lineage: Eukaryota > Metazoa > Chordata > Crocodylia > Alligatoridae > Caiman > Caiman crocodilus. The sequence goes on along the minus strand of JAGPOW010000797.1, from coordinate 20,791,345 downwards.
CTGGACAGAGGCATAACTAGACAACTTCATGCCTGAGGCAGACAGGATGCATGGGGCAGTGCAGGCTGCTGCCATGCCAATCATATTGGTGTGTGATCAGCTGCTGCTGTGCCTGTGGCTATATTTGCACCCTCCCACTCTCCTAATGCAGTGCCTGGTGCTGCTGCCCCAGTTGCACTCCCTTGCTTACACTATCATGTCCAGGTAAGAGTCACTTGGCATTGCTTATTAGGGCGGTGCAAAGCTTTGGTCCCTAATTCAATTCATGAGAGATTCAGCCTAGTTTGGTGCCCAAATCTGTGAATCTGAATCTAATCAAAGGATCCTTTAATGTCTCCAAATCAAATCAGAACCCTCCACGTCAATTTAGAGAGATTCAGAAAGATTCAGAGATTCAGATGTAGACACAGCTTTAAATGTTTTTTCTACATACCTCTAGGTGGCAGGTGGCTTGGGAGTGCTGGGGTGCTTGGAGTGTCCCACAGAAGCATAGGGGGCTCCCCAGCATGCTCAGCAGCAGACCCTCAAGTATACTAGAAGCTCTTCTGGTCTAGTTCCAAGTCTCCCAGGGAGCACGCAGGCCACCTACCCCTGCACTCCCTGTGGTTCTGTGACCGGTGCCTCCTGGGTCTGGGGGGGCACCTAGGGTCCCCCTGTAGTTGATTGCTGAGCCAGGGAGGCAGGGGGAGGCCCCGCAGCATGCTCCCCGGCAGACCTGGAGGTGGATTTCCAGTTCACTTCCAGGTTCAGCGACAAGCATGTGGAGGGCCACTCCCCACCTCCACACCCCACCCCCCGGCACTCCTGTGGGATGCTCCATGCACCCCAGCATCGCAGCAATCACAAGCCGTGCCTGCTACCTCATGGTATGTAGAAAAAACTTTTAAAGCTGTGTCTATGGCTGAATCACTGAATCTCTGAATTAGCATCAAATCTTCAGATTCAGATTTGGCTGAATTGAGGCAGGGACAGTGATCTGAATCAATTAATTGAATCACTGTACCTGATTTGGGCCGAATCCAAATTGAATAGGGCCTGCCATGAACAGCGTGTGCCCCTGGTGGCTGGTGGGGCATGGCAGCAGCATGCCACCGGCAATGTTGGCAGTGGAGTGGCAAGCGGCGACTGCCCTTGGGTGCTGCCAACAGTGTCGGTGGTGCCTTTTTTATAGGGGATGTTCCACCACACTCAGGGGGTACACATGCACCCATGTGCACCCTCTACATGTCACCCTTGGAGCCTGCTTTACCCACCCCTATTTTATGTCCTGGGATCCTATAGCAAGAAGCAGTTCATGCTCTAGGGAGAGCCCAGGGACTACAACTGTGCTTACATGATAAATGTAGAACAAGAAGGCACCTTAAACTTGTTTCTTTTGTCTCTGTTCATCTGCCCCAGGGTATAACCTGACACCAAAGGCAAACCTGGCTCTACAAAACTGGATATAAAATACTATATTAATGTGACTTTTTTTCTTTCTGGTATTCCACAGATCCATGGTAGTGGGGCACCGTGAATCAGTGGTCAGGTAGGGGTGTTCCTACCTCTGAGAATCGGGAGTTTTGTTTCTTTACCTCCAGGCAAGCAGATTAGTCCTCCTTGCTTTAAAAACTTCATTTCAATAGGATGCTCTCAGGATCTGTTTTTATTACTAAAGAGTATTTCCTTTTCACTGTGACCAGTGGGATTTTATGTCCCTGGGCTTACCTAGCGGAGACAGCTTAACAAGTGGGGAAAAAGCTGGGAGCTGTTTTCCTGCACTTTCTTGATGATGGAGATATGTATAATCTGTAGAGACTTAAATGCTTACCACAGAACGCCAGTCCACCAAGTGTCCAGATAGGAAATATGTAGGAGAAACCAAACAACTGCATACGAGAATGAACGTACTATCAAAGTCTATCGAAGACAAAAATACCCAACTACCTGTGGGGGCACGCTTTTTATAGAACAATCACTCCCTCTCTAATCTCTCACTTCTAATCCTTGAAGGGAATTTACAACACAACTTTTGTAGATGAGCCTATGAACTTCACTTTATCAACCCACCGGATACTAGAAATCATGGAGTCAGTATAGATATTGGATTTATGAGGCATTACAACCTGCCTGATATCTGATACCTGCCTGACCTGACCTCTTACATTCCTTCCCCCCCATAGCTTTGCTTGCATTCCCTCCCCCGACTTCTCTGCCCTTTTTCTTCCTGATTCCCTACCATTTCCTTTTTATTGCTAACCTCTTTTTTTTACCTTTTGTATATTTACCTCTGTAGTGTTTTCCCTTTGACATTTTTGTCCCATTTTCTTCTCCCTTCCTCTCCTGCCTTACCTTTGTTTTCTTACTTCTACCCTTTTATATTTTCACTGACATCTTATAACACTTTTAGCTTCTCCTATTCCTGCTTTCCTGATCTCTCACTATTACCTTTTTCACAGACTGCCTCTTTTCCATCTTTTATAGTATCTTTGTTGTTTCCCTCTGACTTCTCCCACCTTCCCTGGCCACTCTCTCCCCAGTCCCTGATTTTCCTTTTGTCTTGCTTTACATTTTCACTGACATCCATTCACACTCCTTTCATTCCTTGGAGTCTCAGACCAGCAGAGGCTCCCTATGCCTGATGAAGGGTGTCTGCACCCGAAAGCTTGCTAAGAACTTTTTTCCAACTACTCAGTTGGTCTAATAAAAGATATCACAGTTTCTGAAAGAAACTTGCCTACCTATGTCCTTAGACCAACATGGCTACAACCAAAAACCCAGCAACCACAAGACATAGTTCCCTGAAGTCTCCCTGTTAAAGGAATGGGATCTTCCAAGCAAGGAACAGAATAGAATACAATGACCACTAATCAAAACCAGATTTAATCCTTAGTTAAATCTCCCTTCCCAATCTGGATTCAGCCTTGTCTTCTCCATTATTATAGTGAGAATGCTGTGGAGCCAGTTTAGTGATCAATTGGAAAACAACAGTTGATGCACACAGGGTAGATTTTCTAGTTTGGAATAGTTCAATACGCTGCAGAATTTTCTTATCATCTTCTTATCACAAGAGAAGCTGACAAATCTTACTTTACAAAGACTGCCAACAAAGCAGTTAGTCTCAACATACCCATTCATATTTTCCTGTTTCTTCTGGGATCAGTGATCTCCTAGGTAGATATTCTCTGTGGGACTACATTCAGAAAAGACAGTGGCAGTGCTTTCTCTTATCCCTTCCTTGACTGTTATTCACCATTCAATGAAGGTCTTGATTCCCAGGAGAATGTTCATTCAGTCATGAACTCCTCCACTCTTCTATGCTTTAGTTTTTAACAGGTACTGGACAGAGAGGAATGTAGTGATAATCACAAGGCAGGTGGGGTTGATATCATATTATGCCATTTAATGCACACCAGGAAATAATAAGTATAAACAGAGGAACCAGGGTAAGAGTAATAAGGGTTGCACTGGGCAGACTTCAGCTGTGGTGCCTTTGGACTTCCGCTCTAACACGTATAGACTGCACTGCTTGGTCCCTTGGTAGAAATTCTGAAAAGTCATGGACTTGAGAATTGCCTTGCATCTGCATCAGCACCTAGAGTGACTCTGATGTTAGCCTACTTCCTTCTTATCCAAAGGATTGAATCTTATGGCCAAATGAATCAACAGGCAAAAAAACTAGAGCCAAACCCAGATATGCCCATTTACTTATTTTTTAAAAGATGATATTACAGTAGGGCTGTGCAAAACAGCACCATTCTTCTTTGACTTCTGTTTCAACGGAACAGTGTTTGATTTTGAGTTTCATTTCAAAAGTACTGTTCCATTTCATTGAAACTGTTTCACTATTTTGATGCTGTTTTTATGTTTCGCCCATAGGCTATTTCACACCCAGTGCCAGGAAGATCAGTGCTGCTGGCTGGGGCCAGTGGCAGCACCAATCTTCCTGGCATGGGCTGCGCCCAGTGCTGGTCCCAGTAAGCAGCACCAGCCTCCTGTCTTCCGGCAGCCAGATCAGGGGCTTGCCTGCACCCCTGGAAGGCCTGTGGGGTTTGTACCAGACTGCTTCCAGGGATGTGGACCCCTGATATGCCTGCCAGATCACAGGAAGCTAGTGCTGCCTCCTGGGGCCAGTGGCAGCCAGAGTCACCCCAGGGTGGGGGGCAGTGAATCAAGATGACTGCTCTGGACCCTGCACTTTGTGGTGGGGCTGAGAAGCTGGGCTGAATGGCTGTGGTGACTCTGTGCTGCCACTGGTGGAGGCAGCAGCAGTGCGGGGAGGGATAGCGAGTGGCTGGATATGAAGCTGGAGGGAGTGGTGCAGAATCACCATGACCACTCTGCCTGGAACTGTGGGGCCCCTAAAACATGGGGCCCATGGTGGTCACCATGATTCACACACCCAGGGACAGCCCTGGCTGCCACTAGCCCCAGGTGGCAGAACCAGCCTCCTGTGATCTGGGAGGCAGATTGAGGGCCCACACCTCTGGGACCAGTCTGGCCCAGTTCCCCGCAGTCCTCCAGGGGGCATGGGTGAGACCCTAATCTGCCTGCTGAATGACAGAAGGCTTGTGCTGCCAGCTGGGGCTGGCGGCAACACCAATCTTCCTGGCATTGGGTGCAGGCTGCACCCAGCACTGTTCCAGCAGGCAGATCAGGGGCCTGCCAACACCCATGGGAGGCCTACAGGGCTCTGCTGGACCTCTCTTTGAGGTGTGTGTGAGTCTCTGATCTGCCTGCTGGATAAAAGGAGGCTGGTGCTGCCGGCTGGGAAGATTCCTGTGATTCTTTGCCTTCACCCCCAGGAGGACTGCGGGGGCTATGCCAGACTCCTCCTGGGGGTACAGTCCCTCAATCTGCCAGCCAGATCATAAGGAGGCTGGTGCTGCCAACTGGGGCCAGTGGCAATACTGATCTTCCTGGCACTGGGTGCGGGCTGCACCCAGCATCGGTCCCAGGTGGCAGCACCAGCCTCCTGTGATCTGGCAGGTAGATTGGAGGCTCACACCCTTAGGAGGAGTGCAACATAGCCCTGCAGCCCTCCAGGGAGTGTGGGTGGGTCCACAATCTGCCTGCTGGATCACAGGAGGCTGCAGCTGCCTGCTGGGACTAGCGTTGAAGCCAAGTAAGACTGGTTTCAAAACTTGAAACACTTTGTGTGCCCTTGTTTGTTTCAAAGGCTTTTGTTTCATTTGAGTTTCACTGTTTCAAGCTCAAAATGGATCAAGCCAGCTTCAAAATGAAACACTAGGTGAAATTTTGAACAGCTCTGTTTTATAGGGCTGTGCAAAACTTTGGGTGCTGATTTGATTCGGAGGAGATTCGGCCCAATTCGGTGGCTGAATCTCCAAATCCATATCGAATCAGGAGACCAATTAACAGGTCCAAATAAAAAAAAATGCTCTTTGAATTGATTCAAAAAATATTAAGAGAGCTTCAGTGACTTGGGCAGTCCCCACTCACCGCAGCAGGAAGCTGGACCTAGACGCCATGCTGGTAAATAGGGGGTGGTGGAGAGAGGGTTGGAGGAGGTGGGGGGGGGACCATGGAGGGACCCCTGCCAGTTCCCATCCCCTGCCTGTTTCCCCAACTCCCCTGAGTGTCCCCTAATGCCTGCCCACTCTCCAAGCTCCACCCTGGCTGCCCCACCTGGCCCCAGCTCCTGGGTCTTTAAGAAAAAGTGCTCACTCACTGGCTACTGCCAGGTGGGGGGAAAATCCTTGCTGCTCCCCACTGCCCCACGCTGCATGGGGGCTTTGCCACGTGCCTTCTGACCCCTGCCTGCTCTCTCAGCCCCCCCATCTCAGCTCCTGGCCATTTAAAAAAAAAAAAAGCCCCTACTCACTGGCTGCTGCAGTGGCCTCAGGGCTTCTGGGGGCTCATGGGAGAGCCCCCCATCCAGTGTGGGACAGCAGGGGGGTAGCGGGGATGGCCCCCCTACCTGGCAGGAGCTGGTGATTGGGGGCTTTTTTTCTTTTTTCTTTTTTAAGAGCCAGTAATTGAGAGAGTGAGAGAGCGGGCAGGACAGCCATTGATAATGGGTGTGGGATGGGGCTGATTCAGCCGATTCGGTGGTGGATGAATCTCTGAATCAGATTTGGCCAGATCAATTTCAGACAGTGATTCGAATTATTGAATTGAATCACTGCACCCCTAACCAGCTGAATCTGGATCCGAAGCAAATAGTAGCCTCTTCGCACAGGCCTACTATTTTACAGCACTAGATTTGTCTGCCTTCCACCCGTCTCATATAACTGTCTCTCTGGCTAGATCACAAAACCAAGGAAACACGTGCCTTGTCACAGAGAGAATCAAAGCTCAAGTGCTTTGCCTTTGAATGGAGTCTCTTAAACCAATCAGGTTATTCAGAACAGGTAATACATACATATTTAGTTCCAGAAAGGAATCTAAGTTGTATTCCAGGTCTTAAATGAGGTTTACTCACTGGTTCCAGGATCAGGATCTTACTCCTACATCTGCATTTATTCCACAGATGGTTGAACTTGCTCAAAATAGACTTGGGCTAGGCTTAAAGGCTAAATTGCAGAAATCCTAGTGTGGCAGGAAAAAGCTGAATTTTATCCACAGGATTTTAAGAGAAGCTTATCTTTAACATCGTCTGGAAGTACCCTACAGTTCTACATAATATCTTGACCTCATCCTCATTGCCATTAGAGGCTATCCATTTGAACCATTAATGATGATGTCTCATTACCTTTAAACTGATAAAATGACCTTAATGACAGCAGTCACTTTAGCTCTCAGAATGTATGAGTTCTTATTTTTCTTTCCCTCTGGAATCTCAGTATGGTAGTTTTGATAATGGCAATGTAGTATTGAGAATTCACTTTGCCTTCAAACCAGCAATTAGATGCAGACCTCTTACAGCACAAAACATTCTCCTTCATCTTTCTGCCCATTTTGTTGCCTCCCAGAGAGAATTTGTAACATGCCATAGATTCCTGCAGTCAGAGCCTTACACTCACTGTGCAGCTTAGTTCAGATCAAATGTTAGTTTGCACTTGTCTAGTTGAAGGGAAATAATGCTTCGCAATCTTCCATTACCTGGGATTGCAAAGTGAATCTTTCCAAACAACCAAGAGAAAATATGAAGTTTGAAGGAAGGAAATAGGGAGTAGAGTAGATGATCCTCAGAAGGGCTTTGTGGTTGCAATGCAAAACATACTATAATTACTCAAATGTAAGATGACACTGAATTTAAGAGGACCCTCCAATAATTAGATTCAATATATGGAACATTTATAATTTTCATAATTATAATTTTCCAGGCATAGAATCTAATTATTGGGATTCCCCTCCCCTGCCCCACCACTGCTACAGCAGGGAAAGCATTGGTTGTGAGGGATGCCCCCACTCCATTTTCCTGCCCCTTTAGCTTTCTGCCCCCCTTGCCACCTGCACCTCCCACCCCCAGCTCCCCACAACCTCTATTCCTCCACCCCAGTTGCTAGCTTCTGCCCCTTCCCTGCCTACTCCCTGAGTCTCTGCCTCTTCTGCCCCCGCCCCCCACCTTACTGTCACATGCACATGGACTCTATTTCTTCCCTGGATCACAGCATGTGGAAGCACAACCCATGCCAGGTATTTAGCAACAGTGGTTTTCCTGATTGTCCAGAATGAGGATAGAGTTTCCCTGTGCTCTGTGCCCAGGAGGGAATCCAGTACAAACTGGAACTGAGCTGAACCTGATGGTAAGGGGAGAAAGGAGGGGTGGGGGGTGCAAAAGCTGCAGAGGGTAAGTGGAAGTAGGGGTTAGGCAGCTGCTGTGGGTCTGACTTTGGCCCCAACCTGAACTTAGGGCCAGAGTCAAAACCAGGGCAGCTGGCATCCTTCCTTCCCCTCATTGATTTTTTTTTTCAAGGGGGGACTCATCTTACATTCAAGTAAGTGTGGTAGATCCAAACCACTTTGGGCTGTTATTGGTAGGCAGAGTAATTCTGGCTAGTTTTTACACTTGGTGCTGAAGTTAATGTATAAGCACTATGGCTGTGTGAAATTTTGGTCACTGATTCGATTTGGTGGAGATTAGGCCTAATTTGGTTGCCGAATCTCTGAATTCAAATGGAATCAGGAGACCCTTTAATCTTTCCTAATCAAATCAGAACCCTCTGAATTGATTCAGAGGGTTTAGGAAAGATTCGATGATTTGTCCATAGACACAGTTTTAAATGTTTTTTCTACATACCTCAAGGTACCAGGCAACTTGTGAATGTTGAGATGGTGGGGCGAATGGAGCATCCCACAGGAGCATGGCGGGGAGCAGACCTAGAAGTAGACCAGAAGCACTTCTGGTCCATTTCTGGATCTACCAGGGAACATGTACCCCCCTTCCCCCCCCAAATCAGCAACTGGTACTTCCTGGGGATGGACCGGGGGTACTTCAGGTCCACTTCCAGGTAGCCACCAAGCATGTGGGGGGTGCCCCCATGCTACTGTGGGACTCTGTACGCCCCACCTTCACAGCTTTCACAAGCCATGCCTGGTACCTCAAGGTATGTAGAAAAAACATTTAAAGCTGTATCTATGGCCAAATCTTTGATTCTCCAAATCAGCAGCAGATCTTCAGATTCAAATTTGATCAATTTGAATCAGGACAGTGATCTGAATCAACAAATCAAATCACTGTCCCCAATTTGGGCCAAATCCGAATCAAATACAACCCAGTTTGCACATCCCTAACAAGCAGTCTTATAAAAGTGATCTGATGTACTTCCACTTTGTTTACAAGAGTAAATGTGGACTCAGTTCTCACACTTCAGGCAAAGATATGTAGGGTGCTTTGGATCTTTCAAGATGAGAAACTCTACATTAAATTCAGTATTTGCATCATAACCATGATGTCATAGTGCACTCTCTAAATGCTTAAACAACTAATTATTAGTTTGGGAAGCTATGAATTAGTCATTTTTATTGCTAGTCTCCAAAATTTCCTCATAAGGTATTATTTCAGAGCAGTTAATGGGTATTATGAGAGAACCTTTTTATGAAGGAAAGTGAAGTATTCTTTCACTGGGATTTGGGACAAACTGTAGGTGGTAAAGAAGAAAAGAGAATGAGGGCCAAAAACAGAAGGGAAAGAATGAGAGTGATAGAGTTTTGCCAAATACTTGCTCTGCATAAAGCTTGGCTATTTTTGCTTATGCCATGTTGAAAGTCACTTGCTGTCAGCAACTCACAGAGTAAATAGAAATTCACCTGGGGAATTGATTACTGTATTGATGTGCCTTAGCTATTTGTTTGAAGGTTGCTACTTTTGCTCTGTTATTTCAAAGGCTGTTTTACAAGTGTTATAATAATGCTGCTCTGTGTTTTAGGGCTGTAATAGCAAGCTAGTGACTATTAAGCCATTCCGTGGACTGTATGAATAGCTTAGTAATAATTCACTGGAAGAAACATGCATGCCACAGAGAGAATTGATAGATAGATGGTTAGTGTGATTTCCTGCACCTTTTGGGGGCTTTCAGAGCCTGACAGTATGACTACAGAATGAGGCTGCTGTAACAGTTTTCTGAACTACTTCTTACATACTTTTTCCCAATCAGTCACAGACCAAGAGAATTTGGAATTAGAGTGAAGTAGTTGCAACTATAGTATCTGTTTGGAAAACTGACTAGTAAACTGATCTAATCCTTTCCATTCTACGATGTTGAAGGTCCTATATTCATTCCATATGGGTAACTTTAGTTGCAATGTAATTATACTGCATTTCAAATTTAGGTCTGTGTGGCATTCCTTAAACTTCTAGGCTAAGGACAGACATTACACACACCCCAGTTTAAGTGATCAGAAACAGATGTTCAGTGCACATAAACTGAATTGAAAATGGCTGAAGCTGGTTTCAGATAAGCCTGGTTGAATGCAGTATCAGACTTAACTGATTTGGGTCAAACCAGTTTATGCAATGCTTGTCTCAGACCCCTTGCTGATTTAAGATAAACCAGACTCCCCCAGCATCCTGGCATGCTCTCTGGGCTGGGTGGGGCTCTCTGCTCCACAGCGGAGCTGGCCTTTCCTCTCCACTCCCTAGCTGCAGCTCTGGCAGAGACTTGCAGGCACAGAGTATCTGCCTGGTTTCTCCCTGCTAAGCAGGGATTATTCCCCTTGCCCCTCTGCCTTACGCAGACATCTCAGCATTAGCAAGTAGGCCACATGCTGGCTATGGTCGGTGGTGTGGGAGACAACAAAGGCAGACAGGCTTTTTGGAGTTTATCAATGGGTAGCTTAATGTCTTTCCTTAGAAGAGTTGTTTAAGAAGAGATCTATTAGTTAGTGGAGGGAGGTTTTGTTTTCTTAAACACTGAGTTTGGGGTGATAACCATTCCCTTCTGGGCAGCTCGTGGTGTGGGGGTGGATTAATGAGAGCATCCTGCTGAGGCATGGCCACACTGACCTCAGCTCAACTTTGTGGAAGGGAAGGGAGGGTTAGACTAACCTGCAAAAATTGAATCAAGTGAGGTTCAGGCTTTTTGAATGATGATGTCCCTAGCACTATTGTGCTGGTTCAGCAAATTCTTAGGCTCAGGGCAAAACCTGAAAAAAAATTCTCTAAGGGACAGGATGTCCCTTAATAAAATAACCTTAGAGGTTATTTTAGATTCCTAGTTAAGCATTTGGAGTGCTTCTCCTCAGAACATTCCCATGCTCGCAGATTAAATAAAACCAGTGTGTATTGCATTTCTTTCCTCATAGAAAAGAGTTTTATGAAAAGCTGTAGGCAGAGATTTCCAACAACTCTCACTCTTCTGAGTGTTACAGATTTGCCCCAGTAAAAAGGAGTTGTGCTTTTGATGTTGGAATAATCATTTTCATTTCCAGTGATATATTGTGGCTTTACAGAGAGGAATCCCAGTTACATAGGGGAGTGGAGTTGAATTTTGTTCTGTAAGAAAGTAAGTGCTTGCCAATGACAAGATCCTAAGGCTGCCTGCTGAAAATCCCAGTGGACCCACAGTAGAGAAAAGCAGTGAGATAAGGTCAAGGTGGCGAGAGATTTTGCAGCATGAAAGTAGAAAACAGCCCTTAGTAGGGTCAGAAACTCACTGGGCAAATTACCCTACTCTGAGGGAAGGAGGTAAAAAAATGTAGAATATTTAGTAGTGCAAGAGTGGGCAATTATTTGGGCTGGAGGGCCACTTAAGGATTTTTGGTGAGCTGTTGAGCGCTGGGGGTTGAGGGGCAGATGTGGCCTTGGCTCCCCATCATGGCTGTTTACACTGTGTGGCGGAAATTGGGAGGGGGTGGTGACCAGGGAGATGTCAGCTGATCCTATCCAGCCCTGGAACTGTCCTCCCTTCCCTCTACCACTGGGGGTGCTGGACACAGTGGGTGGGCAGGCAGGGTCCCCATGGAGACTGGCCCAGGACTCCTGTGGGCAGAACATGCTCAGCCCAGCAGGTGGAATGGGATCACAGGTGTATGGGGAGTGATGTCTGGAAATGGGATGGGCAGCTGGGGCCAGGGCCAGGATTATAGGGCAGTGACAGTGTGGGGCCAGGGCCCGAGACGCA
>JAGPOW010000797.1:20755569-20779404 GCA_030014935.1 Caiman crocodilus | reverse complement strand
CATTCTCCCATGGCCCCATTTTATCTCTCTGGCTGAGCACGCCTTGCCTGCATGCATCCCAAGCTTGTCTCCATGGAGACCCTGCCCGCCCACCCACTTGTGTCTAGTGCCCTTGGTAGTGGTTGTAGGGCAGATGGGCAGGAGTGCCAAAGCACTGGGCGCCTGAGGCTGGTGGTGGGGGCAGAGACAGTGGCAGTCAGAAGTGTGAGGGCAGAGTGAACTGCCACTGTAGGGGCTGCCAGAAGCAGTTTGGCCTATGCCCTGCCTCTGCTTTACCACTGCACCATCCGGCATCATGGACTACAGCTTCCAGTGTGCCTGACAGCTTTGTGCAGGGATGGGATGGGCTTGCTCCACATCTGGTGGCACCTCTGTAAATGGGGTGGAGAGACCAGCTCCACACACCATGGCCCAGGCTTCCCCCAGTGCCTGGGCTAGGTGACAATGAGGGACCTGCCATAGGTCAGATGGAAACACCTAGTAGGCTAGATTTGGCCCATATTTTGCCCACCCCTGATCTAGTGAGTTGTGGCACTCAGATCCCTGGTTTGTATTCTCAACTCTGCCAGGTGACCTTGTGTGAGGCCCTTAACCCCATCTGCTGGAGCCTTATGCTTGACTTTGATCTACATTGTGTGTTCATGGCTCAGATTGTTTCCCCATCCCACCTTGAATTTGGTTAGCTAGATTATTGTTACCATGTTTCACTAACTACTAGGGTTTGGGAGTGCGGATAGAACTGAAGAAGATTATGGCCCTTGAAAAGGTGAGTCTCATTAAGATGCGGGGTTGCTTGAATAGGTTTTAATTTAACAAGGTTTTTTGTAGCATAATAATATACAGAATTGGATGCACTGAAGTGGACTCAATCAGCATGGTTTTCAGATGAAAGGGTTGCCTCTTGAGCCTATTGGGAGAAATCAGTTGGCTCTACATGCTTCACATTTAGAACTCTTTGTTCCTTTCTCAGTCTCTTCTGATGGAAAATCTCAATACCTGGGCTTCTGCATACCAGAGACTCTGAAACCAATTCAGTTGTAAGAATAAATGTGCTAATTGAATGCACTTGCTGGAAGTCATCTCCGAAGATCCTGCAGTTACACTGTGTGAAGGAATTACTCTTGGAAAGGACACAGCTACAATTAACTAGACCAGAAATTTTGATTTGTTATATAATGATAGTGGTCCCTTTCTAAGTGCTTTTCCTCTCGGTCTCAAATAGAATTTCATTAGCTGCACCTTTTAAAAATATATTTCTCAATTAACCTCATATTTTAGAATAAAAGCTAGTTCAACTAAGTTATAGTTTGGTTGGGAGTGTTTGGGGTGGGACGGGGTGGGGAGATGGGGAGGAGGTGTTCTACACTATTATATTTCTTTTAGCAGGTGGTGCTCTTCCAGTGGTAAAAGGACTAGAACAGGTGTGTTTATCACTGTATCACTAAGATATTATTGCATGTGATCTGTTGTTAAGTATCCAAAGGTAAAACAGCTAGCCAATCACTACACAGATGCATCTTGCAATATGTTTATTTTTTTGTCACAAAGTATGTGTTGACATCTGGGAATTTTTCAGTTCACATTTTGAGCCAATTCTAAATTCTTACCTTTAGGAATTAGCCAAAAAATTAGCCTTTTCAGGCTCCTCTGCCATTTGCTGCCTCAGTGTAATTGTGCATGACTCTCTCCTATTAGACAGCAATATTTACCTCCTGGGAAATATGGTTTTGCAACATAAGTTGAATTAAATTGAAACTTTGGCAAATGTCATTGCTTTTGGCAACACTGAAATAAATGAGCTCCCTTTCCTGTACCTTGGAGAAACAGGGAACACCTGGGCTTTGTCAGGCTTTAATTTGCACATTCTATGAGGATGCAGTCAGGTTCAATAGTAAGAATTTGAGGAAGCAAGGAGAGCTATTCTTCTTTTTTATTTCTTCTAATAAGAATGAGAGCAATATGTTGTGCGGTAAGTGCATATCCCTGTTTGAACATCTTTGATTTGCAAATACGATATATTGGCAAGGAAATCTATTAAGTCCCGTTTGCCATGCATTGTGCCCACCTGAGGTTGTGCTTGGTTGTGTTTAGGATGAAAACATCTGTGATTCTAATTTAGACATGAACTATTACCCTATTTATACATGGAGTCTGGAGTTGACTTCCAATTTTAAACCTGTAAGACACAGTTATAGCTGTTTTATCTAATCCATTACAGAATAAGAGAACCTTTCTATCTAGAGAAGAAGGGAATGACCCCCTCTCTCCTAAGGTTTTGGAAAAGTGCCTATTCTGCTCACCACATGCTCTATTAAATTTTTCTGCTGCCTCCTATATATATTTTTCCTGCTCAACATGCTGCATTCCCATCTCCAGAGTCCAGGCATGACAAGTTAATGAACCGTTTGAGCTCCAGTAACTGTTGATCTCTGCTTAAGCTGAATAATGTAAGCCGCAGCTGGCTGTGTTCCTGTAATCAGTGCAGATGGGATGGGGATGAGGGGGGAGTAAAGGGAGGGAGAAAAGTTGAATTGATAGAAATGAACTAGGCTGGCTTGTCAGAAGAAGGTATGTAAGACTGATGGGTTTAGGTACAGCAGTGTGACTGATAGTTTTCATGTTGCAGACTGCTAGTGGCTCTTTATTTCAAGCTGCCGCTTCTAGCAATGATGAGAGTGGTGGACAGTGGATGCTGGAGTGAGGAGCGAGACTGAGACATGAAGGAGAAGGAAATTTCTTCTTTAGGACTCCTAGCTTCTCCACATTGCCCTTCCATATGTAGCTGTCATGTATTCAGCATTGCCACTTCTTTATCTAGGTGGAAAGAAGTAAAAAACAAATTAGGATGGGTAAACTCCTCTCACCTTGATTTCATGTGTGTTTGGGAAAAATCACCTGAAAAGCAAGACAATGAAAATTTGATGTGTGGCTTTGAAAAATGTGAAGGTAAAAGTATCCCACTCTTAGCATGGGGTAGAGGGGGGTGTCTGTTTTTGGCTTTGTCTTGTAGGATAGATGTGTAGGTGTGTTCTGCCTGATAACTAAATGCAGCTATAACTTAGTTACTGCTTTATCAGTAGCGTGAGATCAGCTAGCAGCATGGACACCCTGGTACCTTACTATAACTTTCATGACTGTTGGGCATCTCATTACAGTGGACAGTAGAGTAACAGTGGCAAGCTGCATATTTTTCAGTTTTAGGTGAAATAGTAGCTTCTACATACATTAATATAAGTTTTTCTTGCATCATCCTTTCAGTGTACATTAAAGATCTCATCTTTTCATTCATGTAGAAGCAGAAATTGCAGTAGGATAATATAGTCACTGCAATAGTCTTTGAACGGGCCTGATAGGTCAACAGACATCTCTACTGAGTTTTGAGTCTCATGAAAGCTCATTCTAATTGTTCCTGTCCTGCAAAGCTGGAACCCAAGTGTTATTCAGTAGAACCTGTATTTTTCATATTGAGATGGTTTGCAACCCACTCAATTCACAGTGGGTTGTGAAACTGAGGAGGAACTAGTCAGCTTATTGTTTAGCCTCTCAACTGGTGTAATCATGATCTTTGAAATAAAAGCTACAACATACAACTGGAGCACTTCAGCAGTCTTGCACAACTGTTTGTGGCTCGTTCACAAACCCTTATCTTGGCAGGGGCTAAAGAATATACCCCTATGAGGAAGCTGGGTTCTACTAAACAAGGAGGAACAGTATAGAAGGAGATAGTAAACTTAGGAAGGATGAAAAATGAAGGATTTGGCTACCGATGGGGCCATATTCTCAGATGAGCAAATTCTTTTAAGTCTGTGGAGCTTTGAAAGTTTTCTAATAGTTGAGGATCATGCTTTTGATCTTAAAAGAACATGGCAGGCAGCAGAAGAACTTAATAGTGGACTGAGTGCTTCCACCATGTTTCAGGGTAGATAAACAGATCATGGCACTTCGGGGACTTGATCTATGAGGAATGAAGTGCTTTCAGCTCGTTGGAAGTCAATTGTATTTCAGAGCACTTGTCTTCCTGCAGGGGGAGACTCAGCATTGCACAGAATCAAGCCAGCAATTGGCACTGGGGATATGACAGCCTTTTTCATTTCTTGTCCTAAACTGTTCTGGACAGTCAATACAGTGTTTTATAAGGCTCTCTTGGATCCTTTCCAATGGAAAACACTGCCAGTGTTTACTTTAATAGAAAGTTAATATTTTATTACTACAGTGAAAAGAATGACTATTTATTTGAGATCTGAAGTGAGCCAACATCCATTAAGGACCTGATATGCTTCAGTCCATCAGCCTAAATGTCTAAATGTGCTCTGCTTTTCAGAGACATTTCTTAGTTATTAGCATCATAATGCTCTTCCAGGGCAAGGTAGGTTATTCTATTCCATGCATTTTACATGCCAAATATCTATTTTAAATATAAATTAGTCTGAAAACAATCCTCTTTTACCCCTTTTTAAGTTTTAAAGCCTGGATGTGGAATTTAGGTTCATTAATATTCACAAACACTGCTTTGTTAAGCTTGCTTTAATTTCTCTGTGTATTTTGTAAACAGGGATTATAGTGGTGTTTGAATTTGCATGCCAGATTTTTGAGTATTGTGTAAATTTTGGTCATTACCATTGAAAAATAAATAACTAAAAATATATTTAAAGTCTGCCTCACTCCCTCCAGCCTTCCCAGAACTTCTAAGCTACATCATATCCTTCTGGTCAGGCTTAATTCCATTTTTTTCAAATGGATTTCTGATCTCAATGTGCAGAGATGCTTATGGGTCCTTATGAACCAGGTATATTTGGCAGGCATTCATAGTGGAGAGGAAGAAAGCCTTTTCAATTTTGAAAGGGAAAGCAGCCTTGGAAAAAATCTCTCAGTTGTTGAATCTTCCAGTAAGCTATGACAGTTGTGGGCATCAGTTACCAAACTAATTTACCCTGGCCAAATGAGCTGGAAAGGCTTTTCTAATTATGTTCTGATACCAGAGATCTGCTTACAGTGAAACACCTGTAGTCATAGCCAATGACTGGATGCAGATTCTGGTAGGCATTACAGGAGGATAATCTGTAGCTTCTTTTTCTGCTTAATTTTAAGTGAATTTAGTGTCCCTGAAAAATGCCAAATTTAAAAACATGGAGCTTATTACTGTCTGCTATTTGTTCTTAGAAAATGTTTAAGTTGGATAGTTGCAATGCCAATCCTTTGCAGTGCCCTGATAAGGTGTCTCAGACTTGGCCTACCGAGTAAGCCACCATGAAATAAGTCCTCAGTCTCTGATCTTTCTGCATATTCTGCTAGTCAAACTGCAAATTGTGAATTGAGTATTAGCCTTCACTTCAGATGGGTCTCTGAACAGTTTTCAAAGGGTAACTAAAAGTCAATACGATTGATCTGGGCTGATTTGAGCCACTGATTGAAAGCTGAGAAACTCCAAGTATATTTTTCTTTCTCTAATCACTAGGGCTAGGCTATCAAACTTCAAAAGTGAACCATTTGCTTGTAACATGGCTCACACTTTGCCATGC
This sequence comes from Caiman crocodilus, assembly GCA_030014935.1. NCBI lineage: Eukaryota > Metazoa > Chordata > Crocodylia > Alligatoridae > Caiman > Caiman crocodilus. The sequence goes on along the minus strand of JAGPOW010000797.1, from coordinate 20,773,885 downwards.
ATACATGTCAGATGTGCATATGTGATTTAATAATATTTCAAAATCTGGGTTTTTTTGGGGGGAAGGTTACATTTTTAGGGTTTGTACAACCAATATTTATTAGTCTTCCTATTCTAGGGCATCTCCTAGTTTCACAGTAGCTAGAGTCAGGGGGAACCTGAACAGATCATCTAGCCTGATCCCCTGCCACAGGCAGGAATGAATGCTGGGTTCACAAGACCCCAGACAGGTGATCGTCCAACCTCCTCTTGAATATGCCCAGGGTAGGGGCGAGGACCACTTCCCTAGGAAGTTGGTTCCAGATTTTGCCCACCCTAACTGTAAAATTTTTCCTTCTGATCTCCAACTTAAATCTATTCTCCATCAGCTTATGACCATTGTTCCTCGTCACCCCAGGTGGTGCTGGGGAGAAAAGAGCTCTGCCTATTTGCTGTTGAAATTAGTTGTTGTAGCTTCATCACCAGGTCAGAAGGTCTCTAACTCCATCCCCATCCATGACCTTCACATGTATGCTCTCTGAGGCCTTGTAACAGGCCCTTAATAGTCTTTGCTGCTTGCATTTAATTAAATAAAATACTGCTTTCCTCTCTCGCCTGCATCCCTTGCCTAACTGTAAAGGCCAAGTTATGAAGCTTACCTAAGAATCATTGTAAATGTTGATTTTTACAGTAAGTAGGATCCACCTAAAGGGCTCTTTGATGTTGGAAGGGAGTCCTCCTGGAGAATGAAGAATATGGGTGGGCAGTCAGAGGGGAGACCTGGTGTCAAAGAGAGGAAGAAATAGAAAGGTATTTACATTGTAGCTCAAGAAAGCTTTCGGTAAGCACTAAACAGCAAGACCTAATTGCAAGGAGCTCTGTGAAGTCCGCTGAGCTGTGCTGCTATACGCCAATGGACATTCTGCCACTGAAAACTTTGGATACTTGTGTGAAACTCAGCGTGTTTTGAAATTCACCTTCTATGTTCAAGAAGAAACAAAACAAACAAAAACAATTGGAGAGAATTTGGTACATTTAGTAATCCGTTAGCTTGTCCCAAGAGAGGGTCCTTTGTCCTTCTCACTGGATGTTGAAATTGGACCTTCCCCTGAAAGATTTTACAAGAAATATCTTGCATCCTCTTTGTTTGTGCATACCTATAATTTATTGCATGGATGTATTTTGGTTTACATAACATGGGTATACAACAGAAGCCTGTAAATCAAGCCTAGTGCCTTCACTGAAGATACTACTATGCCCGCATAGTAATAAACATCCATATTTGTCTTATGATATTAGAAAAGAGCTGCATCCTTACTCTTGTATGCGTAAGTACCAATGTAATTCTTCTGGCAATCAAACATAGTTCCTGGCAGATTTAGACATAATAGGAAATGATTCAGAGGAGCATATGATGTACAGACTAACACTCTGTCTTGTTTGGCATTTTATCACTGAGGGTGACCAGGATTAGGTACAACAGAGAGCTATGTAAGAAATGCAGAAGTAAGCAGCTACTGGGTGATCCGCCAACCCTTTCTTAAGAAGATTCCCATATGTTAGAGGTTGGTTTGTGCCCTGGAATGTGAGGATTATACATCTTTGAATTAAACCCCCCCCCCCCTATCTAATAGAATTGTGGGTTTTCTCATCCACATAAGCTTCTCATCCTTCTTTGCTTCAATAGCAAGATACAGCTTTTGTTTGTTCTTACTCATCTTTAACAGGTTTTGAAGTGCATTTGATCAGAATTAAGGCATCCAAATTTGGGGCTATGTTTTCTCAGACATTTTTGATAAGCAAAATGTTGGCCTTCCATTTCAGAAGCGGTCATAACTTTTTTGTTCAGGGCTGGGATGATAGTTTAATAGTCTGAAGGCAAAAAAACCCCCAACAACTATAGAGAGCATGCTTATTTATAAAATAATCTATGCAGCAGTTAACCATTGGGTGTCATCAAGCTTCTGTATGCTACTACAGGTGTTTTCCTTCCCATTAATGTAATATTTTTCCTTGCTTAGCCTGTCTCCTCTGTTGTTCTCAAAAAGTATGTTTTTGAATCCTTCCCTGCCCCAGAAAGCTTTGGGAATTTCAAAGCAGTGTCTGTTCACATGAATGAAGATGGTAGGCAGAATGAATGCACTTTGAAAACAAAATTTCTGGTTAATTCTCCTAACAATTTGTCTTTCAAATAGTTTGCTGTTTACTACAGGAGAGCAATCATAATGTTATCACTGGAGTTGCCACTTTATCTCTAATACTACAATTGCTATGCAGAGAAAAACCACCCTGTGCCTGCCCAGAGCTTTCTTTGACTGTGGTGGTACCCTCCAGGCTGTCCTCAAGGAACAGTTTTCAGAAGTGTGGCCTGTGTATGTAAAATAAAACAAAACAGGATAACTCCCACAGGCTGTTTCTCTCTTGTTCTGAGTTGATAGACCTTGTAGGTGTCCATTTCACACTAAGTCTCTGACATGAGAAAATGCAGTGTCCCATTTCATCTTTTTAAATAGTAGGCATTGGCTTCCTTGGATCAATTGCATGCTTTCTGATGCTCACTTGGCATCCCCTTTAATTTAATTTTATTGTGATTTGTGCATGATGCATGAGCATGATGGGTAATCTGAAGCTTGGCTTTGTAAGATGCTGAATACTTTATCTACCAGAGCACATAAAATGCATGTTTTAAGTTAGGGCAGGTTAGATCAGAGGTACATAACTTTTTCTGGCTATGAGTTGGAATGATCCAACTCAGAGGGGACAGGCGGGGGGATAGGACCTAGCCACCACCACCACTTCTTCCTGCTGCAACACTAGGGAAGCATCTGCCATTGTCGCTTCTCCCTGTTGGCTGTCACTAAAGTTCATGGTTGTGGGCCATAGGTTGTTGGGTAAAATTAAAACAAAATGACCAATATCTAAGAGAGGATTTTTACGTGTCTCCTTAATGTAATTCACAAAAGCTTTCATTGTAATATATAGTAATATACTACAAAACCAGTTACAAAATGAATCCTGAATAAGTGAGACTGTTATCTTAAGATAACAGAAATATAGAATTTTCAGCCTTGAAGAATTGCACAGTGTCAGCAAAATGGATATTTTCAAGTCAGAGTCATTAGAGCTTCCAGCTTTTGCTTTTAAACAGCATTTCCTTGTTGCACACAGCTAAAAGGAAGGCTGCTTTGAGAAACAGCCATTCAGGCCATGAAAGGACTCTTTCTCAGTGTGATCATGCTCGAATAGGGCTGCTGGTATTATTTTGCTAAGAAGAGCTTAATCATTAATGAATAAATTCATATCCAATAGCTGGACAGCCAAAACCATTATTCTATACATTTATGACATGGTTTCTAGTGTATTTATTTGTACCAGGGTAGCCGCCAAAGGCTCTAATTAAATGCAATACAAGTACATAGATCCAGTCCAAAGGAGCTAAAGTTCCAATCCTGAAAACACTTTTATGTCCAGCATAAAAGCATAATAATTGTGCCATTTGTTTCAGTGGGACTATTCTTGTACTAAAAGCTAAGAATCTGACCAAGGCTTTGAGGTTGAGCTATTGCTTTTGGTAGATGTGTGTCTTATGTGAAAACCATCAGGAAGTAAGAATTCACTTTCACATGTGAGTGTCTTTTGACTGCATATTAATTTATTGTTGTGAAAGAAAATGTAATACAAGAAAAATAAATGGCTAACAATTCTGCAACAGCCATAAGAACCATTCAGTTGCCAAGACGTGTAAGCTGTATAGTTTGACACTCTTAAAGATGACATTATTGTTTGTTTCATGTTAAAAACTTCCTGAATTGATACACTGTTTGCTTTTGAGACAGTGATAGTCCCTCCATACGCTCACTTTAAATAAGAAAACAAATATTGCTAAGCAACAGAACATTTTAACTGTGTTCTGCCAGGATTTTGCTGTTAAGTAGGAAAACCATTGTAAAGTTACTCTTTTGATAGAACAAAAACACCCTCTCCTTTCCACATTGGCTTTTTACCTTAGACCTGTTTGTATGTATTTTGCAGATCTTGTTTTGAAAGCTGCAGTTAAAAACCAGCCTGAGATCCTTCATTCCTGTCATCTTGGTCAAGCTCTTGCAATTTGCTTCTTTCAGTCTAAAATGTATGATGTCTCCTGTGATGATCAGGCTTCCTGAACATGATTTTTTGAGCCAATTTTCTGGTTGGGAGTAAACCTCAAGGAAGCTAGGAACCCTGATCTGGCTAATTGTATGGGCCGTCAAGGTTGACCAGGGGATGAAATATGAAGTGGTTCATATTTGATGGATCAGTCTTTCAGTTGCATAAAGCTCTTGCAGTCCAGAAGCCTGGAACTGCTGCATACACAGAGGATCACGTTAACTGGGTTTTTTTTCATTCTTTGGTTTCATGCTCAAGACACAGGAGCCACAATGTAGTTCCCCCCATAGCCTATCGCTACACAATAAGAAATGCTGGCTAACAGCACATTGTTGAATTTACCTAAATGAGTCCATTCTTTATATTATTTTGGATACTACACTTAGAAAGTGTCTCACATAAAATATTCAGGCCCAATAGGAGGGAACTCATTATAGCTGTTTGGCTTAAAATGGGTTTCATTCTTCAGCCTGGAGAAACTCATTAAAAGATTTTCCTTATGTAAAATATATTATGGATCATATTATTTTCAAAGCTTTAGAGTTTAATTTCCAAATGAGCATTTAGTTAAACTCTAAACCTGTGCCTAAAGTTTTTCATACCTCTTGCGATGTCCACAAACAAAAGATTTTCAGCACTAACTACTTGTCACCTAGTTAGTATTTACTCTGACAATTTTTAAAAAACATCGGTATCCACTATTAATACCTGCAAATCATTCTCCATACAAAATGACAGCTGAAAGTTTACAGGTTATCCTTAAAAACATGACCTCCTAGTTTTCCATAGTCACACTGAGTGGTTGCATTGATGGCCATTGAAACAAATGTTTCCAAATGCACATGGTTTCCATGCTGTTTCCAGTAAGACAGTGAATTTATTATTTTCATTCAGCCTTCTGGTTTTCAAAATAAAGGTTTTATGTGTGATTAAATGTGGATGCATACAAAACTCTATCTCCAGGAGATTTTCCTCTTTTATTGATGCATAGAATGTTTAGAAATTTAAAAATGGAACTGTATGCCAGAACTGTCAAAACCTGAGAGGTGTTCATAGAGATTAAGGCCAGAAGGAACCATTGATTATTTAATCTGACCTCCAATATGCCTGGGCCATTCATTTTTATAGGTTTCATACATTTCATAGACATTAAGGCTGGAAAGGACCTCGTGAAATCATCTGGTCCAGCCCCCTACCCAAAGGGCAGGAAGTCAGCTGGGGTCAGATGACCCCAGCAAGATAATCATCCAAATGCATCTTAAACATGTCCAGAGTAGGTGTTTGCACCACTTCTGGGGGAAGTCAGTTCCAGGCTCTGGAGACTCAGATGGTAAAGAAGTTTCTCCTTATGTCCACTCTAAAATAGTCTTCCAGCAGTTTGTGACCATTACACCTTCTTTTCCCTAGGGGAGCCCTGGTGAACAGACAGTCTCCCAGATGCTGATGTACACCCTGTGATGTGCTTATAGGCTGCCACCAAGTTTCCCCGGAGCCTATGCTTCTCCAAGCTGAAGAGTCCCATGTCTCTCAACCTCTCCTCATAAGGCTTGCTCTCTTGACCTCTGATCATGCATGTGGCTTCCTGCTGGACTCTTCCATGTCCTTTTTAAAGTGTGGAGCCCAGAACTGGATGCAGTACTCCAGCTGTGGCCTCAGTAAGGCCGAATAAAGTGAGAGAATGACATCTTAGGTCTTGTTTGAAATGCATTGGTAGATGCAAGCTAGAGTGTTATTTGCTTTGCTCACTGCAGCATTGCATTGGTGGCTCATATTCATCTTGTGGTCAATCATGATCCTCGAGTCTCTTTCCAAGGGAAGTCGTGCTTGATCTACCCTGGGGGTCTTTAAAAGGAGGCTAGATAGACACCTTGCTGGGGTTGTTTGATGCCAGCATTCTTTCCTGCCCATGGCAGGGGGTCAGACTTGATGATCTGCTCAGATCCCTTTTGACCCTACCCACTATGGAACTATGAAGACAGTAGGTATAATGTGCATTCTTCTTCTTGTGGTGGAGCACCTTGCATTTTTCATGTTGAAGGTCATGAGGTTTATATCTGCCCCCCTGGAAATCCTATCCAGGTCAGCCTGAATCCCCAGCCTATCCTTCAGTGTGTCTATACTTCCCCATAGTCTGGTGGCATCCACAAATTTAACCAGTCCACCTCTGACACCCAAATACAAATCATTAATGAATATACTAAAGAGTACTAGTCTGAGTACTGAACCCTGAGGGATTCCACTGGTCACCATATGCCATGTTGACTTGGTTCCATTGACTATCACTCTCCGGGTCTGAGCACAGAGCCAGTTCCCCAACCATCAGACCATAAGGTTGCTGAGGTCACAATTTCCCAGTTTTTCCATGAGGCCATCATGGGGGAGCAAGTCAAAGGATTTTTTGAAATCCGAGTAAATTGCATGAACCTCTCCTCCCTGTCCAGGTGATGCATCACCTGGTTATAGAAAGAGATGAGGTTGCTCAGGCATGACCTACCCATAATGAAGCCATGTTGGCTATCTCTCAGAATGATGCCTTCAGTCAGCCTATTGTTGATGGATTCTTTGATAATTTTTTCCAAGATCTTTCCAGGGATTGAGGTCAAACTGATTGGTCTGTAGTTCCCTGGATCGTCCTTCCTTCCTTTCTTGAAAACAGGCACCACATTGACCCTCTTCCAATCTTCAGGAACATCTCCTGAGATCCACGAGCTCTCAAATATGCATACCAATGGTTGAGCTATGATGTTGGCCAACTCTTTTAGCAGTCTTGGATGCATTCCAACAGTCTACTGACTTATGGATCTTCAGCCTCTCAAGGTGTTCCTTCACAAGGTCTTCACCAAATGTAGGTGTATGGTCACACGTACCTTCATAGTCCTGTGTCTTGTCAGGCAGGGTGATCCCCTTGGGCTGCTGGAAAACTGTCGCAAAATAATCATTGAGGATATTTAGCTTTTTCCTGGGTGTTGGTTATCAGCTGACCCATTTGATTCAGCAGGGGTCCAATGTTGCCCTTATTTTTCATTTGACTTCCTATGTATCTGAAGAAGGACTTTTTATTGTCCTTGAATCCCATACCCAGCTTGAGCTTGGTATCAGCCTTGGCTTTTTGGGTTGGGCCACTGATGCATAAATCTGCTTAGAGGTATTTCCCGTCTTCCAACCCTTATAGGTTTGTGTTTTAAGATTGAAGAGGTTCATGAGTTCTGTATTTAACCGTGAGTTCCCTATTTAGCTGAAGGGGTTTCCAGTCTTTTTCCTACCTTTCCTGTGGGCCAGAATGGACTTCCCTTGTGGTTTCAGGATTGCATCCTTAAGGAGTAACCATTCATCATGGACTCCCTTCCTTGTCATATTTCAGGGTTTCGACAACCAACCTCCTGAGCTTGTGAAAGTCAGCTTTCCTAAAGTCAAGGATTTCTGTATTGCTGGCTGATTTGCCAGCTTTGCAATGGATAAGGAAGGTAATTAACTCATGATCGCTGTCACCAAGCTTCCCTTCAATCTTCAGGTCACTCACTAGATCATCCCCTTTGGGCAGAGCCAGATTTAGCACTGCCTTGCCCTGTGTTGGCCTGTAGACTCCTTGAATCAGATATTGCTCATCATTCAGGCCAAATCTGATTGGTTGTATAGCTTTCTCACCTGTATTGGTCTTCGCATGAGATGTCAGGGTGGTTGAAATCACTCATGACAACCATACACTGACAGCATGCAGTCTTTGTTAGTTCCCTACAGAATTTGTGGTCAAGTTTTTCCTCCTGGTTCGGATGTCTGCAGTAGACTCCTACAGTATATATGTCTGCAGTAGACCCCCTTACCATATTCTCCCCGAGAGAGTTTTAAGTCACCTCCTTCTTGGGTGTTTATGTCAGCTAGTAGGGAAGTGTTTTGTTCCTTGCCATGGAGAGATATACCTCCACCCTTCCTCCCAGCATGATTCTTCCTGTATAAGGTATAGCCATTTATACCTGTGGTCCAGTCATAGGTGGAGTCCTACCAGATCTCCATTATCCCTATGAGATAATTTTGTTATTGCTTAAGAGGAGGGCCATTTCCTCCTGTTCATTCCCCATGGTCCTCGCTTTAGTGTACAGGCAGCTAAGCCTGCCATTGGAAGCCCTAATCTTCTTTGTTCACTGAAGAGAGTCCCATCCATGGAATGGCATAGGAGTAAGTTCGATTGTATTTCCTGACACTGATTTATGTGCTTGTCTCTTCCTGGGCTTGTTTTGATGGTTGTCTGCCCATCCCCCAATGTTCTTTGTTTAAAGCTTTCTGAAGCAGGTCAGCCAATATTGTTGAAAAGAGCTTCTTTTCTGTTGGGGAGTAGTGGAGGCCACCTCTTCCCAGCAGGCTGCTGCCTCTGCGGACTGTGATTGCAGAACCTGAAGCCTTCATGTGGCACCCATGCCACATGAAGTCTTTTGTTTACCTCTGCAATACATCTCTTCCTCCTGTGCCCATGGTCCATAACTGGGAAGACCGAAGAGAAAACCACCTGTGGCCCCAACCCTCTAAGCCCATCCCCCAGAGCTCTGTAGTTACTCTTGACCTGGCCAGGATTGCTCTGAGCCAGGTCATTTGTGTCCAAATGGATGAGGAGCATGGGGTAGTGGTCAGAGAGACTGAGGGAGACTCCCTCTTGAGGGGGACAGAGGGTACAAATCTGCCACCCTGACTCCTTAGTTGCCTCTCAGGGTGCAGTATCTGGGATGTAGCTGAGAAGATCCCAAAACTTACAGATTCATAGCTATTTGGGTCCGAAGGGAACTCAATAGATCATCGAGTCTGACCCCCTGCATAGGCAGGAAAGAGTGCTGGGTTTAGATGACCCCAGCTAAATGCCTAACCTCCTCTTGAAGACCCCCAGGGTGGGGAGATGGTGCTCTCCCCTACCCTGGGAGTCTTCAAGAGGAGGTTAGATATAGGCATCTAGCTGGGGTCTGTGGGGGCCGAGAAACACTGGCAGAATGGGGCTGCTGATGGAGTGTAGAATTAGGGCACTAGACTCGCAGTTGTTGGAAGCAAAAAAAACTTTATTTACAGTCCTTAGGCTGTACGCATGTTCCTCAAAGTTACAAAACTCAAGCAGGAACTCAGGCACACAAAAGCTCACACTCGCACAGGGTATGGGGTGTCGAATGAATCTGGCGGGGAGTCGTTGTCGATTGACCAGGCCTCCTTCGTGGCTTGGAATCAAGCATGCACTCGCTGGTGCAGCTGCAAGGTCTTGGCGGGCTCTGACCATGTACCAAAACTTTTCCCATGCTACAGGGGAAACTTCCTGCATCTGTTCTCGCAATGTGCTCAACCCAGCTGTGCTGAGGCATCTCTTAACCGTTATGCACAGACAGGGTCATCTAAACCAAGCACTCTTTCCTGCCTATGCAGGGGGTCGGAGTTGGTGATCTATTGAGTTCCCTTCCGACCCTAACATCTATGAATCTATACTTTTTGGGATCCTGTCAGCTGCATCCCAGATACCAAGCCTTGAGAGACAGCTAAGGAGTCAGGGTGGCAGATTTTTACCCTCCCTCCCCATCAAGAGGGAGTGTCTGACAATGACCACTCTGTGCCTTTTCTTAGATTTGGTTGCCTGTCACCTTCCTTCCTTAAGTGCTGAAGCTAGCAACTCTTCTTGCTCTGCTGGTGTTGTGAGGGGTTCATATCTGTTACGAAGTTGCAAAGGTGTGGTGACCCTGGTGCAGGATGCCTTGGGGCCGAAGATGACCTTTGTCCAAGTGACTCCAGGCTGGATTTCATGGGGGCTCCTCTTGTATGCCTTCATCTTGCTAACCTTTCTTGCTCTTCCTTCTTCCTTCTTCAGGTGAAGAGTCTGGTTGTAGGCATTAATATCCTTTTCACCATCCCTGATGGCAGACAGCCTCTGCATCACAGCTTTTAGCTCCCCTATCTGGCATTTCAGGGGAGGTGTCTTTTCTCCCAGTCTCAGATGCCTGCATTCATGCAAGGCAGCCTCCACAGCTGCGAGTTAGGGGCTCCATCTGGTTGGGAGATGGAGTCGTGGGCTCTGTCTGGGTAGAGGCCTCAGTGGTACCAGAGGAGGGAGCTCCAGCTGCAGGTTGGACTGGGGGTTCCTCAGGGTATGGTGCATTACCACCATTGCACATGTAGTAGTTTGGGCTACCGCTATGCTGACCCTTCTTTTCAGGCTTGTCGCCTAGAGCCTTGTGCCCCTCCTGCTTGCCCTTCTGGGTGAACTCACATGCTACCTCATGTGCCAGCACCCAGATCATGCCTGCGTGTGTGCCCTGTTCATGTGGCTCTGGTTGCATGGCTCCCTGGGGGTCTGAGACAAGTGGGAGCTGGATGGGAGTGTGACCTTCCTTGGCTCCTCTCAGTTGCTGACTGCAGCTGTCTAACACCCATCTATCATGGGCCCCACTTACCTCCTGGCTGCACTGAGGCTCAAGGTTGGGGTTTACTGTGTCTGCTGGGAGTGCCTGGGGGTCCTGGGCTCATAGGGGCACAACAGTCTTATACCAATGCATCTCACACTGAAGCCAAACCCCAAAGTGCAGCTTCTGCAATTGGCAAGCCCTTTTAAATTCTGAGGATAAACAGTGGGCCTGTCATCAGTGCCATGCCACGTTAGGTCCTGGGAGATCCCTGACCCACTGAAGAAGGGCCCCCCCCCCATCTCATGCACAGAGAAGCACTGGGACATATGGCTACCTGAGGGGCTGGGCCAAGTAGGAGCTGGAGGGGAGGGGCATGACCCTCCTCAGCTTCTCTCAGATGCCTTCCATAACTGTCTAACACCCACCCACTGTGGGTCCCACCTACCTTCCAGTTGCACTGTGGCTCAAGGTCAGGGTTCACTGTGTCTACTAGGAGTCCCTGGGGGTCCTGGGCTTGTGAGGGTACAATAAGCTTCTGTCCATGTGTCTGAAGCTGGAACCAGACCTCAAAGTGTGTCTTCTGCCATTAGTGGCCCATTTTCATTCAGTTACCCCATGATGAGCCAAGTGCCTTGGCTAAGCAAAATTTATAGTTTGAATAAACTATCTCTTCCAGAAAAGATACCTAGTCTTGATTTGAAAATGCCAGGAGATGGAGAATCCATCCCTTTCCTTGGTACTTTGTTTCAATGTTTAATCAGTCTCGCTGCTAAAAAAAAAAAATGAGTGCTTTATTGCTAATTTGAAATTGTCTGAAATTCTGAGGAGCAACAGCTGCACGTTTGACAGAACACTGTTTCATGAGCTTTCCCCAACGTGCTCTAATAGCATTTAACATCTGTGGACCACTCCAGGTTGCCAGGATCTTACAAGCCCATGATGAGAAAGTGTGCACATAAAGGAAAACACTTTTTTTTTTTTTTTTTTTAAGCAGGCTTGATGTGTTGCATGATGATGATACTTTTAGGCTAGGGACAGACATTCAAAAATCCTGAGCCTGAATTGATTCAATCTTTGCAGGTTAGTCTAACCTGGCTAGGCTAAACCAGTTTGTAATTGTACAGTCATCCCCTCTGGACTGAGGCAATGCCATTGCATGACTGCAGTGGCTCAGGCTAGAAGCAGGGGGGCACTAGAGCAGGCCTCCCATCCTTTCTACAGTACTGAGCTAAAGAAGATGTGGCCAGGCCCTGGCAGGATGCGCTGATTAGGGAGGGAGCCAGCAGAAGCCAGCAGAAAGTTGCATTGAGTTACACAGCAAGGAGTAATGCAAGGAGTTGTTAGCATTTGTTCATCAAACAAAACAAAAGCTTCTCTCATTAGTTCAAGCACTTCTTAAACAACGTTTTTCCAAGGAAAGAATGGAGGGACATTATCAGCTATCTGTTAATGATCTTGAACAAGCTCTAAACGGACAGTATCCTGTCTGCCTTTGTCCTGTGTCCCACAGCACGGACTGTAGACAGCATGTGGTATGCTAGATAATGCTGAGAGGTGTCTGTGTAAGGCAGAGGGGAGGGGGAATCCCTGATTCAACAGGAAGTGGTGAAAAGAGGAGGGGGAGCAGGAGGAAGCCAGGAATACCCCACTGTATCTGAAGTCTGTGCCAGAGCTGCAGTCGGGGAACAGAGGGATAGGGCTAGCCTTGGTGGGGTACAGCATAGAGCAAAGCTGTGCCCAAGGTTACAAAGCATCTGGGATGCTGGGGGAGTCTGGTTTAAGTTAAACCAGGAAGGGGTCTGGGATAGACATTGCATAAACTGGTTTGACCCAAATTAGGTAAGTCTGATACTACATTCAACCAGGTTTATCTCAAACTGGTTTCAGCCATTTTCAAACTGGTTTATGTGCACTGAACATCTGTTCTGTTACAGGTTAAACCATTTTCTGATCACTTAAACCGGTTTATGTATAATGTCTGTCCCTAACCTTGATCTCATGAATGTTTTGTTTTCAAGCTAAATAGTTCTCTTGCCACACCTTTGAAAACTAAAATAAATGTATCTCTTCTTAAGTTTAGTCTTCCGTGTTCTTTCTTTTGCCCATCCATTCTGCTCTGTCTATTTGAAGCTCAGGCTTCATCTCAAGTGGCTTGGCTTCCTCTCCTTTAAAATTCCACCTACCTGAGACAGAAAATGTTGAGTTGTGAATGGGACTTGAGTTAAAGGCAACATTTGACTTATACCTTGAGCTTACCCTGCAAGGAAGGCCTTCAACTGTGCCCCAGCTGCAGACAATTCTGCCTGTTAGAAGGGAGTGGCTTAGAATAGATTATATGGAGTTTCACAATGTAATTCTTGATCTCTTTTTGTGAGTATTTTCGTGATGGAGAAGTAGCCTGCAGTGTTTTGTTGCTAAAAGTGCTGCCATTCACTTCTTAGTTAGCATATCTTGGGCGAGTCACATAGGGACCACAAAGCTAGATATTCAACTGCCTCATGTGCAGACAGGCATTTAGTTCTTAACCTGGCTTAAACATTTGACTTGCACTGATTTGGTTGAGACTTAGATGTTTAAGTTCTCTCAAAAATCTTGCTTTATCTTGAGATACCTTAATACATTAAAAAACCCTGCCCCACTAGTGTTTCTGTCCCTCAGTTCCTAGTTTGTAAAATGGGAATTCTTACATCTTGTTGCCTCACAATGGTTAAACATATTAAATCCTATCAGGCTTTCTGATGCTATAGTAATGAGGGTGATGTGCACACCTTGGGTAAGTGGGTGGTTTTAATTGATATGGATGGTTCACAACCCAGAATTATTCTTTCAAGCCATTGCAGATACTGGCAAGCATGACCATGTTGGTTATATTTAGTTAATATTGTCAAGATTTCCTCTGCCACTGTAACAGCTAGAAGCATTCATTTTTTTTTAAAGTTAAAGTTGGGATTGGAGAAATTCTGAGGCCTCAGTAGACATCATTTCCACTGAGCAACAGGAGTGGTGAATCATAACATCTGCTGAAGCACACTGGGGCAGGAGAGTGCAACCTGAGTTGGTGTCCCTTTTTTCAGGGGAAGGTTGGGAGAGAGCAGTATACCACCTTGGTATACTGGAGGACCTGGGCAAACACCATCATCTTACATGTAACAAGCTACACATTAAAATTAAAACACAATACAAATGAGCTACAAAGATATTCTGCATTTAACACACATCTTTGATATTGTGTTACCATGTTTGTAGCTCATTATCTGGTGATAAATTACTTGAACATGTGCCATGTTACAATGTGTTTTTCCATTAACACATTAGTCACACTTTAAATATTTCTGTGTGTCCCTTTTCCAGTCCTCTGCTTTTGTTGACAAGTTAGAAATTGTTTTGTAATAGTGGGCTAAAGAAATGTTTCAGAGGGAAGGAGTTGGCGAAGGAAAATATCTGTTAGATATAGAGAATTTGTGTTTATTTTGTCTCATGAAGAGAAATGTGTGTGGCCATATCCTGTCACATTGCAGTCAATGAAAGTTCGCTTGTGATTTCTCACCAGGAATGTGATTAAAGCAAGAATGATTAAAATTACTTTTTCTGTTCAATCTGTGTATGTATATCTGCTGTGTTAGTCATAGGGATTATCCATGATACCCTGAGATTGATTTCTTGCTGGGCTGCTAAAAGGAATTGGGGGTAAAAATCCAGTTCCCATGCAAATATCCTCACTATCAGAGATAACTGTAAGAGAGGTTATTAGCTGTAGGCGTTCCCTTAGGGCTATGTGAGAGGCAGAATCATTCTGTGTATTATTTTTGCATGACAGCTCTCTCTTTCATATTTCTGGCCATCAGAGGAAATATTCTGGTCCATTCCCATTCTGTATCCTTCTTGATATTTCCTGAAGTGGAACTAGATTTTTCACAGATTTGAAAACACTTCTCTTTGTTGGATATCAGCCCATAATGTGTTTAAGTTGAAGTTATGTTGTATTAAAGTTCAGAGAAGCTGTTATTTCTGTTTATATTTTGGTTGTCAGTCAAATCAACATCCTTAATTTACTTGCCTATAGGAGGCAGAAAAGTGAATCAAACTGCTTGTGTGTGGGTGGCACAGACTTGACTGGCACATATAATGGATCAGACAGGTGGTGCTCTTTTTTTATAAAGAACTTTGGCACTATGATGCTGCATGGGACCTAAAATGATATAAGTTTCAGGTGTGCATAGCCCATCGATTTTTGTCAGAGCCATAGGAGAGGCTGGATCCTTATGAAACATTTCAGGAGGAGATGCTACAGTCACTGCTTAAGTTGTCAGTCTTCTCAGTATTGTCATTATAATGAACCGGTGTAGCAGTATGCAACATGAGGCCCGTGAAGCCGATCATAGAATTATAGAAAATCAGGGCTGGAAGGAAACTTAGGAGGTCATCTAGTCCAACTCTCTCCTCAGATCAGGAAAATCCCTAAATAGATCATCCCAGCCAAGATTTTGTCTACCCAGGTCTTAAACCCCACAAGGATAAGGAGATCCCATAACTTACCTGGGTAACCCATTCTACTGATTTACTATTCCCCTTGTGAGAGAGTTTTTTCCTAATATTTAATCTAAATGTTCCTTGCTGCAACTTGAGACCATGGCTCCTTGTTCTGTCATCTGCCACCACCGAGGACAGTCTAGCTCCATTGTCTTTGGAACCATCCTTCAGGTACTTGAAGGTTGCAATTAAGTCCCCACTCAGCCATCTCTTCTGCAGATTAAATAAAACCAGTTCCATCAGCCTCTCCTCATAAGTCATGTGCTCCAGCCCCCAAACCATTTTGGAATAGGGGGGACCAAAACTGGACATAGTACTCCAGAGATCGATGATGTCACCAGTGTTGAATAGAGGGAAATAATCATTTTCCTTTGAAGTGCTAGCAATGTTCCTACTGATACAGCCCAGTATGCCATTAGCTTTCTTGGCAACAAGGGCACACTGTTGGCTCATTCAGCTTGTTGTCCACTGTAACTCCCAGGTCCTTTTCTGCAGAGCTGCTGCTTATCCAGTCAGTACCCAGCCAGGACTGGGATTGTGCATGGGATTATCCTGTTTTAAGTGCAGGACTTTGCACTTCTCATTGAACCTCATGAGATTTTTTTTTTGGTCCAATTTGTTGGCTGTCAAGGGACCCTCCATTGTCTCCTCCCCCAGCCCCTGCTTCCCCTGCCCCTAGTACTTACCAGCTGGGAGTTGGCTGCAGCTCCCTGCTGCAGGCACCAGGGACTGCCCAAATCATCAAAGCTCTCTGAATCCTTTCTGAAGATTCAGAGATCTTTGAGTTGATTTGGACCTTTCAATTGGTCCCCTGATTCAGTTTGGATTCAGGGATTTGGCCACTGAATTGGGCTGAATCTCCTCCGAATTGAATCACCACCCAAAGCTTCACACAGCCCTAATTCATAAACCCAGTCATTTTATCATAGAAGGCAATCAGGGTGGTCAGGCATGACTTGCCTTTGGTGAATCCATGCTGACTATTTTTAATTACCTTCTTCTCTTCCAAGTGCTTAGATGTGGATTTCTTGAGGCTCTGCTCCATGATTTTTCCAGGGACTGAAGTGAGGCTGTATGGTCTGTTGTTCTGTGAATCCTCATCCTTCTCTTTCTTAAAGATGGATACTATATTTTCCCTTTTCCAATTGGTTGTCATAGGAGACTTCAGCTACCCAGATATCTCGTGGGAACAGCGCTTGGCTAAATCCAGGCAATCACAAAGCTCCCTGTCGTGTGTGGATGACCTCTATCTGACACAAGAAGTCTGTGGGCCAACAAGAGGTAAAGCGCTGCTTGACCTGGTATTGGCAACTGGGGATGACCTAATTGGTGACCTAACAATCAATGGGAAGCTGGGTGACAGCGACCATGAGCTGATCACCTTCACCATCTGCCGTAAAGCTGGCAAGACAGTCAGCAATACAGAAGTCCTCAACTTCAGGAAATCTGACTTTGACAAGCTCAGGAAACTTGTCAGTGAACCCTAAGGGACCATGACCCAAAGGTGAGAGGAGTTCAGGAAGAATGGTTGCTCCTTAAGGGAGCGATCCTTGATGCATAAGTTCATGCTATTCCATCTCAGAGGAAAGGTAGCAAAAGGGCACAACAGCCCCCTTGTCTCTCCAAGGAACTAGCAGACCTCCTGTGTCTAAAAAGAAAGACCTACAAAGGATGAAGGACAGGATCCACCTCCAAGGAGGAATATTCCACAATGGTCCAGACCTGCAGGGAGTGAACCAGGAAAATCAAGGCTGTGACTGAACTCCAACTGGCTACTAGGACCAAGGATAATAAAAAGTCCTTTTTTAGATATGTAGGGAGCCAGTAGAAAAGCAAAGGCAACATTGGACCCCTCCTAAACCAAAAGGGACAACTGACAACTGACATCCAGGAAAAAGCCAACCTACTAAATGTGTACTTTGTCTTTCATCAATCCCATGGGATGCCCTTGCCCATTATGGGACAGAGAGGCCCAGGTGAGAGAGATTCCTTGCTCTCCATCAATGCTGACCTTGTAAAGGAACACCTTGAGATACTGGACACCTTCAAGTCAGCTGGCCCAGATGGCTTATACCCCAGGGTACTCAAGGAGCTGGCAAACATCATAGCCCAGTTCCTGGCATGGATCTTTGAGAACTCCTGGTACTCTGGTGAAGTGCCCGAAGACTGGAAGAAGGCCAATGTGGTGCCTATCTTCAAGGAAGGTAAGAAAGTGGATCCAGCAAATTACAGGCCCATCAGCCTGACCTCTGTCCCAGGGAAGGTCTTAGAAAAAATAATCAAAGAGGCCATTCTCAATAGACTGGCTGATGGCAACAACCTGAGGGATAGCCAGCATGGGTTTGTTGTGGGTAGGTCTTGCTTGACCAATCTCATTTCCTTTTATGAGCAGGTAACTATCACCCGGACAAAGGTGAGGAGATTGATGTTGTATACCTTGACTTCAAAAAGCCTTCGATCTGGTATCCCCTGATCACCTCTTGGCAAAACTGGCCAACTGCGGCCTCGGGTCCACCAGGATCCACTGGCTGTGGAATTGGCTCTGTATTCAGAACCAGAGGGTGTTGGTTAACAGAAGTCAATCATCATGGTGCCCTGTGACTAATGGGGTTCCTCAAGGTTCTGTCCTTGGGCCTATGTTGTTCAACATCTTCATTAATGATGTGGACATTGGAGTCAGAAGTGGACTGGCCAAGTTCACCAATGATACCAAACTCTGTGGTAAAACATCCACACCTGAGGACAGGAGGGCAATCCAGGCTGACCTGGACAGGCTCAGGAAATGGGCGGATGAGAACCTGACGGCGTTTAACACTGAAAAATGCAAGGTTGTCCACCTTGGGAGGAAAAACCTTCAGCATCCTTATAAGCTTGGCAGTGCTACAATGGCTAGCACTATGGATGAAAGGGACTTGGGGGGTGATGAATGACCACAAGATGGACATAAACCTTCAGTGTGATGCTGCGGCTAATAAAGCAACCAAAACGCTGGCTTGAATCCATACATGCTTCTCAAGCAAATCCCAGGAAATCTGTCTCCTGTTGTACTTAGGCTTGGTGAGGCTTCAGCTAGAGTGTTGTGTCCAGTTTTGGGCTCCACAATTCAAAAAGGATGACCAGGTGACCAAATCCATGGATGTGGGCACCCCTGTTGACGTAGTCTTTTTAGACTTCAGGAAGGCGTTTGACACAGTCTTCCACCCATCCTCATTAAAAAGATGGGGAGCTGTGGCATTGACCCCTACACGGTTGAGTGGGTCAGAAACTGGCTGACGGGGCGCTCCCAGAGAGTGGTGG
>JAGPOW010000797.1:20739217-20755469 GCA_030014935.1 Caiman crocodilus | reverse complement strand
CACCACCAGGGGTAACTAGGACCAATGGTCACAAGTTACTGGAGAGCAGGTTCAGGTTGGACATTAGGAAACACTACTTCACAGTTAGGGTGGCTAGGAGGTGGAAGCAGCTTCCTAGGGAAGTTGTTCTTGCTCCTACCTTGGTCATCTTTAAGTGTAGATTAGATAGGTACTTGGCTGGGGTCCTATGACCCTGGCACTCATTCCTGCCATTGGCGGGGGGTCAGACTAGATGGCCTGCTCTAGGCCCCTTCTGACCCTAGATATTATGATACTATGAGAGCCACATGCATGATCAGAGGTCAGGAAAATAGATCTTATGATGACAAGCTGAGAGCTATGGGAGTCTTTAGCCTAGAAAAGCACAGGCTCAGGAGTGATCTGGTGGCCACTTATAAGTTTATCAGGGGTGATCACCAGGATCTGGGGGAATGTTTGTTCATCAGAATCCCTCAGGGGATGCAAGGTCTAACAGTTATAAACTACTGCAAGACCATTTCAGGCTGGACATAAGGAATAATTTCTTTACTGTCAGAGCCCCAAAGGTTTGGAATTGCCTGCCTTTGGAGGTGGTTCAAGCACCTTCCCTGAATGCCTTCAAGAGAAAATTGGATGTTTATCTTGCTGGGATCCTGTGACCCCAGCTGACTTCCTGCCCCAGAGCAGGGGGCTGGACTTGATGATCTTCTGAAGTTCCTTCCAGCCCTGATGTCTATGAAATCTATGAAATTGTCTGGAATCTCTGCCAACCACCATGAATTTTCAAAGATGATAGCCAATGGCTCTGTAATCACACTGGCCAACTCCCTCACCATCCTTCGATTTATCCCATCTAGTCCCATGGACTTGTACATGTCCAGGTTTTCTACATAGTCCTTAATCTGTTATTTTGCAACTGTTGGCGCTCACGGTTCCCCAAAACTATGCTGCCAGGTGAAGTAGTCTGGGAACTGACCTTACCTGTGAAAACATTGAGCACTTCAGCCTTTTCTGTATTTTGTGTCACTAGGTTGCCTGTATCCTCCATTTAGTAAAGGACCTACACTTTACCTGATCCTCTTCTTGGTGCTGACATACTTGTAAAAAAACCTTCTTGTTACCCTTCATGTCTCATGTTAGCTGCAATTCAAGTGGTCTGCCATGATTCTTTATTTATGAACTGTATGAAATGAAAAATAATTTGAAAAAGACAACAGTTAGTCTTGTGTCCTCATGGTGTGGTCATTTATTAATTTTTGAATCCATCTGCATGTGTGGCCCAGTTTCTGAAAACTTGTTGAGAGCTTGCCTCTAACCAGAGTGTATTCTACCAGGAGCAGCTCTCCACTGGAAAGTGTACCTTGCAAGTGGGCCTCAGTAAAGGTTGCATTGAACACTCCTGACCTAAGTACAGATAGTCAAAAAGCCCAAGACTGAATTGATTTAGTCTTTGCAGGTTAGTCCAAATTTCAGAGATTGAACTGAGAAGCAAGTGAACAGACATTTGTTTTTGAGTCGGGTAATGCAGCTCAGGCCAGAATCTGGCAGGGCATTAGAGCTCGCATTGCAGCCTGCCAGCCACTGCCAAAGGGAAAGAACTGAAGCTCCAAGGCTTTCCCTCCCACCCTGCTCCAAAGGAAGGGGTGTGGCCTCTAGCAGGGAGCAGGTCATGGGGGGTGGGAGGAGGGGAACAGCTTGGGAGGGACTCCATCCTCCCCTAGGCAAACTCTCACTGGGATATGGGGCCTGAGAAGTGGGTTTAAACCCCCTTCCCCAGCTCAGAGCACTGGCTGCCAGCACAGACACTTTCCTTTACATAAAGCCATAAGGGGCAGTGGTGCCTGCAGACAGCATGGCAAGGGCCAGCTCTGTGAATACTGGAAAACTTGGACTCCAGAGAAAGCCCCACTCTGGATGAGGCAGTGATGGGGTGAGGAGGAGGGGGTCTAAGACATGATGGGGCAGCAATAGGGGGGAAAGGGGCTCAGGCAGTGACATCTGTGAAGGGAAGCTTGGACACAGTGGGGCAGTGTGTGTACATGTGTGGGGGTGCGTTTCTCATATGGGTGGGTCTTGCCCTGTCCCTCCTTCTGCACAGACAGAGAGCCCCAAGGTGAACGTGTTGGGCATTTGGGGCTAGCTCCACCCTGGAGTAAGGCTGGAAGTGGGGTCATGCCATGAGGGCCATGTCAGACATGTCGGGGCTTCATCATCCGCCTGCTCACACTCACCTGGGAATCGCTTCTTGGCCAGCTGCTTGAGCATGATAGTGGTGCATGGTAACAGCAGTGCAAGGAGGTGCTCACAACACTGGTGACAGCGGGCCTGCAGCTTGTGGGGCAAGCAGCAGTAGCTGTGACGACATGGTGACATCACAGGCTCACTTGGGAAGCGTGGGTGCCACACCAACAAAGGAGGCCCCTGTCCCAGCCCCACCACTACCCTTGGGCTTGCCCCAATCATTGCCCCAGTGCAGCCCATGGCACAGGTGGCAGAGCAGCGCCAGGCAGCCCGCAAGGTAATGTTGCTTTTCTGTTAGGATTCTAGAGGGATGTAGGCCAGCATCCTCTAGCCTTGGACTGATGAACCCAAGTTTAGTTCCTACTTTCTCATGTGACCTTTATCAAGTCGTTATTGTTTTTCTGTACCTTAATTCTCAGTCTGTAAGATGCTAATACTTGTACTTCCCT
This sequence comes from Caiman crocodilus, assembly GCA_030014935.1. NCBI lineage: Eukaryota > Metazoa > Chordata > Crocodylia > Alligatoridae > Caiman > Caiman crocodilus. The sequence continues at coordinate 20,752,800 of JAGPOW010000797.1, read as the reverse complement.
AACTCACAAGCGACATATGAGGATATGTAAAGTCAAGATTGAGATGGCCAGGTACTAAAGGTACATATGTGACCACCTTCAGGATAGATTTTCTTTATGCAATTGCTGCAGTTGCTAGTAGACTGCTACAGTCCTGAGTGGGAGTGGAGGTATTCTACACAGTGGAACAGGCGAGACGACATCCTGAAAAGACGCTCTTCAACGACAAGTGGTCTACAGTTGAAAAACTTGAGAATCCTCTGCTCTGGGCCATCTTTTGTTCAGGGTAGATTGATTTTAATTATCAGTTTTAAGCATATTTTGGACAAATAAGCAGCAAAGGTTGAGACTGAAAGAATTAATGTTAATCTTGGTTTGCATTTGTACTTTGTAGTTTTTCTAAATAAAAGTTGATAATCATACTATGTTGATCTGGGACTAAACATATTTTTTACGTTGTACCTTTTTGCTAACTAGGAGTGTCACACTATTCAAATAAGCATTTATTTAAGTAATTATGTAATCCAACACACGTGGATTGGAATTCTAATTTTTTTTCATTTGTGTTCTTACATTAAGTAGTGCATATGTGGTGCAGGATATAATTAAGTTGTAGCTTGTCATTTGTAATATTTGGATGAAAATTGGGCTTCAAATAAAATGTAGCAAAACAGTCTTTTAAAATAGTGTTAGCTATATAAAGTTATTTTAAAATGTTTGCACTACAGAAGACACATTTATCAAAACATGTTTTGTGTTTATAACTAGTTTTTAAAGCAAAGAAAGTATGATCTGAATGTAGTGAATTGAAGTGAGCTTTTATAGTTCCTTCAAGATTGTAGGACTAGAAAATTTAATTCTCTGGAACCTCTTTTTCATTCATAAATTATAAAGGAAACCATGGTGCATTGTTTCCCCTCCTCCACCTAATTTTCAATGATAAATTAATTAATTTCCAATTTTGAATAAATTAGCCATTGAGCTGAACTAGTTGAATAAGCTGAAAGGGAGAAGACTTTATCTGCACCTGTAGGAATTGCTTTTGCCATTAAAAGCAGTCCAACAAACTCCAGTTTTAGGTACTGAAGCAGTGATTTCTATCAATGTAGAGAGCTGTTTTCTTTTAAATGTTGGCAGCAAAAATGTTTTGCCTATTTTGTAATTTAATTTTAATTTGTAAAGATTACAGTAAATTTAGGCTTTCACAGTTGCCAAAATTTTACATTTTTAAAAGGAAAAAATAAATAAATTGTTTTTTGATTTCTCTCCTCTTTGTCCGGCTTATACCATCTCCAACATCCTAAGTAAAAAATTTCAGATTCTGTACTGTGAACAGTGTGGATCCAATGCAGCATCTAATAAAAGAAATAGATGCAACTCCAGTCCTATCCTTTGTCAGGCTTCAAGTGTATTCAGTAACATGTAGAGCTATAAAGTGACCTCTAAAAATGAAGTTTCTAAGTCAAAATTCCCACAAGAGAGGCTCTAAAAAGGCCTTTAGAGAGCTTTATTTCTGACATGAAGATGCAAATATTCAAAAATATCAGCAGCACATTAAGGCCTTTAGTCACTTGACTTCATGAGTGGTAGAAAAGGGCATAGGAGCTACTTGGTCTATTATCACAGCTGAGTGAGAAGTAGGAGGCTGTAATCAAGGCACCCTGAAATGTGTGGGCAGGGGTATACATTTTCCTTAAGGTTCTGTCCAATTTTCATGGAAATTTGTGGGAATCTTCATACTGACTCCAGTGGAGTTTGTATTCAGTCCTTCAGTAAGGGGTTGCTTTCAATATAAAGCTGCTGTAAAATTCTAGTTGAGGTGGGATCAACCTGACTTGCATTGCTCCATTTATAGCAATAGGACTACTTGCATAAATAATCTGAGCAGAATGAATCCCCTAATCTTTCAGCATGTTCCCCTGTCTGGACTTTCTTAATTCAGTATGTGATCAATTTAGGTAATTGTTAAGCTGGGAAAAAAAGCACAATAACTGTGTCTGATGTGTTGGGCTATTAGCAAGGATGTCTGTCTTCATACCTGATTACACTAATGCATCCTGCTGTGTGTTTTTAATGGCTTGGTTTTGTTTCATTGTTTTTTCATTGATCTCTTAAAACATAAATTGCAGGATCCAAGAACCTGTAGGTGATACTGTGCTACAAATAGATTTTAGCCAAAGTGAATATTAAAAAAACCAAACCAAAACCTGAGGTAACTAAACTAACCTTTTTTCTTGTAATTTTTTTTTAATTGACAGTCTTCTACCATCAATCCATACTGCAATCCTTATTGTCCCCTTTTGGACATGCCTATGATAAACATACACTTCAAATGTCTTTCTTAATTCCTGCTTTTTCAGGTTTATAGGCTTCGTGATCATTGCAAATCCTCCTTATCTTAGTGAATTGTGAATATGAGAAACTTTTTATAATGCTTTTGGATAAGCATGAGGATAATTGTGTTTATCTGTTTCATGTAAAACCCGCTTTACCACCACATTAAGTTTGATAAATCAAGCATTAGAAAAATATAGTATTAATGCTGAACATTTAATGTAAATTCAGCCCCTGTAGTCAGTCTCTCCTGACAGTCCCTCTTCTCTCAACCAAAATGTTTTTTTGTTGCTCTCTCCTGCGGGGAGTTCTAGTACTCCCCTCCCACTCCTTTGTTCCCACGTTACTGTTGTTACTAGGGGTCTAATCTTGTCATAAACACTGTGCAGATGCTTCCCTCCATCTGAATGGAGTCACACTGACGGAGGCAGCAGGAAGATTTGTGTAGAGGCAGAAATCTCTTCCTGTGAAGAGTATCCTGCAGGTTCAGAGCCTACCTTAACAACTTTCTTTGTCAGAACTGCTTCTTGTACTCCGGAGTCTGGGAAGTGTTGGATAATTTCGCAGTCCATCAGAATTGATTAGATACACCTACCAGATCTCAGAAAAGATGAAAATAGGCCTTACATGCTATTTTGCTTTCTGAATAAACTTGCCACTCTTTCTATGCTGATGTCATGTTGTTTCCTGCATTTGGGATAAGTGTAGAACTTAATAGATTTTCAAATAAAATAGGACACTGGAACTGCTGATCAGCAATACATTTACAATTTATTACTGAATTTTTAAAGAGAGAAAAAAACTTAAATGGTTGTTGACGGCCAAAATTTTTAAGATGGACTATGTAAGTGGATTACTTCATACTCTGGAAAGCCATGTAGGGCCACACTATTTAAAAAGACTGGGTTCAATATACTGACAGGACAGAAATTTTTTAGTGGTAGTATATGCATAGACTAAAATATAAATGCAAAAAGGCTATAGCTATGTTTTGCAGGCAGAAATACTCAATTATGATTGGTAACTGACTGCTTATTCATAAGTGCAGGTGCCTTCAAGGTTTGAGCTGAAGGTATGACACAGACATGTATGCATGTATTTATGACAAAAGTACAGAGAGATTTTTATCATCTTCCAAGCAAGCAGGAAATTAATAACAGCTGAAGCTCACACAGGTATTTCAGGGACCAGTCATAAAATTTATTCTGCTGTTCTAAGGCAAGGAATTGGAAAACTGACAAAGAAAAGGGGTTTTTTTGAACCCAGGTTTGTGGATCTGGATAAGAAAACCTGTCACAGAATATTTTTGCACTGGTGTTATTTGCTGAGCAAACCCAAAGCAAAAACACGGTTTTATGTCTTAAAGAGCTTACAATCCAACTGTACGTCAAGAGAGAAGAGGTGGGTACAGAGATCAGATCTGTGAGTAAACACAGAAAACAATGAGAAAATATAGACCTTTTGTTGGTAGTTTTCATGCATGTGTAGTGTAAGATGTAGCTAATGAATGGTCTCAAGGATTATAACTCTACAGTATGTTTGAGTATTTTTTTCATTGAAATTCCAAATTAATTCCTTATTATTTATTACTAGTATCTGATTAATTTTCTGTTTTGAAGGTATATTTTTTTCTCCCTTTAGCCAAGTGTTTCCTGTACGTCAGCAATAACCATACTGTGCTGTTTAGCAGTAGATATCCCTGTAACTGCAGAACCTATCCTTAAAGGTTTACAGTCAGAGTTTAGTTAGAGCTAAGTATTTCATGAAAATAGTAGGGTTTTCCAGGTCCTGTATGAATGTATCGATATTTGCTTCAGGGGTATATATTTTCACTTGCTGTCATGGACCTATCATTTCCCATATTTCAGGTATCAGGAGATTTCTTCCTTAGGGAGAACATAGTGCTTGTAAGTATGCAATATGGGGAGATGGGGGTGTTTGCTTTTTGTCTTCCTGTTGCCATGTGACTAAAATGCCATGTCACTGATTAGCTCCTTGACTATTTTTTAAAATGGAACTTCTTTTTGTTACTGAAGTTAACATGCTGTTAGAAATGGATGACAAGGCTTGGAAGGAAAAATAAGCCTTTGCATACACATACTTTCCCTCCACCCTCAGATACTTTTACCATTCTTTACCAAACCTTTAGAAAGTTTAGGAGACATTTGATAGCCAGTGGGGGCATCTACACAACATACAACACAGTAAAATGCCACCATCTACATGTGTGGTGCTATTAGGTCAGAGTAAACTAATTGACTCCCCTGTAGGATAGTACTGCCAGACATGAGTTATTTACTCCACTGCAACACAAGTGTAGATGCTGATAGGGCGGCTGGTAGGGGCACAAGGGAGTTTCAGTGCAGAGACTAGCCCTATACTGAAGCCTCCTCATGCCTTCCCCCCCACCCCCCCCAGCCTCCCTCACCTCGGGTCCCCTGCCAGCCAGGGCTTCTTTGCTCTGGCTCAGTGTACTGAGGTCTTAGGTGCATATACAAACATGGCACCCAGGAGCAATAAACTCCAGAGCAAACTTCACCACAGTTTATTCAGCCCCATTAACAGTACGTGTAAATATGCCTAGAGTGATCTACTTGCCTCCTTTCCCATTAGCATAGCGAACTATTTGAGTGATTTTGGCTCTTTGTTTGCCCTGGTCTATGTCCTGTGGGCAAAATACTTCAAAGAAGATTCACAAAATACTATGAAAGTATCCACACAGAAGGTATTTCTTGGATGTGATGGAGACTCCTCTCATGACATTACCAGTTAAAATATAAACTCCATAAATTTGGAAGACAGTCAGACATGTAACAAACAACTTCAGTCAGTACCTTTGTAGAGGCTGGACTTAGTTGTGTTATGTCTAGAAAGTGGCCCTAGTTGATTCTCTATCTTCATGTTTCTGACTACTAACACAGGGTGTTGTGAGGACGAATGCATTGAAGATTGTGAGATGCTTGGTTATGATAACTGGATCCATAAATAGCAAAGAGAGAGGGAGTGAGAAATATGTCCAGTATTTGGAATTCTGGGTATCTGTTGCATCAAGAGAAACCCTATTTTTTCTTTATCTTACAGCTATTAGTGGATTGATGTTAACCAAAGGGGCTGGAGACAAATTCTGTATTTAGGTGCACAAGTGCAAAGCTAGAGTAATTCCAAAAATACATTCACTCTGGATTGGTACCACTGTAGTAAAGTGGCGTATTGCCCTCAGGATGCAGTTTCTAGGAACAGGGTACACCAAGCCTTCAGTGTTTGAGACTTAGTTTTGAGATGTAATTTTTTTTTTTTAGAGCTCTCAGGCAGCACAAGCCAACCACAAGGAAGTGAGATAGCTGGTGCTGCTTCATTTGGTTTTCAGGGAAAGAATCCATTGACATGCAGGGAGAGCACTTGACAGCTCACCTAGAGGCTTAGGAGCTCGCTAACACAGTGAGTCCATAAACCCCCCAATGACTGTATCAGACAGTTATCAAGAAAAAAATGCTCACTCTTCTAGCTGCATTTTGTCACTCATACTTTTTGAATTAAAGGCCTAGGGATTGAGAGTGGTTGGTATTCCTGCTGCTGAAATTTTGCCTTATATTTCAGTTTGATCTGCTATATTTATTGCTGTTCCCTTTACATGGATTTCATCTCTTTTGAGGGACATTGGGATAATTGAAACAGAGTTTATATAAGTGTTCAAGGGATTGTTTGCTATTCTGCTTTGGAACAAAGCAGAATTTATTGAAATTTAGATTAATATATTTGTGTATTAAAATAAGGATAAATATTGATAGAATATCTCTCTTTTTTAATTTCCTGTGTTCCCCTGGCAGTCACGAGATCAAAGAATGGTTATCCCCCTCTTACCCCCCTCCTTCCCCCCACTTCCAGCTACATTGGTTCACAGCCTATTTCAAATTACATTCTCCCCATTCTAGGTATTCAACATTTCCCACTTGATATTCTGCACATACCCTTTCTCACCAAGTCTCCTTATTAAAACTTACTGTATTCTATCACATCCTTGGCTAGGGTGAATATGGGTCTGCTTTCCTGGGGCATAATCAGGGTTGTCTGAGACCTAGCTGCCAGGGGGCCCTATCAAAGTGACTACCTTATGCATACTCAAAGTAGATGTCCGTGGATGCCACATAAAGCAATCTAATTTAAAAGACTCCCTATGGGAAAAGAAAAAAAACAACAAAAACACTTCTCTCTAATCACCTGGCTCATTCCTATTTTTCTGTGGAGGTTTCTAGTTTTCAGGAAGAGTCTCCTTATACCAACTGTAGATTCTGTGATGTTGTTAGAAGTACCGTCATCAGCAAGTTCTGTTCTTTTGGACAGAGTGGAACTTCTCTTTTTCTCTTCAGAGCTCACATTTCAATAACTTGTCCAGTGTTCTTTGACATCCTGAGGAAATCTTGAGAAGCACCCAGGTCCTGGTGCTTTCTTTGTTTCACCAGAAACAGACAGGCACAGGGGCCTAATGGTAAAATGGGCAAAAGGCAGAGCGGGGTGGCACCTTTATAGACCAACTCATTTGAGAGCAATGAACTTCCATAAGCTACAAGCCTGTTTTTTCAGAAGCTATGAATACCTGACTTTGCTAATGGAAAGATGTGTGGATAAGGAAGCTGTGACACTTCCCTAGTGTTCAATGTCCTTATGATTCAAATCCACCACCAAATGTTTGCTGTTATGCTTGTCCTGATCCTGCCTGGAGTCTAGGTAAGCTGTAAATAAATATCTATCTATCTGTTGAATATAAAACTGTAAAAGGCTAACCGTGACATTTCTGAAATATGAATTCCTTTTCTATAGTGACAACCTGGCTAGAGGCAGTGATTGTTGATTGGAACCCATTATTGTAAGCAGTTCTTCAGCATAATCATGAAAATTAAGTTTCCTCTTCATCAGAATAACTTTTTGCGCACTGGAATTCTGTCTGTCATTGAGCTTTGTCCATACTGGTTGCTACTCTTATCTGGGCTTAATTTTTTAAAGTTCTAGTCTTCCATGAATATCAGAGGAAACTGCTGCAGCTAAACACTTGGAAAACCAAGAAGTATATATATGTGTGCACCTTGTTGCATGTTACACTTAGGACGTGTTACCTGACCTTAAAATGTGAATGTCTGCATGTTCAAGCAGTAAAACATGCTATGTGCAATCATATCATAGCAAAGTGAGGACTTTTCAGGAAGCATATCTCCAAATTGTATTAAGTGATGGGTGTTCTGTTATCCTCCAACTGCTTCCCGGAGATAATACCATTGCATGCTGCACTGGTATCTTGAACAGGTTCTGGTGTGGTCCTGGGTATGGAAACAGCAGTAAGCTGATTTTGGGTCCCATCTGTAGCACCATACTGGAGCCAGTTCTAGACTCTGGTGTGGTGCTGGAGTTGGGACCAAATACCAGCTGATTTTTCGTCCCAGCCTCAGCATTGCACCAGAGTCCTGAAGTGCTTCTGGTCCTGGACTGCATTTGTCACATATTACACATAAGAGATCATAGTAATCTTTACCATGTGACTGCTTAGGACATTCAGAGGTGCGATCATGCTTACCACAAGCTAAACAAAACACATGCTGAGTGTCCTGTGCGACAAGGCCCTGTGTGCACTCAGGTGTGCACTGTCCATGGTGCTGTAATGTTTGTGTATATTTACAATGTGGATGCACATCCAGTAAAAAGTAGGTTGGAAACATCAAACATGCTGTACTTATGACTTGACTTAGATCCATACATGTAAATATCTAATACAATAATGACTTTCTTAGCCTGTTAGACCTCAGTGCATATGGTTATTTTGTGACTTAGGTAAAATCTATTCAATACAAAGCAGAAGACTTTTTTTTTTTCTACTTTCATTACTGTAAATTTAAATTCCTTCTTTATATGCATTAGCTCAACATATTGTTATGCCCCAGAATGTAGCAAATATTGTCCAGTAGCTGTTGGGACATATTGGGTGAGGATTTTCTGGCTTCAGTAGTTGAATAGGGATTTTTCTTTTTCTTTTTTTTTTCCTTTTATTTTAAGACTCTCTGAGTTTTTCAGTCCTTTTTTTTTTGCCTAAAGCAGAAAATCTATTAATTTAAATGACTCAGTTTGGAAATAGAGGCTTGAATAATAATGTTACCATTTAGAATTGCTTTGATTAACCACATCACCATTTTGCAGTCTGGGATAAAGAAGAAAAAAATGCCAGTCCTTTTGTGATGAGAATTTTAATTGTTTCTGTCTCTTTGGGGAAAGTACTATAGGGGAAATCTGCCTGTTAAGTCATATTCACCTGGAAAGACCCTGACAAAAGCCAGGTCTGGGACTTGAGTATATTTTTGATGAAAATACACTTTGCTTTTCTCTACCACTTGTACACCTAACCATCTCCCTCAAAGCAAATCAAATCTGTGTTTCCTTTAGTTGGGTTGTCCTTGATTTTATAAAATTGTTCTTTTGAGTATTATCTTATTTGTATATTGAACCCTTTATTCCAAAATGCCCTCAAAAGTGTATGGAAACAGAAGTTGTCTCAGCTTCACTGATGAACTCCAAATGTCTCTGCCATGAACAACAACTTCTAGATAGCACAACAGTTGTGGGAAGGACAGTGAAACAGATATATATTCTTTCCAAATACAAGCTTCTGATATTTAGGGGCAAACTTTGAATCCTGGTCTCTGATATTGTGTGCATCTATACTTTTTTCTGTTGTTGAAAATGTGTGCATCTTGCTATGAGGTTCATTACTTAAGCTGAGTTTGTCAAGATTTAAAATTCCAGTTTCAATGAGGTCTAGGTATTTCACCCTTGATGTTTGGATTCCAAAACCTCCAGCTTAATGATATCTGTATCAACTGTCAGAAGAGTAAAGAACTTATTTGTTAAGGGAATTCTATCATCTTGTCTGAACTAGAACTTTTTGGGAGGTATTGTGCAAAGAGAATACAGATTCTTTTTTTGCTGGGTGGTTCTGATATTGTATCTGGCCTTCATTTAATTAAAGTCTCTTCTTCTCATTCAGATGCAATTTCTGAAGTTGGAAACTGAAGCTGGTTTTTGGTTTGTTTTTTTTTTCGCCATCTTTCAACATTTGGTCTGCCTTTCTGTACTGTTCATTTCTTTCATCTGTATGGAATTATGATTTGATCTTTCCTCTTACCTCCTAATTGACAATTTTTCTTTAGGTGGCTATCTATGCATTTTCTTGTAAGATTAAGTTTTAAATTTTAATTATGTGTGTAAAATGTTCCTTATTCTTCAGCTGCCTCTTGTTCAGTTTAATTCAAGTTCATATGCACACTTTTGTTTCCTCTTATAGCATCTCTGCTCTATGCATTTTCTAGGCAAACAGGTTTTTCTGCATCAGATATCAAACTGATAGAATGACTATTTCTAGCCTTTTCATGTATACTTGGTCACTGTAAGGTAAGATTTTATAATTTTTGGAGTTTCCTTTGTGTTATTGACTTTGTGCTGAAGAACAATCCTGATACATGTGAAACTTATTTTATAAGGACCCAATCTTGCAGTCACTGAAGCAAGTGCATATCTTGCCTTTAGTGGAGCACTGGAGATGAATAGAATTGCATACAAGAGTGTTTGGATAATCTGGGCTTTTGTTAGTGAATAATTGTTCATGAATAAGGGTTTTCATGTATAGCAGTTGCAGGTCAATTTATATTTGTATTACATTAGTGTGAAAAAGGCCCCAGCTGAGATCAAAGTCCTTTTGTGCAAAGAGGTGTAGAGAGGCAAGGCATATTGTGCTTTCAATTAAATGAGTAAGATAGGCAAAGGTAAGACGCAAAGAGATTAAATGACTTGCCAAATGTCACATAGAAGGTTAGTGGAATAGCTTCAGATAGAAAGTAAGTATTTTGATTTCCAGTCAGATACCTGAATCTCTGGAATCAGAACTTGTGGCAGAGGTGATATATTTATTAGGCCAACTGGATATTTACAAAAAAAAAATCTTTATTTGCAAGCTTTCAGGCACGCTCATCCTTCTTCAGGCATAGCAGAAAGCAACAATTGTAAAATTTTTCCTAGGTGGAAATTAAAATTCATATTTCACAGGAGAGCTGAAGGTATTGCAAAATCTGGTTGGAATACTTCATTTTGTGCAAATTAGGCTCAAGTAAAAGTTGGAACAGTCTGTTTACCTCAAAACTGTCTGGTGGCCAGCAGGATGTAGAAGTGTGTTTCCTTCTGGTTATGATGTTTCATATTTCACAGGGGCATGGGGAGATGGGATGTTCTCCTGGGCAGGAATTTCACTACCTTCTGGGAGAATTCCCTCCCAGGTAAATAAGGGACTTGATTGTTATGTTTATCTAAAATAGTTCAGGTACAACCCTTAAATCTGCTGAGGGCATTTACTAGAATAGTTATGTTTTCCATGCAATTGTTCAGAGAGGGCCAAAGTGAAAAAGGTAGAAAGGACTTCACTGTTTCTGCTGAAACTTGAGCTATGACAAGCTATGTAGCTTGCTTGGAGACGTGAAATTATTTTGCATGAAGTATTCTGCTGATTTTTCTGGAAACTACTTATGCTTAGAGAAAACCTAACAGAAATTGTAAGTGGCATTCCCAGCATTTATGACAAAATGGCACTGTTCACGAGGTGGTTACAAGGAAAAGTAAATGTACTCCATGCAGTGTTGAATCAGTGCAGAGTGAAAGGAACTGCAGGGGACTTCTGGCTGTGTCTTTCTGTAGAGAGGATAAGGATCTTTGACAAAAGAGAAGGGTTGTGTGGAGTAACACTACTGAATAACATTTCACTGTTGAAAGAGAACGTCTTCTCCCGTCTTTCTGTACCAAAGCTTATGGATTTGAGAGATAGATAGCAACTTGAGTATTGAATGTGCTAGGGAGGGACTGAATGGACTTGCTCTTCAGATTCAGTTGTATTTGTCATTAGCATACATAACAGGCAGTTTATCCAGAGAGGAACTTGGATTTACTTTCCATTGAGGCTACGAGTACGTTCAGATAGAATCATGCTAGTGAACAGTATCTCACTATAGAGAGCATTCTGCTTTATACTCGGTGGTGTCTGTTGTATACTGGCTTGCTCTTATCTTACATCTACTATAATTTATTTACATAAGAGGGCTAAATCATTACACTTTTTGAAAGTGTAAAGAAACAAATTCCACTTACTTCTAGTATCCATCACAATTGCTGCTTTCCCCTATTTTGGGTCATAGGTAGTAGATGCAGCTGAAGCCTACTGCTAGAGTTTATATTATGTGTCCTTTCACCAATGCAGGATTGTTTTTGATTCCATAGTGCTCTTTCCATACCTGCTTTTAAATACTTGAATATTGGTGCTTCCATGAATTATTTTTGGAGACTGTTTCACGGTGAAACAGAACATTCCTTTCCTTCATTAGCGTTCAACCCCTTTCACAAAAAAAACCCACGTTACTCTGCACAGACAATTTTCCCTCAGGGGAAGGATGAAAGAACAAAGCTTACATGACAGATGCTAGTCACGTTGCTTAATATTCTACTGGAAGCAGTCTGATACTACAGTGATGCTGATGAGGGTAATGTAAGAACCTATAGAGAAAAGGAAGTGCCTGATCCTTCTCTCTACACACTGGAGTGGATATTAGTGCAAATCTTTGATTTCAGTGGAATGATTCCTGGTTCATACTAATGAAACTGAGTAGAAAACCGTGAACTTTGTCACATTTAAAGCTTGGCAATTGAAAAGTCTTCTTTTTGCCGCTGTTCACAGCTACAGCACTAAGGCAGAATCATGCAGCTTTATTGCCACTGCTTTTTCATACTCCCCTCACCCTCCTTTAAATTTATAGGAGTCTTTGAGGGCCCCTTTCATCCCCTAATTGAAGCAAGAAAGCTTTTTTCTGCTGAATTCTCTTTTTTTGCTGGCTTAAAGTTCTCTGCTCCAGGCGAAAGTCTGTGTGACACTCCATTAACGACAAGTGACATTTTTTTTCCTACACTAGAGAGAAATCAGCAAAACCCCCACAAATTAGCCACTTTTGCAAAGCTCTATAAGTAGGTGATGACTTTTCAGTTTCTATCCATAAGTGGTTTATATAACTATAATGTGAGTATGTGAATCCCATAGGGAAAATATTTTTCCCTATATTGCATAGTCTGTAGCATACATGCTTAGAGGGAGGTTTTTTGAAGGAGTCTGAGTTAAATAACCAAATCCTTTGAATTTCACTGGCATGTAACACTGAACTCCCTTAAGGTTCCTTGAAAATCTTTCCCTTAGTCTTTGGGATTTAGCTTGGTGACAGGAGGATAAAGACTATACCCTAGAGCCTCCCTTGGATAAATTGTTTTCTTCTAGGACTAGACTTTGTCTACTTTATAACCATGCTTGTTTGCTGATATAATGCTAACCACAGCTTAGTACAGACTAGAACAAAACTGTTCAGTTTCATCTCCATTAGTAGTGGATAAACTCTGTTATTTCATTGTGATAAAGTTTTGTAGCGAAAACAATGCCTGAATAATCACAAGTAAAAAGAGGTTTTCACAGGGTTTTTTTGGGGTCAGAGTAGTGTGGGAATAATAATCTGCCTCAAGAAACAGCAGAGGTTGCTGAGGTGTCTCTCCTCCCATAATAGCAGAACCACAAGATCCACAGAGCTGCGAGGTCTTATAGATTCATAGATGTTATAGATGTTAGGGTCGGAAGGGACCTCACAATAGAGCATCAAGTCCAACCCCCTGCTTAGGCAGGAAAGAGTGCTGGGTCTAGATGACCCCAGCTAGATGCTTATCAAACCTCCTCTTGAAGACCCCCAGGGTAGGGGAGAGCATCACTTCCCTTGGGAGCCCATTCCAGACCTTGGCCACTCTGACTGTGAAGAAGTTCTTCCTAATGTCCAGTCTAAATCTGCTCTCTGCTAGCTTGTGGCCATATTTCTTGTAACCCCTGGGGGCGCCTTGGTGAACAAAACCTCACCAATTCCCTTCTGTGCCCCCGTGATGAACTTATAGGCAGCCACAAGGTCACCTCTCAACCTTCTCTTGCGGAGGCTGAAGAGGTCCAAGTTCTCTAGTCTCTCCTCGTAGGGCTTGGTCTGCAAGCCCTTAACCATATGAGTGGCCTTTCTCTGGACTCTCTTCAGGTTATCCGCATCCCTCTTGAAGTGCAGCACCCAGAATTGCATGCAGTACTCCAACTGTGGTCTGACCAGCGCCCGATAGAGGGGAAGTATCACCTCCTTGGATCTATTCGTCATGCATCTGCTGATGCACGATAAAGTGCC
>JAGPOW010000797.1:20718192-20739117 GCA_030014935.1 Caiman crocodilus | reverse complement strand
AGGATGGAGGTGAGACTGACTGGCCTATAGTTGCCCGGGTCCTCCTTCCTCCCCTTCTTGAAAATGGGGACCACATTGGCCCTTTTCCAGTCCTCTGGGTCTTGACGTACCTGAGTCAAAAACTGTTATGCATTTCAGCTTGGGAGGAAAAGGGTTCTGTTTAGTTGATAGCTGATAAAAATTAACTAGTAGGCCTGTGTGAAGCTTTGGTCCCTGATTTGATTTGGTGGAGATTCAATCTGATTCAGTGGCCAAATTTGAATCAAATCAGGAGATCCTTTAATCTCTCTGAATCGAATTGGAACCCTCCTAATTGATTTGGAGAGATTCAGAAAGATTTGGTGATTTGGATATAGCCACAGCTTTGAATGTTTTTTCTACATACCTCAAGGTACCAGGCAGCTTGTGAATGCTGCAGTGCTGGGGCATATGGAGCATCGCACAGGACCATGGGAGGCTCCCCCTAGCTGACTCAGCAGCAGACCCAGAAATGGACCAGAAGTACTTCTAGTCCATTTCTGGGTTCTCCAGGGAGCGCGCTGGGCACCTCTCTGCACCCCTCTGCTTGGTGACTGGTGCCTCCTCGGCCTGGGAGGGCACCTGGGGCCCCACCATGGCTGATCACTGAACCGAGGGAGGGATGTGTATTTGGCAGCAGATCCAGAAGTGGACCAGAGTTACTTCTGGTCCACTTCTGGGTGTGCAGCTGAGCACGCAGCCCCTCCCCTCCAGCATTCCTGTGGGACACTCCATCTGCCCCAACATTGCACCATTCACAAGGTATGTCTGCTACCTCAAGGTATAAACCCCAGGGTGGAGCTAGAGAAGGCAGTTCTCTGTTGGCGGCCAAGGTGGAAGGAGCCCTCATAGAGTAAGTGAAGGGAAGAGGCCTGACTAAGTTCTGCTCCCAGTAATAGAAAGGGGCAGAGCACACCTTACGCCATTGGTGTTATGTTGTAACGCAGGGGCTTATGTTAGGTTGTAGTTTTATAAGACCAGTGGTTTGGGTGAGGCTATTTGGGGAAGGAGGAGGCCCCATTGGGGGCCCACTGCAGCATGGGTGCCCTGGCGCCAGAGAGGGTATGGCATTTTGGGGTGCACAGATCCCAACGCCAGAGAGGGTGCAGAGACAGGGTTGCAGAAAGCACAGTGAGGGCAAGGGGAGAGACTGATTTTTTTTGTTTTGTTTGGTGTCTTGGAAAACTGTTCTGTTTCTATGTAGCCAAATCTGTTTTGGAGTTTTGATGCTGTTTCAGTGATTCAGTCATAGGCTATAATGGGAAATCACTAAAATGCCTATAACTTTTTAATTTATTTCCTGACTTGCATGAAAATTGCGGTGATGGTAGCCCCTTCTGAGACCATGAAGTCTTCCAGAAACTCAGGTTTTCCCTCCTTCCCCAGAACTTCTCTGGCTATGGAATTGAGCTCCCCTGGTTCCAGATCCAGCTCCTCCTTTGGCACTGCAAGGCTCAGGCTGGGAATTGAAATTGGGGTGGAGGAGACTGTCATGCTGGTGTTCGTCATGCTGATGGTTCTGGGGGTTATTATTGTTGCTGGTGTTAGTGGAGGGGGGGCAGGTGCAGGCACTGTTCTCACCTCCTTGCTGCCACTAGCAGAAGAAACTCATTGCTGCTAGGAAAGAGGGCACATCTAAGTTTGGGGAGGTGGGGGGAACTTGCAGCTCTCCTGCTACCCCCTCTAGCCCCTCTCCCTCCCTTGCCAGAACCTGGCACCTGCTTTTCTAGCACACTTCATAATGTTTGCTGGGCTGGAAAATGTGTGTGTGTGTATAATATAGCTTGTACATTTTTAATATGTGTGTTTGTGTGAAATATATCTTCTATGTGCAAAATATCATCTCTGTGAAATATACTGGAAACTGGAAAGGTGTATCCAATCCTTTCCAAGAAGAGAGACTAGCAAGAGACTGACTACTAGGAAGCCAGCCACTACCTTTCACACGCTGTTGCTTCCAGACAGACAACTAACAAAAAGTGGAGAGAGGCTTCACACAGCCTTATATGCTGTTTCTCCATCCCTCCCACAAAACACTGGGATTGGAAGGGACCTTAGGGACAGATTGTAGACACTGGCCAGCTACAGATGTCAGTATCAGAGCAGTCCTCCCCCCACTCTCATCCCCCTCTCTCTCCTGAGTTTCTGTTTCCTCGCAAGCCCACCTCCGAAAGATTCTGAAATATTTCAGATAGATTTGTTTAGTTTTGGAGATGTTTTAGAGCTTTCCACTTCATTTTGGATTTAGCGTTTCAGATGCTGAAATGGTCTGAAACACCTCTGAAATGAAACGGCTGCTGGAATTTTGCACAGCCTTAATGAATATGAGCTGGCAGTGTGATGCTGTAGCCAGCAGGGCAAACAATACTCTGGCATGCATCAACCAATCCATCTCCAGCAAAACCAATGAAGTGATTCTTCTGCTTTACTCAGCTTTGGTGAGACCACAACTGGAGCACTGTGTCCAATTCTGGGCACTGCACTTTAACAAGAATGTGTTAAAGTTTGAAAGAGTCCAAAGAAGGGCTACCCGTATGATCAGAGACTTGCACAGCAAGCCATATGAGGAAAGGCTGAGGGACCTGGGACTCTTCAGTCTGAAAAACAAAAGGCTGAGAGGGACTTGGTAGCAGCTTACTGCTGCATCAGGGGGATATATCAAGGGCTCGGTGAACAAGTGTTCACTACAGCACTCTTCGGAAAAGCCATGAGTAATGGCCACAAACTTCTGGAAGACGGTTTCAGGCTCAACATTAGGAAAAAATTACTCACAGTTAGTGTCCGGACTGGCTCCCTTCAGAAGTGGTGCCTATCCTGGAAATCTTCAAGACAGTCACCTTGTTGGCGTCACCCGACCTCAGCTGTCTTTCCTGCCAATGATTTTCCAAGGTCACTTCCAGCCTTACAATTTATGAATCTATGATAAGTCAGTTCTCTTTACAGATGCCAACCTTCACAAAAGGAAACCCTCCCTGGTCAGTCCTGTCCACAAAGAAAAAGGTATATTTGGTACACAGGTTTAAGTGCCAATCAGCTTGGGCCAACCTGAGCAACATGGGAAGTGTATTTTAAAGCCAGGGGCTTTCTTTTCCCATACTCTTGATGAGTGAAAAGGAGAATATTAGGGAACAAGCCAAATACATCTTTCCCTCATATTAATGAGATTGGACACCCTGAAATATTCATGAGGTTTTTGCAAAGCTTCAGACATCATCAGCTTCACCCACCTCTTTTCACATACAAAACTGGTACCTTTTAAAATTAAATACTGGGTAGTGGTTTTCTGTCTGAACAAACTGGCCTGGATACAGGATTCTCTGTGTTTTTTTGTTTAATTCTCCAGTAGGAAAAAAACAAACCTTTGTGCCTGCATAGTATTTTCACCTTCAGAGTGCTTTAGGAGCATTACCCAGTTAATGCTGTCAGTCTCCTTCTGAGTTACTTTACACAAGTAGGAATGATCATCTTCATTTTATAGATGTGGGACCTGAGTTGCAAGGTAAGTTTGTTTGAGGCCACACAGGATGCCAACCTTAGACAGGATTAGGATTTGAGACTTCCTCGTTCCAGAATCTGGACTTGGATCCCTAGCATACCAAATCCTCAGAAGATAAGGGACTGCCTGAAGTGCATTGAAGTCATTGGAATACTCCCACTGACTTCATTGGGCTTGGCCCAGCTTATCATTCATGACATCAAGCTGTGATGCCAGTGGTTT
Organism: Caiman crocodilus; assembly: GCA_030014935.1. Taxonomy (NCBI): domain Eukaryota; kingdom Metazoa; phylum Chordata; order Crocodylia; family Alligatoridae; genus Caiman; species Caiman crocodilus. Next base: position 20,735,381 of record JAGPOW010000797.1, on the reverse strand, counting down.
TAATTTTTTTTACTCTATTTAAAAACAAACTTTGGAACAGTGCATTTTACATATGGCTACAGAGGATTTGGAAATAAGACATGTTGTCCATTTAGTGAGTGTTGTAAGATGCTACTTGTACACTAGCAGATAGTGATGTTGTAAGAAGGCTTGGGTTTGCCTTGCTGATTTATGCATTTTCTATCTGTTTGAAATGCTTTCCAAACGCAAACCTTTGAAAGTGGTGAATGAAAAATGTATGCTGTCATGAAAAGTGCCGTTGTTCACCCACTCTGTGATATAGGCCTCTGTTTATAAATGCAAATGAATGACCTTTTCTAATGTATAACCTTTTACTATTTAATAAAAAGAAGCCAACAATAAATGCAGAGCTCTTTATGATGTGAATGCTGGATTGCTCTGTACTAAGTGGCATGGTTCCTAATAGACCAGAGCCCTTCTCTGCTTTACTAAGGAAGGAGGTTGTATCGTTGAGAATTAGAATGAGGTCATTTGCTAACTTGAGGAATTCTGGGTACATAAAAACTCTCCAGCACTAGAATTGGCCCTCTGGTTTTGGGGGCAATGCCCTTCCATGAAGAGGTTATTTCAAGACTTGGGGGCAATGCCCTTCCATGAAGAGGTTATTTCAAGACTGACTCTGGCTTCTTCCTATAAATTAAAGCCCGTGTCAGGATTTTCATTTGTAGTGTTGATTTTTCTTTTAAGATAATCATGTCTTCACCAATTTAACCTCCTTCCATTTAGACAGTACTGATTTCCCTACTTTCCAGCTCTTGAGTCTCTTTTGGAGAACAAGTGCCTATCAGTTGTTTACTTCAACTTTTAGCACCAACTTTATTAAGATTGCAAGTCTTGTCCAGGAACTAGGATATGTCCTTCAGAAGCCTAGATTCTTGCTGGCAGGTTTTTTAAGTTTTCCAGGAGTATGTTTGAAAGATATATTTATAGATAAAGGATAGTATTCTTATGACGAACACTGCATATTGTTTTAAAGCTCTAGTAGTCATGAGAAGTCCACTTTATTTCCATGATGTAATGCAGTACCTTCCAGCTAAACAGAAGAACAGAATATCACTAGGAAAAGATAAAATCCAAAGTTATTGAGAGAAGACAGCAGGACCTTACCACAGATAGATTTGCTCATGGGACCTACACTTAACTTGCTAATGAAAGTCCCTATAAAGAGACAGAGGCTGAGAGAGAAGAGGCTGCTGGGGAGATGAATCTCCTGTAATTTGGGCAGCGTGCATGTGGAGACTGACCATCTCATTGTTCCCATTCAGTTTCAAAGGTCGCCAACCATGGGTATGAATTTTCACAATTGAACATTGTTTTGCTTTGTTAATTTCCCACATAGCAAAATGGGATTGCATTTGTTACACTGCTGTTTTGTGGGAAGGAGCTTTTACTTTGGTCTCTAGGATGTCTTTCCTGTAACCTCCTTCTTTATAGTCTTTCTACCTCTCATCTATTAAGATTAATATAGTGAAAATCACCTGCATCTATTGCTGTTCTGCCCGGGTCAATCTACACTGAAAAATCCCTGTTGCCTTGTGCTTCATACTCCAGCTAATTGGTTTGCCTTAGTTCACTTGTTCTTCCCCTCTTGCCCCTTCCATCCCTCCTAAGCCTTCCCTGTACTTCAGCTCTTTCTGTACCATCTCTTTCAGCTGCATTCTCATTCCTCCTCTTATTAACCAAGCATCTTCCCTTACACATGCAGTTTCCTTATTCAAGCTAATTTCTTTTGCTCATTCTTGCTATTGCTTTCATGCTGATAATCCAGCATCATAATAACCATGCCAATCCAGCATATAACTACAAATAAGTAATCTCCTGTCCTTTATGCTCTGTATATCTTAATAGAAGGACACAATGTCATGTCAGTTAATAAACCTTCTGTGCAATATTTAGTTCTTTGTGAACTGCTATTTGCCACTAATTGCAATATATGAACAAAGAATTGTCCAAGAAAATTAGAAGGCAACAAATTTAAAACTTCTATAAACAGAACACACAGTTAGCTAGTACTGTTCTTTTTAGCAGGTATTTTAGGGAAAGAATTTCCTAGGATTGAAAAGGGATTAGCCATTTATACAAAAATCCACTGTTGAAGTATCTAGGATAAAATTCTAGAAAGGATATAAACCCTGGTGCTTTAGGACATCAACCAACCCTTCAGTGCCTGGGGTTAGGAACAAATGTATTCCCTACAGCCCTGTTACTGCATAATGTCCTTTTGTTGGGTTTCTTACAGTTTTCTTTGAAGCTGGCTGGTGCTGGAGACAGCACACTGGATTAGGCTGACCATGAGTATGACGCTTCTATTTTAGTTTACCTATGTACACTAATTAATTTGTCATAAAATTATCTGCTTCTTTCACTAATTGAGGCATGAGTAATTTATAACCCAGAGGAATAATACATCAGATAAGATGTGGAGTTTGATCTTTGTTTCTCTCTGTATAGCTATGCCACTTGAATAGCAAAGAGTCCATGGCTAGCTTTTGCTATTCAGAGAATGCTATCCAAAGGGAATTTTAAAAACTAATTATGAGGTTTTTTCCTCTTTGGTCAGCACCTTGGCCCCATGCTGATTTTCATGGTGATGCACGTGCCATAAGATTTTTCTTTTTCTTCTCACCATGCTTGTCTTGTTGTCGCAGAAGCAAAGGGAGGTTGTCACTAAGCAAGGGAAGAAGGTTACTGGATCATAGTGCTCATAAATATCAGATGGGACCAGCAGGACAAGACTTCCAGTGGAGACTAAATAACAGAATGTCTGTGTTAGGTATATGAGGAGAGAAAAAGCCCCAAATAATCAATCTTCCTATGTTGACAATTGAATATTTTTCCTTAACTACAGTATTTCAGTTTCTATAGAAACCATGGATTTGCAGACAGATAAACAATTCTAGAGGGAAGCAGAGACAAGAGGTAGCAAGTATAAGCTGCAATATATTAGTTTATGTGAGATTATCTAGTTACATCCCAGAATAGGATATCTGCCTCAGTTTCAGAAGTTACTACGTGCAGGTGGTCTCATACAATTGGCTAGTATAATTTTAAAATGTGATTAAAACATGTCATTTCACTGTGTGGTTCACAAACTCCAAAGTGTCTATTGACTGGTAATTATATGAATAGAAATGCAGAGGAAAGTGGTCAGAGTTTCTGCTTCTGGATTTAAGCAGAGCACATTTGTTAGGTCCAGACATTCAAAAAGCCTAAGGTGAAATAATTCCAAGTTATGCAGTTTCCTGTAAGTGGCATTGTTTAAATTGGTAGACAACAGAACACACAGTCACTCTTTGGTAGGTGGGGAGGCGGCAAATCTTAGACCGGCTTTCACCATTTTTTAAACCAGTCTACGTGCTCCAAATTTCTGTCCTGTTATGGTTATAGACTAGGCCTATGTGAAGTGGTTAGTATTTGCTTTGTATTTAGATTTGGCCAATTTGGGGAACAGCGATTCAATTCGGTGATTCAGATCACTGTCCTGAATTGATTCTGCCGAATCTCTGAATCACCCAGGTGCATCCTCTGCCCAGCAGTGGCTGTCCTGTCCACCCCAGCTCCCGTCACTGAAAAAGAAAGTCCTGACTCACCGGGTGCTGCCGGGTGGGGGGAGGGTGATCCCCACTGCCCCATGCTGCATGAGGGGCTGTGCATGAGCCCCCCAACCCCCTCCCGCTGTCCCAGACCCCCATGGCTTCCCCGCCTGCCCCAGGTCTAGCCCTTTAAGGGGAAAAAAAAAACCCTTCAAACCCCAGAGTCGCTGGTTCCTGCCCTGCGGGAGGTAATCCCCGCTGCCCCTCAATGCCTTGCGCCATATGGGGGGCTCTCTTGAAAGCCCTGAGGCTGCTGCAGGATCTGGTGAGCCCTGAGGTTTTTCTCAAGTTTTTTTTTTTCTTAAAGGGCCAGAGCGGGAGCAGGCAGGGCAGCCATGGAGGGGGTGGGGGGGCGGGGGGCCTAAGGGGCTCATGCAGAGCCCCCCAAACAGTGTGGGACAGTAGTTGGGGGCAGTGAAGATCACCCCCCCCCTCCGCCAGCCAGCATCTGCTGAGTAGGAGCTTTATTTTAAAGCACCGGGAGCTGGGGTGGGTGGGGCAGCCATGGGGGAGCTGGGAGAGCAAGTGGAGATCAGGAGTAGTGGGGGAGCAGGCAGAGATAGGACCTGGCAGAGGTCCCCCATGGTGCTCTCCCCCTCCCCCAGACCCTGCTCCCCCACCCACTACTTGCTAGCTCCAAGTCTGGCTCTAGCTCCCTGCTGCAGTGGGCGGGGACTGCCTGAATCACCAAAACTCTCTGAATCTTTTCTAAAGATTTGAAGAGCTTCACATCAATTCAGGCCTTTTTATTGGTCCCCTGATTCAATTTGGATTTGGAGATTTGGCCACCGAATCAAGCCGAATCTCCTCCAAATCGAATCAGCACCCGAAGTTTTGCACAGCCCTAGTATAGACTAGTTTCCAATCACTTGTACTGGAAAAAAAATGTAATGTCTGTACTTGGCCCTGGAGGGTATCAGGATAGAGTTTCTTATTGCACAGTTAGTTAGAACTTTGAGAGAGAGGCGGGAGTGGGGAGGGACATTAGCTATGACATGGCATCCATTACTATGGAGGCAAACGTGGTTACCATTCAGTGACCATTTATATGCTACAAATGTCTCTTTGATCCAACCTGTTGCATATTAATACTGTTCATGGGTCTTAAGAACTGTAAAAACTTGATAAGACTAGTCAGCGTCCATGTTATCGAAGTCAGGAGTGCACCCAGTAACAACAGTAGAGCCTTGTTATTTCTGACTCTGCTAGGGATTCTCTGAGCTAGGGAAAGAAAAACAGCTACAAGCTTTTCTTTTTGATAGTTCTCCAATGAGCCTTACCATGATATTGTCCAAGGGGAACATTTTACTTATGAGAATTGCTTTGTCAGCATTCAGATTGGGTATCAGAACTATCCCAGCAGATTTGGGCTGACAGCTATGAGATGTTTTGTCAGATTTTTTTTCCTCCCCCTCCCCACCCTCTTCTTTGTACATCACCCCCTGGTGGTCTCAGCATGTTTTCTAGCAACTCCTCAGTGTGCTGAGAGTATTTTTTTCAAATTGAGACGGGAGAAAAGGGAGGGGGGGGTCTCTTGGAATATGAAATCTACAAATGTAGCCCTCAAATATTATCTTGCATAAAGAACTTATAACTCTGTTATTCAGAGTTGACTTGAAGTTTTCAGATTTTACGGCTGTACGTTAATACTGACTGTACCACAACACTATGGGATTTCCCCACATGGGGTTGATTTATTAGTGAGCTTGACAAGAGGTGTGGGATTTCTTGTTTGGTTTTAGTTCATGCCCATGTTTCATTGGCTGCTGTGAATGAAGTGTAAAAGCACTCCCTAGCAAAGTGATCTCTGGAGAAGGAACTATAATTTTGGTAGAAACTGAAATGAATTTTATATGCCAAACTTCTCTGATGGGGGAAGAAGCTAAAACAATTAGTGATATTCAAAGGAAACTTTTTAAAATGTGCTCTGAGAAGCAAGATGCAGAAGTAGATGAGATCATGATCTTCATAGGGCTGATAGGGCAAAACTAGCTATTGCTACAGAGAAGCACAGCCTTGTCATACTCTGTATCTTAACACTAGGCTTTTTTCTGCTATTGATAGATGCACGTTAGAAAGCTGGGCTCTAGCCAAACATGAGTTTAAATATGCACCTGAACCTTTTTAAAGTTGAACTAAAAATGTGGTTGAATCTTGGAGACTCCATTAGTTGTTTTAGTGTGGTGGCTCTGACTAATTCATATCCAGAGATCCTGGATGTCTCTGATTAAAATCAATCAATCAATCAATCAATCCCTAATTTCCAGGATAGAAAAAGTAACCACAAATCCACACTTTTCTATGATCTCTATATATCATGTATCTATGTATGTATGTGTAGACACACACACACACACACACAGGTACAAAATCTACATACAATTCAGAGGCTGAATCTACAAATCCAAATTGAATCACAGGAAGCTTTAGGCTTTTTGAATCGTTTTGGAGATTTGGCCATATGGTATAATGGGGAATCAATTAAATATCTATAACTTTATTGTCTTTTGGATGATGGAGATTAAACTTGAAGGGATAGTAGCCTCTGCTGCAAGCGTGATGTACCATGTTTCAAGGTGATAGGTATAGACGGTTCTGGGAAATTGCACCTCAACATCCTGAAAGAAAAACTCAAGTCACATATGTTTGTTAAGCCATAAAAAATATTGCAGAGTTGGTAGCTCATGGTATGGCCACAGAACTTGCCAAGTTTCAAGGAGACTGGTGTAGGGGTTCTGGGAAACTGCACCTCAACCTGCTGACAAGCAAAACTCATGCCACGTGTATGTGTTAAGCCACAGTGTGGTGAAAACTGTAGGGATGGTAGCTCTTGCTGAGGCCACAAAGTCTGCCAGCTTTCAAGGAGATGGGTGCAGGGGCTTTTGGGTTCTAGGGCCCTGCATCTCTAGCTGCTGACAGGCAAAACTCATGGTTTGGGTGCTCGTGCCACTGTGTCTGTTCTGGGGCATGGGAGTGGGGTCAAGGGAACTATTACAGGCATGGCTGCTAGGCTTCTATGTTACCAATCAATCATGATTTACTCAGGGGCTAGCTTAATACACAATAGCTATCTACTAGTTAACAAGTTAATGAGCGGGATTAACCCCTACAAAACCACAAACTAAGAAGAGGAAAGAATCAATACAGAGCCAAGAACTGGTTCTGGCCCAAGACAGACAGTCAGTTGCACAAGCACCCATGTCACAAGTTTTGCTTGTTAGCAGCTAGGGGTACAGGGCCCCAGAACCCCCTGTACCTATCTCCTTAACAGCTGACAGGCTTTGTGGCTGCAGCAGGACCTAGCAGCCAAGCCTGTTGTAATTCTTTCCCTCCCCCTACTCTGCCTCAAGACGGACACAGTTGCACAAGCACCCATGTCACAAGTTTTGCCTGTCAGCAGGTAGAGGTGCAAGGCCCCAGAACCCAGAAGCCCCTGCACCTATCTCCTTGACAGGTGGCAGGCTTTGTGGCCTCAGCAGGGGCTGGAAAGCCTGCAGCTTTCACCCTGCTGTGCCTTAACACACACAGTGTCACCCATGTCATGAATTTTGCTTGTCTGCAGCTTGAGGTACAGTTTCCCCCAAACCCTTGCACCTGTCACCTTGAAACTTGTCAGTCTTTCTGGCCTCAGCAGGGTACAACTGCTTCAGTTTTCACCCCCTTGTGCCTTAACACACACACAGTGTCACCTATGTCATGAGTTTTGCTTGTCAGCAGTTTCTGGGAAACTGTACCTCAAACCCCTGCACCTATCTCCTTGAAACTTGGCAGGCTTTGTGGCAGCAGCAGAAGCTACCATCCCTGCAGTATTCACCTGTGATTTAACACATGCATGTGACATGAGTTTTGCATTCAGGATGTTGAGGTGCTGTTTCCCAGAAACCCCTGCACTTATCACCTTGAGACTTGGCATGCCTCATGGTGGAGGCTACCGTTTCTACAAGTTACATCCAAATCAGCCAAAAGACAACAAAGTTATAGCTATTTCATTAATTCCCCATTATACTCTATGGTTGAATCTCTGAATCAGCTCTGAATCTTCTGAAGCAATTCGGCCAAATCGAATCAGAAAAATAATTCGGATCTCTGAATCAAATCTGTGGCATCTGAATCAGCCAGCTCTGAATTCAATAGTTTCCTATTTGCATAGGCCTTGTGTGTGTGTGTGTGTGTGTGTGTGTGTGTTAGTAGTGTTTAATTTTAATCATGGGAAAATGTGGATTTGGGGTTACTTTTTTAAAACTGAAAATTAGGGGGGGGAAGATCAGAGAAAACCAGGATCATATCTAATCTAATATAAAAACTTGTTCATCTTTAATCCACAAGAAGGCTAGGTTTTGAGGTCTCAAGTCATACTGTTTTATTAAAAGACTTGTTGAATGTTTACATGTCTATAACTGGAATGGAGGTCATAACTGGAAGGTTGAAAGATTTTGTAGGACTTGATCAGCCAGTCCTACAAAATCCTTGATTACTTTGAAAATAATCTTTTCTCAATAAACCTACCCCCATAGTGGTAACATAGTGTTTATTTCTGTTAACTTGCAAAGAAAATAGTACTACCATAGGATGTTGAGGCAGATTTCATTTTGGGTCATGGATAATGCAAACGAAAGGAATAAAGCTACTGAGCTCTTGTGTTTGCCACTGTATTACTTCATTATAATAAGCTCATTTCTTATAACCAGTGATCATCCTGGCAAGGTTTCTGCTGGTTTCTTGGGTTTTTTTTCCTGCTTCTGGGACAGGAGCTGAAGGCCAGTCTGGAGTAGATTTTCACTTAACTCCAAATGCTTGCTAAATATGTCACAAGGTCTTTCCATTCAGCAGGAAGCATACTGGCCACCATCCCCCTTCCAATCATATTCTCTACATGAGGGAGAAAAACTCTTAAGGAGTGAGATAATCATTGGCTCTTTGTACCTGCCTCCAAGAGAATAACTGATGAGCAAAAGCAAAGCCTTGAGTCTGTGAACATCTTGAGAAAGTTACTTCATCTCTTGCTGACTAAGTTTCCTTGTCTGTACAGTTAAGGAATAGTGTATATGCCCTTCAAGGAAGTTGTTTTTTCATTAGCATCTCTAGAGGATATAAAATGTGGAATGGAAAGGTCTTTAAGGATGCAGTGTTTCTTTGGGATGGTTGTTTATTACATTGAATGCTACATATCTTCCCTATAGTCATGGCTTGAAATAAGGGGTGGGAATTTTACATCTAAGTAGCTATAACTATGGATAGAGCAACAGATTAATTTTTCATGCGATCATCTTATAGGTCCATATAATAATAATATTGATTTTTCAAATAATGTTGCCAAAGGCTTGTATAATAGGGTACTTTCTGCCTCAGGGGTGGCCACAGTGCCTTTGGAGCTCCCCTCAGCCCTTGTCGCTTATATGTGCTATAGGCAATCTACCCTTCAGTTCATCTGCTACACCTTCAACTTTCATGTAGTTATACTTTTAGGAAAAGAAGGAGGCTGCATCAGGGTTCCCTAAGCAAGATCCCCTACTCATGAAAACACTTGTTACTGCTTATCTCTTAAGGGCTAATTACACAGCCTTAGACCACACTTTAGCCATGTCAATTGCTTGCTCTTCATTGGGCAATAAGCCTCACTATCCAGTCCAGTCAATCTCTCATCCATAGGCCTTTGTCCCCAGTGTCAATGCCTGTCAATACAGGCCGCTAAGCCTGGAACAGTCTCTGCCACTGTTGGGGCCTCTGGCCCTGGTGCCTTTAATTATCCCAGCCCCTCCTGAGCTTGGATCTCTGTACCCTGAACAATCTCAACCTCTCTTGGGCTTAGGCTTGCAGTCTCTGCACCTCCTTGGCTCAGGCCTCTGTCACTTTAACTATTCCCAACTCTTTCCCCACCCTCTAGGGCCCAGGCCTCTGTCCTGTGCCCCTCATGGGCTACAGGCCCCCTGCCCTGTTTCTTGCCTTTCCTGTGGTCGTTTCTCAGACTTGGCCCCTATCCCTTGGACCCTGGATCTGCTCCCAGGCCAGTTGAGACTTCTACCACCTTTATATTCTCCCCAGCACTATGGCTGGCTTACCCCAAGCAGCTTGGATGGTTTATCAGAGGCTTCCCCTGCAGCCTGCTCAGGAGCTTTTCCTCTATGGCCCCCAGGGACAGACTGCCTGTCCAGTTTAAGCCTTGGGCTTAAATTCTGCAAGCCCAGCCCCATTTGGGGTCATACAGCTCCCCTGATTGTCCTCTGCCTTAACCATAGCTTGCCTTTCCTTCCTTGCTTTTCAACCCTTATGCAGTCAGGAAGCCGCCCTTTTACTGTCAGTTAAAAGTGACATAGTAATGAAATTACTGGACTGTCATTTCAAGTGTGAGCTGTAAAATCTGGACAGTGAATTTGGGAAAAATGTCTGATAAAGACGACTTAAACTGTGCAGTTTTTAAAGTATATATCCTTAATCTTTTTGCAGATTATAGGTTGACAGCATTGGTTTAGGAATGGGCTGGATTGTTTAATACCCTGTGCAGAGATCAAGTGCTAAATGGCTTCTTTATCCCTAACCTCTCAACAAGCCTTCTTTTTAAGCTGCTGGGAGATAAATGCAGGTTGTACCTGGGAAGTTATGATAAATGCTAATTGAGCTTAAGATTTTTTTTTAAAATTGCTTACCTTTCTGTTTCTAATGAAAAATGAAGACAGTGATTTGTATTTGTTTGATAGAACAGACTACTTTATATGGAGATGGAGTCAGTTGAAAGAACACATAATATTCATCTCACTGCAAGATTGTGTGTGTGAATGAAAGAAAGAGGATCATTCCTAGATTGATAATAAAGCCATCTCTGATTAATACAAACAAACTTTGTTTAGCAACAGTTAAATTTTCACTGATGCTCATTTCAGCTACTTTCATACCCAAAAACTCAGAAAAAAGGAACAGGGAAGAAGGAAAAGGCTCCAACATTCTCTGCTAACTTTGTGTTTCTTCCTACATGGATAATGCACTGAAATGGGAACATATGGTACCATCTCCAGTGCATACCAAAAGCAGATCAAGACAGCAAAAGCACAAACCAAATACAAATTGGCAATCAGAATCAAGGACAACAAAAAGTCCTTCTTTAGATGTGTAGGAAGCCAGGAAAAAATAAGGGAAGCATCAGGTCCCTGATGAATGAAGTGGGATGGCTGATAATTCACACTCAGGACAAAACTGAATTCCTGAACGAATACTTCACATCAGTAATCCACCAGACTAAGATGTTAGCCCACTTGACAGGATACAGAAGGATCAAGGTGGGGAGGCCAACCCCCAGTGGTTGGCATAGATCCTGTGGGGGAGCATCTACAAATGCTCAATATCTACAAGTCAGCAGGACGAGATGAACTACACCCAAAAGTGCTAAAAGAATTGGCCAACATCATTGTGTGACCCATGGCCAAGTTATTTGAAGACTTGTGGCACTTGGGTGAGGTCCCAAAAGACTGGAAGAAGGCCAGTGTGGTGCCTATCTTTAAGAAAGGGAAACAGGAGGATCCAGGAAATTACAGGCCTATCAGTTTGACCTCAATCTCTGGTAAAATCTTGGAGAAAATTATCAAAGAATCCATTACAGACAGGTTAAGAGAAAGCAGTATTCTGAAGGATAGCAAGCATGGCTTCGTTATGGGCAGGTCATGCCACACCAACCTCATTTTCTTCTATGATCAGGTAACTCGCCACCTGGATAGGGGAAATGAGGTTGATGTTATATACTTAGACTTCAAAAAGGCCTTTGACTTGGTCTCCCATGATGTCCTCATGGTAAAATTGGGAAAACGTGGCCTCAACTACTTTATGGTCCAGTGGCTAGGTAACTGAGTCATCATGACAGAAGGTGACCAGTAGTGTTCCTTAGAGTTCAGTACTCAGACCAGTGCTTTTCAACATGTTCATCAATGATCTGGATTTGGTAATTAAAAGTGAACTGGGAAAGTTTGCTGATGACACCAAACTGGAGGAGCATGGCCAGGCTCAAGAGATGGACGGACTTCAACTTGATGTTGTTTAATACATAGAAATGTAAGCTGCTCCACCTGGGAAGAAATAACCCACAAGACACTTACAGGCTCAGCAGCGCTATACTTCCCAGCACCACAACTGATGAAGACTTGGATGTCGTGATAGACAACAAAATAAACATGAGTCACCAGTGCAATGCTGTAGCTGCCCGAGCTTATCAAACACTGGCATGCATCTTCTGAGGCATCTTGAGCAAGGATAAGGATATCATCTTCACTCTTCTCGGCCTTGGTCTGACCACATCCACGCTACATCCAGTTCTGGGCGCCACACTTCAGGAAGAATGTAGAGAAGCTTGAGAGAGTCCAAAGGAGGCCCATGTGAATGATTAGAGGCCTTGAGATCAGGCCATATGACAAGAGGCTGAAAGACTTGGGACTGTTCAGCATGGAGAAGAAAAGACTCAGAGGAGACTTGGTAGCAGCTTATAAGTATATCAGGGGTGTACATCTGGGCCTGGAGAAGCATCTGTTCACCAAGGCCCCCCCAGGGAAGGACAAGAAATAATGAGCATAAACTGATTGAAGATCACTTCAGTGTAGACATGAAGAAAAGCTTATTTACAAGTCAAGTGCCGAGGGTTTAGAACAGGCTCCCCCCAGAAGTGGTATATTCCTCAATCCTCGCAGTTTTCAAAAAGCATCTCAACACCCATCTTGCTGATGTCATCTGACCCCAGCAGTCTTTCCTCCCCAAGTGCAGGGGGGCTGGATTTGATGATTTGTAAGGTCCCTCCCAGCCCCTAACAGCTATGAAATGCATATCGCTGTTGTCCCGTCTCTGGGTCTGAAAGAATCCCTCCAAGTGAGTTACCCACCGGTTTCCACATTTCTTAGGGTGGAGTCACAGAATTTGTGATTCCTTATGTTGATGTTCCAGTCACTGTGGTATTGCTCTGATTACTTTGGAGTTTCATTATCCCCCAGAGTGCAGATAAGATTATGAACATTTTCACAGGCTGCAAGTTAGTTCTTGGTTGGAGGGAGAGATGCTTCTTTCCTCTTGGTCATCATTTTCCCCTTGCTTTGCAGGCAGCTGTTTTATACTTACTTCGAGCCCTTCCCATCCTTGAGTGAAGTGTAGTTTTGTTTAGTATTTCTTCGTTACCTCAGGTTCTCCACAGCAGAAATTAGTTTCACAGCGTCTGTCACCTCTGTCTTAGGTTCTCTGGGTAGGGAAAGCAGTGAGTTAGACATAATCCTATAACATGTTTTCCTTCCAAACACAGTGCTCCCAGATATTATTCCAGCATTGCTTATAGCAACAGGTAATTACAATAATTATATGCCATTGGCAGGGCGTACAAACTCTGAGGTTGCTTGCAGCATGTTACTTGTTCAGCATTTTTACCTGTGGGGCAGTGAAGGGTAGGGACCACCAGTGAAAAGGAAAAACTTTTCAATATCTCCACTGTTTGTTTTATATCATCTCCTGAAATTCAGGTCACTGAAAAGTTGATAGTGTAAATGGACTGTTATGAACCCATGCTGACTTTCAGCACCTATTGTAGGTTCACCAGACAGGATCTGAATGCTCTGCAAGAAGTACTCATATTTCTCCACTACGTTAATATCTTCTCTTTTAATTCTTACTTTGTCTGGGGATTGGGTGAACCAGGTCCATTAGCATGTTGCAAGCTCTATTCTGGGCTATAAGTTTCGTCAGCACTTTGTGTGCACCAGAAGAGCTGGCAGTGTAATTCCTTCCTCCTGCAGTTGCAGTGAACATTAAATGCAGGCAGGAGTGGCTGCAACAAGTAAGGTTTGTATCTTTACTCCAGCAACAGGGATACCTACTGTGGGCTTCAGTCTCAGAAGTGAGTCTCTCTGTCTTGGAACCTACCAGTGTAAAGCATGTGCTCAAAGTATTTTAAAAAATTATCTCAGCCAGCACACTTTTTTTGTGCAGAAACATTCATCAGCACAATGTTCTAATCAACACATGCTATAAACACCATTCCTCCTGCTGCTCTTCTCTGGCACTGCCCGCACCTCCTGAGAGCTTAATGAGGCTCAATTTTCAAAAGCAGGCAGGAGACTGGGGAAAAGGAGAGGGCACAAGGCCGTGGGTTCCCCTACAGGTGAAACCAATCTCTTCTGCCAACCAGGGGCAGTAGTAAATGACAGCAGCTGCTAATGAGTGACCAGAGTATTAAACTTTAATATACCTAATTGCATATTATACTCCATTGTAAAATGTAGTTTTCCTTGCAAGTTTCCTTTAAGTGTCACCTCTGCTGCAATCCTAGGCTACCCCCTGAAGTATTTTCTCCTTCTCTACCACCTACACTACATATTAAAGCTTGAATTGACTCCTGCCTTTAACCTAAAGGCCCTAGTCCTTTAGCTCATGCCGTTAAATCATGTCTCGAGTTCCTTTCCCGTGAGATAACATGACATGGGGCATCATTACACATTAACAAGGACAAGAGCAGAAAGCTGCCTCTCTGCAAAAATTTAAATCTTCATATATGGCTAAAGGGATTGAACCTGGTACTTCTAGATATAATAGCCTGCTTGAGTTAAAGGACCAGGCCAATTAGGTTGCAGGGAGCGGTAGATGCTGAAATCTGTATATCCAGACTGGCCATCAGTGACTAACAAAGCCATAAGGTATTAGCAAAGGTTACACATTACTGCCATGGGTCTACCCCAGCTTAAATACCCCTAAATGCCTTGTGGGGTTTGGACCTGGAACTCTGAATCTAAAAGCATGATGCTGTGGTATTTGAGGAGAAGGACAGTTCAGTGGTAGGAAAAGACTGAAACTACTTGTCACCTCGGGGGACAAAAAGCTTCCTTATTGTTAAGGTGAATTACAGTTGTATTTTCTGAAGTTTTGTCATACAATGGTACATGGAATCTCTGATGCATTGTGTCAAGATAATCCCATCACTACCATTAATTTTTGCAACAGTATTATGCCATCAAGACTTTTTGGGCTATAATTATACCTTGTAATCGGTGACAATATCAACTTTTCTCAACAGTGCAATTTTCAACTTGAAAATTGCATCCCCATTGTTCAAAACCAGTATTTTGATGTTGTAACTAGTATTTGTGCAAAACCTATTACAACTTCTAACAAACATGCTTTGGTGCAAGCACATTGGAAGAATCATGTGCAATTTAATTCAAAACAATACTATCATTATACTTTAAGAATCTAGAGACATTGCACTTTGAAATAGTCTTAATGATTTTTTTTTCACCACAAGCTGCCATATGAAATAGAGGCTGTTCATAAACTACAGTGAGGATTTACTATTGATTTTTTAACTCAGGACTTTTTTAACTTATGGATTCTCCTTGGGTGGGGACAGGTGTAGCATTTGAGGCACTTGAAAGAGCAGTTGTATTTTAAAACACTTAAACTGAATGTTTCAGCTGTGGATAGATGTGCAGAGCCCTGCCACGGCCCTCAGCTCTAGTGTTTCAAAATCACCATGGGTGCATGTAGCAGTGTGTTCTCTGGCTAGGGGGTGTGAGGGGAGAGGGCAGGGAGGAGGGCTACAGTTATCTGTGTCTCCGCTTCCCTTGACCATGGCCAGACAGTATAGGGAATGCAGATTGGACTGTAAATGTAGCTTGACAGTCTGCAATCTTCTGGGGGCTGCATCTCTGCTCCCCTGCCTGTTACCTATGTTCAGACCATTAATCTAATTAGCATGGAAGTCCCAATTATCCTTGACTCTCACATACGAGGTTAGCACTCCAATATAGATTATGCACAAAATTGCCCACCTAGCAATCAAATTTAAGTTAATGGAAAGATTGTTATTGGTTACAGAAGCTTTGGATCAGTGCATGGGCTAGTAGAGAAGTATTCAGAAAGTCTTGAATGTTTTAAAATTGACAAAATAGATTACAGAATCTTGTGTGCTCTAGTCACTCATCTCTGTCTCTGTGTTCTAATCTCCATAAAACAATGAAGTCAGGTTTTAGAGTAAAAAAGCAAACAGCAACCAGAGCAGAAGTATAACTTTCTTTATGGGTTCCAATCTCTCCAACTGGTGTTTTGTTCACAATTATAAATTGAGATTAGAACATATTTTTACAGCTTGGGTCCCAAAATATAAAGCAGTTTGCAATTTCACGCTTTTTGGAATCCACACATTCAAACACTTCTGCAAAAGGATGATGAAAACCAGTTTTATATTTTATGCTTTTTGAGAACATGTGGGTGTTCCCACTTGCATTGTATTATATAAATGTCAGGTCAGAAACACAGAACTCAGGGGCAGATGCACTCTGCTTTCATTACCAGAAGGCTTTTGGAGAATTTATAGGATCTTACTCACACATCCTCTACTTTTTGGTACGTCTTAGGCCAGGTAGAGATGGCAAGACATTAAGTGCTGCATACATGCATTTGGTATGGGGAGTAACTGCCAGATATTTGTGCAACCAGTAGGGTGGGGCTTCTTTCAATTGACATAACTTTACTTTGGGAAGGGATGGGCAATGTAAATTGTCCAAGACAAGTTTATCTTGTTAATGCCCAACACATAGAAGGGATGTCTATTAGGGGTTTGAGAAGTGGGCCCTATTCAATTTGGATTTGGTTTCGAATTCGACCTGAATCAGCGACAGTGATTTGATTTGTTGATTCAATTTGGCTGAATCTGAAGATTCGATGCTGATTCAGAGGATCAGTGATTCGGCTATAGACACAGCTTTAAAAATTTTTTCTACATTCCTTGAGATACCAGTGTGGCTTGTGAGGGGCTTGTGAGTGCTGTGATGCTGGGGCTGATGGAGTGTCCCACAGGAGTTGGGGGAGGGGGGGCTCCCCATGCTCCATGTGCTCCTTGGCAAACCTGGAAGTGGACCAGAACTACTTCCAGTCCACTTCCACATCCACCAGGGAGCACGTGGCTGACTCTCTTACACCCCTCCCAGCTTGATGATCAAACGTGGGGGGACCAAAAGCATTGGATGCAGGTGTCACCATGGATGTAGTCTTTCTGGATTTCAGCAAGGCCTTTGACACTCTTCTCCCACCCCTTCCTCATTAAAGAACTAGGTGACTGTGGCATCAATGCCTACACAGTTGGATGGATTGCTAATTGGCTGAAGGGCTGTACTCAGGGTGGTGGTGGATGGGTCATATTCGACCTGGGGGGAAGTGGGCAGCGAAGTCCCCCAGGGCAACACTGGTCAGGCCACAACTGGAGTAGTGTCCAGTTCTGGGTACCCCATTTCAAGAGGGATGTGGGCAACATTGAGATGGTCCAGAGGAGGGCCACCCGCATGATCCAGGGACAGCAGGGCGGACCCTACAGTGAGAGGCTACAGGACCTGAACCTATTCAGCCTTCACAAGAGAAGGCTGAAGGGGGACCTTGTGACCATCTGTAAACTCATTAGAGGGGACTAGAAGGGTTTGGGGGAGACCTTGTTTCCCCTAGTGCCCCCCTGGAATAACAAGGAATAATGGTCACAAGTTGTTGGAGAGTAGGTTTAGATTAGACATCAGTAAGAACTACTTCACAGTTAGGGCAGCTAGGATCTGGAACCAACTTCCAAGGGAAGTGGTG
>JAGPOW010000797.1:20687997-20713635 GCA_030014935.1 Caiman crocodilus | reverse complement strand
TGTGACCCTGGCACTCGTTTCCTGCCAATTGGCGGGGGGTCAGACTAGATGGCCTGCTCTAGGCCCCTTCTGACCCTAGGTACTATGATACTATGAAGGGGTCCAGGAGTCTACATGACCAGAGGGTACAACAGATCGTGTTCAAGAAGATGTGAGGCAGCCTCCCAACTGATTTGAACCATCAAAGATGTGGCCGGAGAGAAATAGAGGGTACCCTTGGGCCAACTTGGCATGGAGAGGGGTCCTTAAGGAGATTATGGCTCTCCTGTAGGACCCCACCATGACAGAAGGAAATAAGCAGAACTAGCAACATCTACATGTGCACATTTACTTCACAGTAACCAAAACTACTGTGTGATATGGGCACGTGTCTACATGTGCATGCCCATAATGCACGGTAAATATGGTGACTTATGTTGACTGTAGTGTAAATTTGAGACCTGCTTCATAAAGGTATCAATTTATACCCAATTTAGTTACTGCACAATAATGCACGTGTAGACATGGCCTACTGTACAGTAACACCGTGTGTGTGGACTGACTTGGGACTATGTGCCTGCCTGGCTTCGAACATTGGGTCATGTGTGATCTTGATCCAGGTGGCCAGTAGAGGACATCCTACAGTCTCCTGTAGGCTGGTGGGCAGCTGTCTATTACCTGGTGGCTTCCCCCAATCTTGCCTCCCATGACTT
This sequence comes from Caiman crocodilus, assembly GCA_030014935.1. NCBI lineage: Eukaryota > Metazoa > Chordata > Crocodylia > Alligatoridae > Caiman > Caiman crocodilus. The sequence goes on along the minus strand of JAGPOW010000797.1, from coordinate 20,712,943 downwards.
TGAGTGTTATATCACTGGTGGGGGGGCAAACCACCCAGGGGTCTGCTGCAGTGGGAAGTCTGCCCAGTCGTCGTCTGTGGGGCTCCACCTCCCCTAGACACCAACCTCCAGCGGGTCACCAGGTCTTCTTGGCCGTACCCCTGATGATGTTGTATCCCTGGAACTAGATGGCTTTCATAGCCCTATCATGTTCTAGGCCCTGCCTCCCGAGACTACTACCTCTGACTGTAGTAAGGCTTCGGAAAATCACTCCCTTCTGTCTCAAAGCTAAAATAAGCTGGGACTCTAAATTTTACTTGTGATCAAATAAAAGATGAAGGACAAAGGAAAATACAATACAGAGCTACCCTGCCTGCATTGGCTCACCCTACCGCTCAGCCCCTCCAAAAGGAGGACACAAAAAAGGAAAAACCAACACAAATTAAGTCAAGAAAGACCCATCCGGTCCCTTCCCCTGCCTTTCTGATGGGCAACAGAGCAACTTTCACTCTCTATGATCCTGCTGGGGTTTTGCCCATTGTATGGTCAGCATAGACTGCGGCCCTTTGCTCTGGGTCATTTCACCCCTCACTCTACCACGTGTGGTACATGCCACTGCTGTCCTTCTCTACTGTAAGAAATATCCAGCTTCTGGTGTCCTGCAGCATCTCCCCATGTACCCAGCTACTACTTATGTTATGGGCTGGCACCCAGCGTCTTGCTGTCTTGCTCTGCAGCTCACCTTGTTGCTCCCTTCTGTCTCTACCTGGAAGGGGAGCCTCCTTTGCCTCCCACATTCCCTCAATGCTCCTACCTCTGTTGCCATAGAGAGCCTCTTCTGGCTCCCCTGTCTGCTCACCACGCTGTTCCTCACTGGTGGAGAGAGCCCCTGCTGGCTCTTTCTCTCTTGGGGTATCCCGGATGGCATCCGGCATCAGAGTCCTCCCCGACTCTGCTCTGCCTCTCCCCGCATCTTCCCCAGAAGTCTGTCTTATCTCCGCCAGCCGCTGATTGCCGATGGCATCACCAGCAAGTTTCAGCTGGATAAAGGCGCAGCTTATGACCTGTGCTGATTCCCTTTCTTGCTCCAGCTGCGCAGTGGGTCCTGCTGCCGGTAAGCATTTTGAGTTATTTTGTATTTTTTCTCTTTTTATGCATGCATCCCACCCCAAGGGGCCCCATTCAGTGTTTGGGGATCTTTTCCCCCGCTCTCCCTCAGGACGGACTAATTTAAGTCCCAAGTCAGTCCACACACAGCGTTAATGTGCTTTAACATTGGCACATGTAGACACTGGCCTATTCCTACTTACTATGCAGTAACTTTCCACGCAGTAAATTTAAGCCAGCAGAAATGCATGTGTAGACATGCCCACTGAGTCGTATTTGTTTTGGCTGGTGTATATGCCATTGGAAACATTTAGGAGGTTAATTTAGCTGTGGGCTTAGGGCAATTGGGGGCTTTGAAGCTATGGAAACTCTTCATAGGTTTGCTTAAAGTGCACTGATTCAGCTTCATTTTGGATGCACCAACAGTAGCAGTGTATATAGATTTCTACTTACAGTGAAGTACTAAGTTATGATGTTTTCTATTTTGATTTGCTGCAGGTTTCTTTGGATAACAAAACTGGGACCAAGGGTCACTTTGAGTTGCCTGCAGTGCTGGAAAGAGATTTCCCCTTTAAGCTATCCACAGGCTATGCACAGCCTTGCCTGAGGGTTTGTTTAGGCCTACAAAGCTTAAAGGTTTGGGGTTTGTTGTTTTGCTGTTTGCAGAACAGATTAAAAAAACTGCTGATGGCACCTGTACCTAGTTTTCCCATAATTTTCCACAGTAAGATTGACTGAAGGGTTCTGGGGACATTTAGATATTTTCTTAATGAGACCTAGAGACAATACAAATCAGGTGGAAAACAAATCTTTGATGTATGTTTTTCTTTCCTTACTGTGCTCATGCCCTCATGGCTGGTGTGTGCAAAAGACAGTGGCAAAATATTGAGCAACACTTCAAGATGTTCAGGCCAAGATACCTTTTTTCCCATAAGTAGAACTTCACAGCATTTATTCAGCTGCATGACATCTTTTATATAGATGGGGAACAAAAGCTGAGAAAGTGACTTAGGCACAAAATGGTCCTTTTTTGCCCCCAGACAATTCTGACTTGATATCTTGGGCCATAGTAGATCAATATGGGTTGTCATGAAATCAAAGGAGGAATTTAACTAGCAGCCTAACAAGTGTTGTGGTTTGTTATGGTTTTTTATTAGAAAAAAAAAAATCCGAACAGATGAAGCCTAGGGCTGGAGATAACCAAACTAGGACATGCCTTATTTATAGGGATGCCTGGTTAGCAGGAGTTTCCCTGCTGGTTAGAGGTCAGCCTTCACTGAGCACTGCACCTGATCTAGCAAAACCTAACTAACCTGAATAGTTACTATTGGCATGTATAAGGATTTCCAGGTAAGGAACCTGACATACCTCCACACTATGATTTGTAAAGTTTGTGCTATTGCAAATTAATATGGACAGTAGAGGATTGCAAGTGTTTCAGTACAGAAAAACAGTTTGGGGGCATGCACCTTGCTTATTTTCTGTTTGGTAATTGCTTGTTGACTTTTCTCTCTTGCATAATGTGATGGATACAAGTTAATGAATTATGGATTAAAAAAACCCTTGATAGAAAATTAAGTGTCTTAAAAATACTCCTGGAGTAAATAATGTGCAGGATCTAAAGGAACAGAAAAGCTGGGTGACTTTACAAAGGATGGCAAGATTCTCTGAGTAGATGTGACAGAGCTTCACAAAGGTTTATGCAGTGTTAGCAGCAGGGATTTGTTTTTTTAATTTATAGGTAGAATATGGGATATTTGTTTTCAGGTGCAGCATTGTGACCTTTTTTGGGGGTAGCAAGGAGGGCTGAAGGCTTTCTGTTCTTTCCATTATTCCTGTATTGCACTTGCTCTAACTTGGGCATTAGGGACATTAGCCATACACTACGTTTCTGTAACATATACTGGGTACAGAGATTTCAGCCACCTGGGGAAAACCAGTGTGACTTGATTTGAAACGCACAGTTGGCTTAAGGTCACTTGTTTTAGAACAATTTGAGTTCCTCCTCAGAGGAATTCTTGAATTATAAGCTCAACTCCCTGTTGGAATGCTCTAAGCATGGGAGCATTTCCACAGAAGCAAAAGCTTTGTGTAGCTCAGGAATACAAAGTGAATTAGGGGTGCCATGGAGTGGTAGGGGGCTTTTTGTTTCTTTCTCACATCTGGGCTGGGGTGGAAGAAGTGATACCACTTCCTAAAGGCTGCTGCTTCTGGTTGCATTCTGTACCTGGGAAGGGTGTACCAGATGGGAATGTACTGTGGTTATTTTGCAGCTTGTCTTTCTCTCTTCTGCTTTCTTTTCCCACTGACAAGGAGCCTGCAGGTGCCAATGGCACACAGTAAGCTCCTCTGGAAACTGTGAACATCCAAATGAATGTTTTACTGTCACGCTGGTTTTTTCTCCTCCCCATACCACATCTCCAGGGGGCTACTCACTGACAACAGCTGCTGGTTGAAATTTTTATCAGGCCTTTGGTAATTAAAACTCAAGGATCTTCCGATAAATTTAAAATCTGCAAAAATGAAATAACAGATGTTTAATGTGGGGAAGGATGGGGAAGAGGGAGTGTGAGAATTTTAAGTAAGCTAATGTTGCAATTGATATAGAGGATTGCTCTGTTTGAGAGTGGTATGAGGTGTCTTCACGAGATTCATGCTTCTGAGCAGTATTCTTATTTTAGCTATGAACCTGGTTACAGTCAGCCCTTTTCAAATGAACTATACTGTAAAAACACTGTGTGCAGTGATTACTTCCCGAAAAGCTCCTCTGAACTTAGTTTTACTGGCCTAATGGTGTCAAGGACATGAGTTTTTGCTTATAGAGATATATAGATATATAGCTGTAGATTATACTGGTAAAAGCCCAAACATTTTTGGTCCTTGAATTAAAATAAGTTACGTAAGTCTAACTGTTTGTGCACTAGGCACATTAGCTACTTTAGCTATACTAGCATAACTAAAATGATAAAGCATCTATGTATAGACAGACCCTAAGATACTACCACACTGTACAATGGGACCCAGATTCATATGGCCTCTACTATAATTCAGTGGAACAATGGAAGCTAGCCCTTCATTCTCATAGGGACAAATATTGGAAACTCCCTTCAGACATCGGCCTCATCTGCATTACAAAGTGTTGCTGAAATAGCTCTGTCAGCTAGGAGTATGAGAAAATCATCCTCCAGTAGCTGACACAGCTATGCATAAAATCCTTACGTGGATGCAGAAAAAGGCTTCTTCTGACAGAGATGTGTCGGCGCTGGTCATCCATCTGATACAGTTCTATCACCGCAGTTGAAGCATGAATAGTCCTCTTAATATAGCCAATGTCTTTGTTAGCACTTTTGTGCAGGGTTCAAAGCACTTTACGCAGGTAGATATGTATTAGCAAGCAAACTAAGGAAATGCAGGAAGTCTTACGCTGAGCTAAAAGAGAACCCAAGTCGCTTGATTTCTAGATAAGTGTTCTTATGCACTGAACCATGCCATAACTTGCTTATAGCTGAAACACTGTTCCCACACAAATTCATGTCTAACTTGCTAGAATTTGTTTTATAGGTGAGATGGGGTTAATACTGTTTTTCAGAGCTTTAGGTGCGTAGAGAATTGCGAGAGGTTCACACCACAGAATGTGCCTGTCTCTAATACTAAACCTCACTTTACGGGCATGAACAATCAGATTAAAGCAGTCACCCCTTGATCTTTATGCTACTGTTCATATCTGAGAAACAATGCAATTAAACATCTAGCTTGATTACGGCATCTGTACAGGAAGAACATTTGTTCATTTACAGCAGTGACAAAGCCATTGGCCTCAAACTTATTTCAATTTCATTTTTTCTCTATATCTGTTTCCACAGTTGACTCTGTAACTGAACCTTTCAGCCCCATAAATTAAATTAACTTCATGGTGATGGTTTGCAGGCCTTAAGGAAATAATGGCTCACAGATATGTGGCAATTTGCTAAAGCATCATAGGTTGAAGTCTACATTGCATGGGGGTATTTGAGAAATGCCAGGGAGGATGGCAACGGTTGTGGGTTGGTGGTTGAGGGCTAGTGCACTGTCCCAGAAACTGTCAGTATTCTGGGAGCAGAGAAGATATGGATTGTAGGTTCTTGGGTGCATTAAAGAGAAAACATAGAGCGAAAAGGTTACATCATTGTAGGTATTCAGATTAAATACAGAGCATTAATTTAACCTAAATTCTAGTAAAGCATGAAAGCCACACCTTCAGAAAATCCTCTTTCAGGGTAAAATTATCATCGTTCTAGTTGAAACCTTCAGTGGGTGTGTCTGGACAAGCGGCGTAAATGTGCATTAGCTTAGTAAGCATCTAGATGTGCACGTGCTACTGCATTGTAAACCCCCCTAATCCCATGTAAATTTGCAATGTAAGTAGCAAATTTACATGGTACTAGTTACTGCACAGTAATGCACATGTAGATATGACTGTCTCCTGGGTCTGCTCTGCCACTCACTCTGGGCTGGGAGCCTCTCCTGCCCCAGGCCTGGGCTGCCTTTATGGCAGCCTCTGCCTGCAGGCTTTAAAAGCTTTAAAAGCCTGCAGACATTTTGAGCCCTGGGGCACCCTTAACAGGGAGCCTGAGGGCACTCCAGGTCCTGTATCCCCCTGGGCAGGCCACAGCTTAGTTGTGCCTGCCTACCTGTATCCCAGCAATGCTGCTTGGCACTTCACCGGTACACAGTGGCCAGGACAGAACTGTCCAGGCCAGCAGGGTACTTTAGGCTGCTGCAGCCTCTGCCCAGGCCTGTCAGTCCCCAGTAGCTTCTGGCCAACAGGGCCACCACCGCCTGCCTGCAGCACACCCCCAGCAGCCTGCCCTGTGCCTGCAGGTGCTGTGGAGCATTGACTGTGCTGTGCATCTGCCATTGTCTTGCTGTGCTGCACTGGGTGCTGCAGGCAGCTGCATGGGACCAGCAACAGAGACAGCTTTGAAAACCAATTCAGTTGAATAGCTGTGTGGGCACCCAGAGAGTCAGTGCAGGACCCACCATGGCATCCTCTTTGTCCAGGCCCTGTCCATGTCTATGCCACACCGTGCTCTCTACCCAGCACTCCAGCTGAACCAAGAAGGAGACTGGTGACTTTGTGGCACTGGGGGTTGAGGCAGAAGTTCAGCACTGGTTTGATCAGGGTGGGTGCTCCAGTGCCCACATCTACAAGACCCTGTCAGGCCAAATGCAGGAGCACAGGCACAACCAATTGGTGCAGCAGTGCCACATAAAGATCAAAGCCTTGTGGGCACCGTGGGTTGCTGTGACCAACCACAATCATTGGTCTGGCCATCCTGAGGGTCATCTTTGAGTCCCAGGACCCAGGCTGGAACTGTGCTATCTTCAGCAACACAGGTGGCCTGCCTAAGCGCCCACCCATCCCAGCCCAGCCTGGCATCTTTGGTGACACATCACTGGAGGAGGGCCCCTTTGGTATACAGCACCCTATCCTACTCAGCTATCTGGCTGCAGTTTCCACCAGCAGCTCAAGGAGCCTGGGCCAACACCTGCTTCACCAGCTGCGCAGCCCCAGGCCCAGCCAGGAGGCATGGCTAGCCATGACCCTTCTGGCCATCAACATAGTTAGCTGCTTACCAGGGGAACTTTGGCCAGACACCTGCATGGCGCACCCATCCATTAGAGAACACTGCCTGCAGCCAGATGCCATAACCATGAGCCAAGTGTGAGCAGAGCTGCTGGCCATGCCAGCCCCAGCCACAAGATAAGGCCCTCACTGGGGGGAGGGCCCTCTGCACCTCAGCATCTGCCCCTCCTCCTGCCCAGCCTGCCTGCACTCCTGTGCCCCCCCTCCCCCCAATGCACACAGGGAAGGAGGAGACAGTACCAAAGTTCACTGAGCAGCCTATGCCCCCACAGCTAGGTGGACATGGGCCTCTCATGCTGAGGAATGTGTCAGTGCCAGTGGCAATGTCCTCCTTGGCTGCTGGGGCAGGGTCATGTAGTACAGTGACAGGTAGCCCTCCAGAGGGCAGCAGAGTTTGCAGCACAGCCAGAGCCTATCCCCCATGCCATCATAGTTCAGGGCCCTGTACCAGGTGTGCATGTGTGCCATGGGCATTATGGCAATCATCATCAGCAGGGCATAGTGGGTTGGGCATCCCTTGGCTCACACAAACAACTCCTCATGCACCGCCTATAATGTGCATCAGGGGGCCACTTGTGGCACAGCACAAGTGCACCAGGAGGCTGGCCCTAGAGCATGTCCCCATAGAGGCCCCCTGCAGGGAGAGTGGGGGTGTGGGCATCTCCTTGTCCTAGATGTATGGGATCCCCGCACCTCCCAAGCCCAAGTGCTGTGGGATGCTCCAAAGCACAGGAGAGTGGTAGGCCTGCAGAAGGAGGTAAGAGAGCAGGGTTTGCAGCTGTGGCAGGAGATGCTTCCAGGAACCTGACCTGCCCCACTCTGGGAACAGGCTGCCTGTGTCCAGGACCCAGCAGCCCATTGGCCCCTGGGCAGAGAGCAGGGACAGGGGGCTTGGCCAGCAGTGGCCTTGACCTGCCCACCTGACTTACCATAGTCCCTGAGCACCCAGCCATGCCTGACCCCTGCCCCCCTCCCCATCTGAAGCTGTGCAGCACATGGGTCCCTGGTACAGAGCATCTCATCTCAGAAGTGTTGCAGATTGCCACAAATAGCTTTTATCTCGTGGGTCTACAGGGCCTGCAGTTGCACATTGGGGAGAGGCTGCCTCTCGCAGCCTGGATGTGGCTTCAGGGTCATTGCTTCCTAGTTTCATAGTGCTTAGAGTCAGAAGGAACCTAAACAGATCATCAGGTCTGACCCCCTGTCCCGGGCAGGAAAAAGTGCAGGGCCATAACACCTCAGCCAAATATCTGTCCATCCTCCTCTTGAAGACCCCCAGGGTAGGAGAGATTACCACCTTCCTTGGAAGTCCATTCCAGAGCCTGGCAGTCCTAACTGTAAAGTAATGTCTCCTGATGTCCAGCCTGAACCTTCTCGCTAACAATTTGTGGCCATTATTCCTAGTAAACCCCAGTGGTGCCTGGGGGAACAAAGCCTCCCCCAATTCCTGCTGGTTCCCTCTGGTGAGTTTGTAAATGGCCACCAGATCCCCTCTTAGCCTTCTCTCATGGAAGCTAAATAGATTGAGGCCCTTCAGCCTCTCCTCGTAGGGCCTGGCCCACTGCCCCTTGACTATGTAAGCAGCACTCCTCTGGACCCTTTCAATGCTAGCCACATTCCTCTTGAAGTCTGGCATCCAGAACTAGAGGCAGTAGTCCAACAGTGGCCTGATCAATGCTGCATAAAGGGGAAGGATCACCTCCCTGGACCTGCTTGTGATGTATCTGTAGATGCATGACAAGGTGTGGTTAGCCTTACTGACTGCTTCCTTGCACTGGCAGCTCATGTTCATCCTGGAGTCAACAATAACTCCAAGTTCCCTTTCTTCCACTGTGTTGACAAAAAGGTTGTTCCCCAGCCTATAGGTGTGTTGCTGGTTCCTTCTCCCTGGATGCAGTATCCTTCACTTGTCTGTGTTGAATTCAATCCTATTATCATCCGCCCACCTTTGTAACCTGTCTAGATGTAGCTGGATTTTGTCCCTCCCCTCCAGTGTGCCCACCTTGCCCCACATCTTGGTGTTGTCAGCAAATTTGAACAGTGTGCTTTCCACACCCACATCCAGATTGCTGATAAAGATGTTGAACAGTACAGGCCTCAGGACAGAGCTTTGGAGGACTCCACTGCCCACATTCGTCCAGGCTGAAAACAATCCATTCTCCACCACTCTCTGGGTGTGACCATCTAGCCAATTTGCCACCCATATGATTGTGAAAATATGAATGCCACAGTCATTTAGTTTTTTTGAGAGAATGTAGTGGGAACCAGTGTCAAAGGCCCCACATCCTGGAGACCTGCCACACCAGGTGGGGCTGGAGCTGCTCCATGAGGTCACATAAAGTTTTCCAGGACATGTGGAAGGCCTTCAGCCACTGCTTATCATTCCAGGTATGGTTGACAATGTGCCAGCACTAGTCCTGGCTGACCCAGCAGGCCCAGAGATTGCAGGGATGGAGGCCCAGGAGGACTGTGGCAGCTTCAGTGGTGGCATCCAGAAGCCTTTTATTGCATCCCTGCTGGCAGGAGTGGTACAGTAGCAGTGGCCCTGGGACAGTGATCAATGGCCTAGCAGATGGTCACTGTGGTGGGGAGAACCAGGTGGGGCAAGATGGCTGTGAGCCAGCCCTCAGTCATTGTGGTTGGCCAACAGAGCCAGTGCAGAGGCCAGAAGAACTGTGGGGTGCTGGTCGTTGCTACCAGGGACAGGGGCTAGAACAGCCATAGCATGTAGAGGCAGAGTGGGCAAGGAGAGAGTGGCTCTGTGCTGGGCACACTGCTCCTGTGTAGAGGAGTGGCTGGCCAGAGAGCAGGGCTGGCTTTAAAAGATGGGTGCCAGGGGCTGGCAGCTGCAGCCAGAGCCTAGAGCTCCCCTCTGTGGTGGCAGGAGCCTATTACAGGGCTGCAGGAAATTTGATGCAAAGAGCAGCAAATCTGCTTCCTAATTCCCACATGCATTGATGTCTGCCCAAAAGCCCTTACTCCAGAGTATTTTACACCAGAGCAAATGTAGACCAGATGAAATGCATATGTAGATGTGCCCAGTGATGAATTGTCTGAAGACTAAGGCTGATCTTTTAATCTCAGGATTCCTCCTTCCCTGTTTCTGCTTCCCTTCTCCATATTCTTTTGCCTCACCCTTTTTAGCAAAGGAAAATACACCTTAATTTTAATAATCAGTCTGACTTATAACAAGCAAGGGACACCTGATCTACCTAAATGAAAAAACAGTCAGTATTTAGCAGCTTCTCATATCTCAGTGGAAAGTTTTCATCCTGCCTTTGTGGTTATATTGTTTCAAATAACAGGCAATGCAATATGAAGATAAAAAACCTGTACTGATAAGATTTCTTATGATGTAAAAGAGATCATAGTAGCTATTACCAAACATGATGCCTTCTCCAAATTCCAGAGAAAGTTCTATGAGAAATAGTGTCCTGGTTTTAAGAAACCCCAAATTTCTAATCTAAGATGTAGGCAGTAGAAAGGGGAAGCCAGGATGCCAATTCTGCAGTTTATAACTTGCAGGTGGGTGGACTTTCCTTGAAGTTTTATATCCACTGAGTTACATGTAAGGAGACATTCAAGTTGACACACCTTTGATATGTTTTAGTTAAAAAGCATGCTGCTGCCATTTTCTCAGTGCTCATGTGCATTTCACTGTTTATACAAATGCACACGCTGCTTTTAAAAGAGCCCAGTGTTGCAGTGAAAGCATGTGTGCCAATACCCATTGAGCTTACTGTCAGCCTATCATTTAGCAAAGTTTTCTTAAACTCAGGTTATGAGTAGAAACAGTTCAATGCCCAGTTACTTGTGAGTATTTGGTTATTTAGACATTTTGAAGTTGCATAAAAATATTCAAAGCCTAGAACCAGATGAATTCTACCTTATACCTTGTGAAGGTCAATAGAAACCAGTCTTCAGGTCCTTTGTTAGCTTTTAGCCTTTGATGCTTTGACATGCTATGACATGGATTGATCGCAACGAATTAAGGACACACATTAAATGTGTGCATTTCAGATAGATGGGGTGATATTCAACACATTAATATTATAACTAATAGACCATCACAAAAATTTGGGTGCAGAGTTGCTTGCGGCTTCCCATGTGTTTAGGAAACTGGTTTGGATGGAAGCTGAATGTAATTTGGTTGTTCAGCATTCTAAAATGGGGGAGTTAATGTACCAGTCAGGGACTTTGCTCTTAAAATTACATTACACATTAGACTCTTTCAAATGGATTCCATCAACATAAGTATTGCACAACTTTATTGCAGTAATAAGGCAACTCCAGGGGACCACTATTGGGGACATAATTGCTGAATAGAGGCACTCTAGTATTTGTACATAACATCTGACTGCTTATCTATGATCTCTTGCCCTATGGTGCAGTTTCTTTTCATAACAGTGGCATGGGAACCTCAAATATTGACATTAGTCGATTTTTTTTTTTTTCTCTGTCTCTTGGCTTGTGTAAGTCATTCAGATAAAAAAAAAAATCCAACACTTAGACATGCATAACCATTTTAAACATAAAGACATTTTGGTCTGTTCTTGAAGGTGGTTATTCCCATTTCTATGGGGATATAAGGCTTCAAAGTAGATGGAAAAGTATTTGTTCTTTTGAGAATTTCAGCTATTAATAGCAGTCCTCCACATTTTCATTCGCTTCCTTCTCTCTAACTGATCTAAGGAGCAGTCCCCATGAAGAATATAATATGGTCCACATTTTGAGAAGGTCAGAAGACCAGAGTCAAGAACTTTAAAATATAGATTTTTTCAAATGACTTTTCTCTTCCCATCCCCAGCTCACCCAGGGCTATGAAAATGGATTTCAGGGGAGCCTGTCAACCCTCAGGGCTTCTGCTGCAGCCTCTGGAGACTGATTGGGATCCACCCCTGCCCTAGTCTTTTCCCTTGTCAATACCTTATTTGTAATCTCAAAGTTTTTAACCTGAAAGTAGGTCTCTAGCTCTTAGCCCTAGAGATGGCATTTCAGCAGTGCTACATATAGCCTGAAGCCTGGTAAGTGTATAGCTGTGTAAGAGTGGGGAATTTAGGAACATTGCTGTAAAAATCGCAACAAAGCCAACCTTTTGGGGAACTTCCTTGTACTTGCTTATGACCAAGAATATGCAAGAATGTCCCATGTGAACAATGGATATTTTATTAAATAACTAAGGAAAATTAAATAATGGATTGGTTTAGGAATTATCTCTTCTTTTGCTGGTGTCTTTTCAAGCTATAACCCTGTTGAGAATCAGTCTTTTTTGTGTACCTGGGCACATCTACACATGGCCGCATGGTGATGTTGCTATGGCACCGTGCTTTAGTACTTCTTTTTGAAAGTACTAAAGCACATTGCAGTACAGTGGGTTACTGTGCCGTGTGCACAGTGCATGGCTAGATTTCCCTGCTACATTACTGTAGTGGTATATTATACCACTACTGTGATGGAGCTGGCAATCATGTGTAGATCCACATGATAACTACGTGGCCATAGCATGCCATATGGCAAGGTAGTGCATTACTATGTTGTCATAGGGCAACGTGTAAGACTCTAATAACTAAAGAGTTCATAATAGGCATAGGACTTCTGGTGAAGATAAATGGGTCTATTTAGTATGTTGTAAATAAACATGTGTAAATGAGAATGCAAGCAACCTTAGCTAGGTTCTATTAAATTCAATAAGGGAAGAAGGATTACTAATATTTGTTTTTCTTTTGTAAAAGTTTCTATCTTCAGATAAAGTCTCAATTAAATGATTATTGATAGTAGTTTAAACTTAAAATGGCTTTTAGGAACTATTTTTCCTGGGTCATGTTAGAAGATGCATCTTTCTCAATGTGGGAATCAAATTTAGCTAATTACTTCAGGTAGTAATTTCTACAATTATACTTATTCAAACACTAGTAGCTTTCAGATGAAAATGATGCTATATGTTGTTATTTGTATTTGTCAATATTATATCACTTGTTTGTGTAACATGAAAGGATTTTAAGAAATATTTGCACTTTGAAAATATATAAGCAAATTCAAAAAAACAATACCATAAATATTTCTCATTGGTAAGTGTGCTCCTGAATTTCTCCATTGTTTAAACAGAGTCAAAAGAGTTTAGTTAGCACATGGTTAGTAAATTTATGAATTTTAAACCCAAGTTTGTGGGAAAGTGAGGATGGGTCATGGAGACCTAGAAAAGAACTCAGCTGCTTTTAGTTTTCTGAAAGCACATCTCCAGGGTTATGTGATATTGTGCTATTGTTTCCTAAGAACAAGATGATATATCAGGAATTGCAGATATTTCTGTTGTTTGTCTATTTCTGACAAAGTGTTTTCATCTACCTTCTACATTTAAAGACTCCTATTGAATATGCTGCACAAAGAACAAATTGCAGTAGGTAATGGTTAGGTATATGTCTCTCAAATTCTTTGAAAAAAATCTGTACTAGTAAGAAATACTATGACAATATTCTCGGTCTATATAAGGAAACATCCAAGTTTCACAGTTAGGCAGGAATTAACCAAAGTCCTAGACAATGAAGTTTGTTCTGCGAAGTAGTTTACATTTGTTTTGTCTACCAACATAATATGCACTGGGATCAGAAATTAACTGACATGCAACTATTTCAAAGTAGTTGCATACAATGGATAGCTATTATGGCATCTAATCACTAGATGGCAGGGGGCTGGGGTGGCACAGGTGCTATGGCACACATTTGACAGCCCCAGAGTTGCAAATTTAAAGCCATAGCACAAGCAATCACGGCCTGTCAGGTTCCAATGAATCTGTGAATTCTGCTAAATACTAGGACTGTTCAAAATTTCACCCAGCGTTTCATTTCAAAGCTGTTTCAATGCATTTCGAGCTCAAAACAGCAAAATTGAAATTAAACAAAAGCCTTCAAAACAGCTATAAAATGAAACAAGAGCACTCAAAGTTTCAAAACATTTTGAGTTTTGAAGCCAGGCATACTTGGCTTCAGTGCCGGTCCCAGACGGCTGCAGCAGCCTTCTGTCATATGACAGGCAGATCAGGGTCTGCTTGTACTAGAGCTGACCCAAGGAGGGTGTGGGGCCCCAGACAAATCAGCTTATGTGGAGACCTGCCCCTGCCCTCATCCCTGGGTAGGGGCAGGTCTCCACATGAGCTGATTTGCCCTGAGCCCGCCTGCTGCTGGCCCTAGGTGGCAGTACCAGCCTCCTGTGATATGTGAGGCAGATTGGGGGTTCGCATCCCTGGGAGCAGTCTGGCGCAGCCCCAGCAACACGAGTCTTCCCAGCAATAGGTGTGGGCTGCTCCCAGCACTGTCCCAGGTGGCAGGAGCAGCCTCCTGTCATCCAACAGGCCAATCAGGGCTCCCCTGCACCCTTGGGAGGGCTGCAGGGCTCTGCTGACTCCTCCTAGGGGTGCAGGCCCCCAGTTTTCCTGCCAGATGACAGGAGGCTGATGCTCCCAGCTGCAGCCAGTGGCAGCACCGATCTTCCCAGCACTGGGTGGGCAAAATGTCAAAACAGTTTTGACAAAATGAAATGGAACAGTGCTTTCAAAATTAAACAAATACTGTTCCGTTGAAATGTCGAAACAGGTGTCGAAGCAGAACCATGCTGTCTTGCACAGCCCTACTAAATACCTTGTCACAAGGAAATTAAAAGGAAGGAAAGAGTAGATGACAGGGGAGCAGGTAATGGCCTGTTTGGCTTGAGCAACTGGCTATTCCAAAAGCATGTCAACAGAACAAATTTAAACTGGTGTAACTTACTCTAGGGGGGATTTTATTTTTAATTATTTTAGAAGTAATGCTCTTCCAGATTGGGTTTGTATCATAGTTTCATAGTAGCTGGAGTCAGGAGGGACCTGAACAGATCATCTAGCCTGACCCCAAATATCTTTGTCAGCTATGGCTTAGCTTAATTAGCATAATACCAATTACAGTAGTGTGCATTTCTGTCCAGGCCCTAGGTCACCAGTAGCATCATCCCTTGACAACAAAGGCATTCTTTTTCTTTTTTTAAGCAATCATAGGTCAACATGACTGACACACATGATATATATGGACAGGATTGTAAAAATAATCTGTGACTTAATAGAGGCAAAATCAACTTAGTCCTGAGCCTTTAAAGAACTGTTATTAGTTAACTCATTTCTTGCTCATTGAGGTTTCATTTCCAGAGCAATTATTCCCAACTGATTAAGTTGTTTGGATGCTTGCCTGAGGAAAGACTTCAGAGCCTATCCTACCCTTATATTTCTCACTCTCCTTCCCTATCTGTAAACACCATTTCTGTTTGCAAACTAACTGGAGACCAAATCTAATTTAATGATTGTTCCATTTAATTAAATGCTCCTGATTTTAAACATTTCCAGTTCCATTGATTTGTGTCCTTGTCTTGGATGTTAAAACCAAATACGCACAATTCTGGAGATCAACGTTTTAAGACCAGATACATGCACACAGGTGGGAAAATTGATACTTATGTCAAATAAGCTCCTTTGTTACTGATAATTATTCCAATCCTGACCCCAGGGAGCAGAAGCTGTAGCTGATTTTCACTGGAATCCCTAGAGAGAGATAGTTAGCTGTGTTAGTCTGATGGTAGGAAGAAAGCAGGGAAAAGTGGCAATTCAGCATATAACTCATTCAGAGATGCATGGGCTTTTGTAGACTCTAATCTACATTGATTCCTGTTATATGATCCTGTATTCTGGAATGGAGAGATTAACCGCCAGTGGAAGTTTCCCAATCACAGGCCCTGGTTCTTATGGGGAAATTCAATTGCTCTGACATGTGATTGGTAGGCAATACAGCAGCGTGCAAGCAACCCAGGAAGTTTTTGGAGAGTACTGGGGACATCATCGTGGTGCAAGTGCTGGAGTGCTCAGCTAGGGACGATGGTCTTCTTGATCTGCTGCTCACAAACGGAAGAATTGGTGGGGAATGTAGTAGTAGATGGCAACTTGGACAGCAGTGACCACAAGATGATAAAGTTCAAGATCCTGAGGAAAGGGAAGATAGAAAGCAACAGAGTAAGGACCCTGGACTTCAGAAAAAACAGACTTTGACTCACTTAGGGAACTCATGGGCAGAATTCCCTGGGAAGCTAGACTGAAGGAGAGAAGAGTCTGGGAAAGCTGGCTGTACTTTGAAGAAATCTTACTGAGTGTGCATGAACAAACCATCTCAATACACAAGAAGACTAGCAAGTATGGCAGAAGACCAGCTTGGCTTAGTAGGGAACTGTTCAGTAAACTAAATAAAAGTAAGCTTCTAAGAACTGGAAACTTAATAAAATAACTAGGGAAGAATATAGTGGTGTGGTTAGGGTCCTGTAGGCAAAGCCATGCAAGGTGGCGGTTGAGGGAACTGGATCTCTTCCTGCCTCCCTTCAATGGGGTGGGAGGGGAGGGGGGGAGAGTTGGAGCAGCAAGGAATAGGAGATGCTCTGTTTACCAGGGCACCCCTTGGAGTAACTAGGAACAATGGCCACAAACTGACGTAGAGCAGATTTAGGTTAGACATCAAGAAGAACTTCTTTACAGTAAGGGTTGCCAGAATCTGGAATGGGCTTCCAAGGGAGGTGGTGTTCTCCTCTACCTTGGGGGCAATAAGAGAAGGCCAGGCATTCCCCTGGCTGGGGTCATATAACCCCAATGCTCTTTCCTGTCCAGGGCAGGGGGTTAGACTTGATGATCTACTGAGGTCTCTTTCAATACAAACATCTATGAATCTATAAGAGCACTGCTTAGGCATGCAGAAATGAAGTCAGGAAGGCCAAAGCACATTTGGAGTTGCAGCTAGCAAGGGATTGAAGGGTAACAAGAAGGGTTTAAGTATATTAGAAGCAAGAGGAGGATCAGGGAAAGTGTGGGTCCATTACTGAGTGAGGGAAGCAAACTTATGACAGAGGATGCAGAAAAGGCTGAAGTGCTCAATGCCTTTTTGCCTCAGTCTTCACAGCAAAGGTCACCTCCCAGACTTCTGCACCAGGTAGCACAGTTTGGGGAGGTGAGCATCCCTCAGTGGTGAAAGAACAGGTTAGGGACTACTTAAAAAAAACTGGATGTGTACAGGTCCATGGGGCCAGATGGGATGCACCTGAGGGTGCTGAGAGAGTTGGCTGATATGACTGCAGAGCCATTGGCCATCATTTTTGAAAACCCATGGCAATCAGGAGAGGTCCAGGATGATTGGACATAGTGCTTATATTTAAGGAAGGGAAAAAGGAGGATCCAGGGAACTATTGACCAGTCAGCCTCACCTCAGTCGCTGGTACAATCATGGAGCAGATCCTCAGTGGATCCATTTCTAAGCACTTGGAGGAGAAAAAGGTTATTAGGAACAGTCTGCATGGATTTACAAGGAGCAAATCATGCCTGACCAGTCTGATTGCCTTCTATGATGAGATAACTGGCTCTGTAGATTCAGGGAGACCAGTGGATGTGGTGTACCTTGATTTTAGCAAGGCTTCTGATACGGTCTTCCAAAACATTCTGGAAGGCAAGCTAAGGAAGTATGGGCTGGATGAATGAACTGCAAGGTGGCTAGAAAACTGGCTGGAGCATCAAGCTCAGAAGGTAGTAATCAATGGCTCAATGTATAGTTAGCAGCTGGTATCAAGTGGAGTGCCCCAGGGGTTGGTTCTGGGGCTGGTTTTGTTTAGTGTCTTCATCAGTAACCTGGAGGATGGCATAGAGCGCACCCTCAGCAAGTTTGCAGATGGCATTAAGCTGTGGGTAGATAAGATAAGTGGGTAGATAGGTGGATAAGTGGCAGTGGGTAGATAGTAGATAAGCTGGAGGGTAGGGTGCAGATTCCGAGTGACCTAGACAAATTGGAGGATTGGGCCAAAAGGAATCTCATGAGGTTCAACAAGGACAATTGCAAAGTCCTTCACTTAAGACAGAACAATCCCATGCACCAGTACAGGCTGGGGGCTAACTGGGCAGCATAGCCACAGAAAAGGACCTGGGAGTTGAAGTGAAAAAGAAGCTGAATATAAGCGAACAGGGTGCCCTTGCTGCCAAGAAGGCTAATGGCATATTGGTCTGGAGTGGTAGATGTGTTGCCATTGGGTTAAGGGAAGTGATTATTCCCCTCTATTCAGCACTGGTGAAGCCACATCTAGAGTACTGTTCAGTTTTGGGGGCCCCAGTACAGAAAGGATGTGGACAAATTGGAGAGAGTCCAGTGGAGGTCTGCAAGAATGGTGAGTGGGCTGGGGGACATGACTTATGAGGAAAGATTGATGGAACTGGAATTATTTAGCCTAGAGAAGAGGAGACCGAGAGGGAACTTAATAGCAGCCTTCCTTGAAAGAGAGTGGAGCTAGACTATTCTCAGTTGTGGCAGATGACAGAACAACGAGCAACGGTCTCAAGTTGCAGCAAGAGAAGTTTAGGATAAATGTTGGAAAGAATTTTCTCATTAGGAGGGTAGTACAGCAATGGAACAGCTTATCCAGAGAGGTGGTAGAAGCTTCATCTGTGAAGGTATTTAATACCCAGCTAGACAAAACTTTGGCTGGAATGATCTAGTTGGGTCCTGCTTTGAGCAGGGGGTTGGACTAGATGACCTCCTGAGGTCTCTTCCAATCCTAACTTTCTATGATTCTAACTCTAGAACTAAATTAGGGTACAATTTCTGTAGTGATATTGCTAAATACTTTAAGTCTAGTAGTTGAAGCTATATATATGTCCACCGTCCTTTTGGTAAGTATTCCTTTGTCTCACCAGTCTGGGATCTATTTCACATGTTCCCGTTGGTAGTGTCTTCTATGTCTTGCCGGATCCATGGTAACTGCTCTCCTTCTCTCCTGTGCCCTGAGAGATAATGCATTTGGGCATTTGGGTTTATAAGTGACCTCCTCTTCACTTCCACAGCTGAGCTGCACTTTTCTTTCCCATTTCCAAGGATTCCCATTTTTCACCTGCTCCTCGCACACAATTATTACTTCAAGGCACAGGGTTGTCTTTTATTCAAGTAAATACAGTAATAATTGTATCATGTTGCTATGGTGCCATGAAGAGGAGGTCAAAATATATTCATTGTAGTAGCTCACCATGATTTGAAAGGTGAAGGTCTGTGGTAAAGGAGATTGCACTTAATGGGCACTACTGTCTTTCTTATTCAGATGGGCTACAGTAATCTGTCCTTGTGGTCTCATCATTATATCTGCCCAATATCAGCTGTATGTTTTATAGTCATGTGTAGTGTTGGCTACATTTGATCAACTTCATAGTTGGTTTCCAAATGAGCATGTGCTGCTTTTTGTAACAGTTCAATGATAGACGTGTATTTACTGAGGTGTCCTTGTATGCAATTATAAAATGAAGGGCTATTTTTCTCCATGTGAACTGGGGGAAAAACTTGATTTTGTATTTGAGTAAATATAGTAGTTAAACTGTAGGGGTATCTTTACATGTGCTGTGGGGTGGGGGTGCTTTTGGGAGCCATTGTAATTTAAATGCTTGCAGCATCTCGTGTATTCAGCATCCTGTGCTTCAAAATGGCAGCAGAGGTGCTATAACTAAAGCTCATTTGATGCGCTTTAGTTAAAGCACCATTGACACCATATTTAAGCACAGGGACACTGAATAAATACGACACCAAGGTTGCTAGAGCATGCTAATTAGCAGACTCAAGCAAGCTGGATTAATTGAGTCTGCTAATTAGCACACATCAGCAGGTATTGGGCA
The DNA here is from genome assembly GCA_030014935.1 of Caiman crocodilus. Taxonomy (NCBI): domain Eukaryota; kingdom Metazoa; phylum Chordata; order Crocodylia; family Alligatoridae; genus Caiman; species Caiman crocodilus. The sequence continues at coordinate 20,693,534 of JAGPOW010000797.1, read as the reverse complement.
CATGTATAGACGCCCTAGAATATTAGGCATAGTATGGGGATTGTAAATTGAGTAATTAACTGGCTTAATGTGGAAATGGCCATAGGCGGTGCTGAAAGGAAAAGTATCGGACTGGAAGAAGATAGTTAATGAAATTTCTCAAGGGTCAGTCTTGGGTTCTGAATTTTAATATTTTCATGAATGTCCCTAATACAAAAAGTATTTTATAATGAAATTAGCTAAGGACACAAAGTTGAAAGGTATCATCAATATGAAGGAGTACTGGAATAGCATATAAGAGGAGCCGTGTGGTTTTAAGGACTAAAATAATATAAATGGTACAAAATTGTAATAGTATGAAGTACAAGGACATGTACATTGGGACTAACGACAAGGATTTTTGTTATTACCTGAAAGCTCAACAGCTGGAAAGGACAGAGAAGAAAGGTTTTGCTTTATGAGATCATAGCCAATGAGATGTGGCTGCATCAGATGAGTTATTTTCAGGAAAGAGAGTAAACTACTAATGCCATTGGTGATTCCTCAGTTGAAATACTATGTACAATTCTGGGCACCCGTGTTCAGGAAAGATGAATTCAAACTGGATTTCTGAATGACAAAGAAAGGCTATTAGGATAATCAGGAAATAGAAAGTCTGCTCTTCAAAGGACAACTAAGGAAGCTCTATGTGTTTTGCCTACCAAAATGACTGCTAAGAGAAGACTTAATTTATCTAATAATTATGTACATAATAATTATATACATAATTTATAGTAAGTTATAGTACAACAGGAGTGAACACACCAAAGCACAAAAAGATATTGAATCTCACATACCCTCCCTTTCACACACATACATACACACACCATTTTATGTGTACATACACACACACATCCCTGTCTCATATGTGTATGTACACATACACATACATATGTACACACACACATAAACACATGCACACAAACTCCCTCTCACATGTGCACACACACAAAAAACACCCTTTGCCAGCAGCAAATACTGTTGTCCCCTCTATAGCAGAGCCCTCCAGTAGGGCTGTGCAAAGCTTCTGTCCCTGATTCAATTAGGCAGAGATTTGGCCTGATTCAGTGGCTGAATCGCTGAACCTGAACTGAATCAGAGATTCGGAAAGGTTCGGAGATTCGGGCATAGACACAGCTTTAAATGTTTTTTCTACATACCTATAGACAGCAGGCAGCTCATGACTCCTGCAATGCTGGGGCACATGGAGCGTCCCACAGAAGTATGAGGGGCTCCCCAGTGCACTTGGCAGCAGACACCAGAAGTGGACCAGAAGCACTTCCGGTCCACTTCTGGGTCCACCAGGGAGTGCATTGGGGGCCCTCCTGTACTCCCCTGACTTGCTGACTGGTGCCTCCTGGGTTGGCAGGGCACCCGGGGTCCCCCTGTGGCCAATCACCAAGCTGGGGAGGCACAGGGGAGCCCCCCAGTGCTCTCCCTGGCAGACCCAGAAGTGGACTGGAATTACTTCCGGTCCACTTCCAGGTTCACCACTGAGCATGTGGAGGACCCCCTTGCACTCCTGTGGGATACTCCATCCAGCCCAGCATTGCAACATTCACAAGCTGCACCTACTACCTCAAGGTATGTAGAAAAAACTTTCAAAGTTGTGTCTATGTCTGAATCGCTGATTCTCTGAATCATCATCAGATTCGGACTTGGCGGAATCAAATCAGTGACAGTGATCCAAATCAACTAATTGAATCACTGTCCCTGATTCGGACTGAATCCAAATCTGAATGGACTAGGGCCCGCTTTGCACACCCCTACCCTACAGCAGCTTGACATTGGTGCTACTGTGCATCCCAACCAAGCAACGCCTTCTTGTGCTGATGAAATGCATATAGCAAAATAATGAATTTATGTATGCATCCTGGGGTATATTTCCTTTGCCCTGTGTCTCAGAGGACACTCAGTACTAGGGTAAGCCAGGATGTTGCCCCAGTGTTGAAGTACAACAGCAGCTAAAGTAGAGTCACTGTTTAAAGAATAGTTTAAGTGCTCTGAAATTCACATGTTGCTTTGGATTATCTTAAAACCTTCTCTGCTTCACAGGACAGCAGAGGAGGGAGCATTTGAAAGAGAGGTTTTTGAGATACGGCATTCTGTTTAAAAATCTTGTTTGCTAAATTAATTGGACACAAACTCTTCTAAATTCCTTGGGATTTATTGTAGCTATTATGTGGCATATCCTATCCCACAGGGAAGCAATATTCAAAGAGACTGAGAGTTAAATTTGTAATTCCAGATTCACCTGAAGCATGACTAAGTCAAAGTATGTCCAATGCATGTTTATATGTTAGTCTGTACTACTGTTCTGTTGAAAACCAAGGGGTTTGCCGGCAATCTGTTATAAAGTTTTCAGGTGGGTCAAGGTGACCTACTGTGGCCAATGAACCTGACGATCATGCATGTACCATGATGTTTTCACTCAGCCCTAGCCAGCTTTTTCTTGGATAATACATGTTGGACACATTAGTTCTTCTGCAGGGGGCTCTTTTTGAAGCGCTGGCATTTTACATACTATAAAATCAGACTGGCTTTGCTTTAAAAGTATTGTAAAATAATTTACACGAGAAGGAAGTTTTAAAGGCTCTAATAAGCAGCAGTGCTATAGAAGGGGGTGGGGAGGAGACAGCAGAGTCACCAACAGATGCTGCCTGGCTGGAGTGGGCTGTAGGATGAAATTGTGAGCAGCTCATTTGGGGTGTGGAGGGTGGAAGGATGGGGAAAGGGTAGCTTCTGCCACTGTATGCAATCCTGGACTAGCACGGGGGGGGGCTTGTGCCCCCCAGATCTGTGCATGGGACAAAGGTGGGCTGCTGCTGCAGGCTTTGTCCTGGGCACTACATTTCATTGCTATGGCACTGGTAAGCAGTTATGGTAATGTAATCATGTCTTGTGCTCCTCACTGCTCCACAGCTTCCTGCTGAACAATGGGACTGAATGTCATGGTAGGGAAAGGAAGTTTCTCACTTGGTTAAGAAGTTGAATGGTGAATAGCCTCCTCTAACATGAGTTGCTTGTAATATTTTCAGTTTCTTGGAAGTTTTGGTACACAGCCGGGGGCTTGGCTGGTGTGGAAGGTCAAAAGTAGGAAAAGTGGGAGAACTTTGAACAGTTCAGTGATAGCTGAATAGGAGGCTGCATGGTGGCTCATTTGATCTCCTTTGCCCCTTTTTTCCAGTTCTGTGCTAACAGGCTGTTGGAATTGAGCATAGGGACTGGGAACGCAGCAGCAGCAGCTGGGATTTGGGTCCTTGGGACAGGTATGCTCCCTGTTGCAGGGGGGACTTTGCCTAGGATGTGAAATCTGTTTGTCATGTTTGTAACTGAGCTTAAGTGGCTTTGACAGAAAGATGATCATGTTTTTGAAAAAAGAATGTATTTTTGACCTTATACACGATGCCCAAAAAGTCAATATGTACTCCTTTCCTGCATTTGAAAGCAGGGGAGTTGTGTTTACATATGCTTCCTCTTTCTTTCTGCTCTTAAAAATCAATGAAGCAAACAATCAAAAGAAACCTAAAGTTGGAAGGAACAGTTTCACTAAACCCTATGTCCACTGCTTTGTTCAATTTGAACTAGACTTAATATTCAAAATAAAAACCTCATTGATTTACATTTCTCCATAAGTGGCAGAAGGCCAAGACTAATGGGGCTTACTCCCCCTTAACACAGGCAGCCCGGCCATGGGCTGCAGGTGGCTGCAGCAGGGTGGGAAGAGGGGCACACACAGACAGAGACAAGCAGCCAGAGCCTGCAGGCAGCCGGGAGCTCAGCCCTGCTGTGTGAGGAGCAGCGCCCAGCAAGTAAATGTGCAGATGGAAAGGGGTTCAGGTGAGGGAAGAGATATGGCAAGGGGCAGATTGAGACCCCCATTGGTGTGGTGAATAGGGCCCTGGGGTGGGTCGTGGGATGTTCAGAGCCCAGGCATGTGGAGGGCTCCCACTGCTGCACGTGCCTCCCGGATCTGTTTGCAGGGTAGAGGCAGGCTGCCACTGCAGGCTGGGCTGTGCACTCTACTACTGGTTCCCTGGAAGACGCACAACAGCATGTGCCTCCCACTGCCAGGCAAGCAGTGCAGCCAGCATACAGGAGGTACGTGGTGTGTTGCACTGCTCCCAGTGCACTGGCAACAGTGTGTAGAGCCCAGCCCATAGCGGCAGTTGCCTCCATCCCATGCACAGATTGGGGGAACCGTGCCCCCTGTGCCTACCCTGGGAGTATGCATAGTGACAGGAGCCCCCCTGCTGCCCTGGGCAGGCTTCCTGGACTCCCAGTGTCCCATGACCCACCCCAGCCCTGGGGTCTCATTTACCCCAACCCTTGAACTTGTCTCTGCCCCACTTCCTCCCTCACTGCAGGGGCCTTGATCTGCCTCCCCCCTTCCCCACCACAGACCTACCTGCTGGGTGGAGAGGGAGTGCTCAGCTCTCCAATCATATTTTCTTCCTCTGTCTATTCATTTGCCATTATTTATTATTTTTATTCCTTATGCTAACAAGATCACAAATGTATAGATTCCATGTATAGTATCACCATCGCTCTACCTTAATCTATATTAGCCTTATATCATTTTCTAGAACTGTGACTAAGTTCTTATCACAGATGAGTGTTTCTAGATGCAGTTAAATTAAAACATTTTCCCAACTGGGACCTGATGCACAGGTTCTGTTCAATTATCTAATCTTAATATAATCCCAAATGATTCTAATATAGTAATTTTATACAACATTTATCTCTGTGGTATCAGAATGACTTACAAGAAGAAAGGGTATAGATGGTCCATTTCCAAATGGAGTCTATCCTGTTCCAAGGTATAAAATGTTAATTTGAATAATTAGTTTTACTTTGTTATTTCTCCCCTTATTTGTGTTTGAGGCAGTGTCTGTTTGAGACTTTGCCTGAAGTTTTGAGGCAGTGTGATGCTGTTTGTGCTGGAAATCTGAAAAATCTCAGATCCATGGTCTTTGTGGTATCAACAGACTAGGGAAAGGGACCCTTGAAATCTATCAAGAAGTTCTATTTCCATCTCATAGATTTAATAGCTATTAGGGGCTGGAAGGGGACCTCATGAGATCATCGAGTCCAGACCCCTTCCTCCCCCTGCCATAGGTGGGAAGTCAGCTGGGATCAAGTGACCCCAACAAGAAATAAATCCAGCTGTTTTTTGTTCCTCTTCTTACTTTCCTTGGCTGTACTTCCTAATACATGTGTTAACTACAATGTCACAAACGTAATTAGAGTATGGTTGTAATTTACGCAATGTATTTAACATGAATTTCATAGTATCTAGGCTCAGAAGGGGCCTAGAGCAGGCCATCTAGTCTGACTCCCCGCCAATGGCAGGAATGAGTGCTGGGGTCACAGGACCTCAGCCAAGTACCTATCCAATCTACTCTTAAAGACGTCCAAGCTAGGAGCAAGAACAACTTCCCTAGGAAGCTGCTTCCACATCCTAGCCACCCTAACTGTGAAGTAGTGCCTCCTAATGTCCAACCTAAACCTGCTCTCCA
>JAGPOW010000797.1:20632486-20666129 GCA_030014935.1 Caiman crocodilus | reverse complement strand
AAAAAAAATTTATAGCAAGCTTTCAGGTTTAAAAACCCTTCATTAGGCTGAGGAAGTCTCTGCTGTTGGTGTGTGCTCTTCCTGGCTGGAATGAATAGTGCATTCCATTCTATTCGTTCCATCCAGGAAGAGCATACACCAACTGCAGAGACTTCCTCACCCTGGCAAAGGGTTTGTAAACTCGAAAGCTTGCTATACTTTTTTTTCTAACTATTTAAGTTGGTCTAATAAAAGATACCATATTCACACAAAGAACCTGGTCTGCCTCGCTCCTTCACTGTCTCTGTCAGTGGATTCTTCTGTCCTTCCTCTATTTCAGTTGGGGTTTCACGAGGCTTCCTCCTTTCCCTTGCACCTTATCTCTTCCAGAACCCATTTCTGGGCAGACTTAGCCACAAGAACAATTGTACCTTTCATCTTTGCTCTGATAACGCACTGTTCTTCCTTCCTCATCTGCAATTTACCTATCACCATCCAAACCCAAAATGATAACTTATCTTTCTAAAATCTCAGCCACCAAGCATAATTTAAAAATAAAGTAGCCAAAACCTCCTACCCCCACCCTGTTCTCTCCTAGTGGATAGTACTAACCTTCATTATTCAAATCCAGAGTCTTTACTCCACCTCCCTCTTGCTATCTATTGTCACGATTATTACGCCTTTAACAAAGGCATTGGGTGTTGACTGCAACTGATACTGGGGAATTTGACTGGGGTGTGTGGAGAACTCACCCCCCCAGTCTGCCTTACTTCTGCCAGTAGACAGCCCCTCTCCATTTCATTTACCACTAAGCCTATATGATCGTGGAGAAATTCCTGAGGAAGGGGGGAACTTGCTCATCCTCTGTCCTGTGCAACCCTAAACTCTCACCTGAGGGTGCTGACATTTTTTAACTGACAACCTACATCAGCCATGGCTTGAGGGTACTGATTTATGGCTGAGTCCAGGTGATGAGGTCAGAGAGGTTATTTAAGGGTCCCTCCATCTTGCGGGGAGGAAGGACATCTTTGGGAAACATGGAGACAAGTAAACGGTCTCTGACAGTCTTTTAGACTGTGGATGAACATGTGAGTAACCTACCTGAAGTTGAGCCAGTAACCTAGGATCAAGTGTTCAAGGCTGTCAAGCTGCTTCTGTTTGCTCAGGGTTATTTTTTGATATTTCTCTGACTTATGCCCCTCCTCATGCCTACCATCTCTACCCTATAAAGCTATTTGTTATAGAAAGCCTAGTTGTAAATGTTTGAGAGGGATTTGGAAAGCCTTTTTACTCCCTTTGCTTGTCTCACCAAGGGAGGCTACTTTCTATGCTTCAGGATATAAGAAATGTCCAGATACATCCTGCTGGGGCTAAGCAACCCCAGGGTCTACCTAGAATCATAAATTCATAGATGTTTCTGTTGGAAGGGACCTTAGTAGATCATTGAGTCTGACCCCCTGCCCTGGGCAGGAAACAGCATTGGAGTCAGAAGACCCCAACCAGGTGAGTATCCAGCCTCCTCATTAGACCCTCAAGGTAGGGGAGAGCATTACCTCCCCTGGAAGCACGTTCTGGATTCTGGCAGCCCTTACGGTAAAGAAGTTCTTCCTGATGTTTAACTTAAACCTTATCTCTTACAGTTTGTGGCCATTGTTCCTAGTTCCTAGGGGTGCCCTGGCAAACAGAGTATCTCCTATTACTTGCTGCCCTTCCCCTCCCCACCCCATTAATTTGTAGGCAGCCACAAGATCACCTTTCAACCTTCTGGAGGTCTCTTCCAGAACTACGTCTCTATGATTCTATGGTCTTTGGGTTTGGCAACTTTTCAACCTCACATCTGAATTCTGCCTATATCTTCCACTTCTTACAGAACTTCTCCAAGAATCAAACTTTTACGTATATCCACAGTGCCATTCCCTCCTCCCCCCCACCATAATCTTGCACCATGACTTCTGTAATCTCTTATCTGCCTTAATTTCCTGCAAATCCACCTTTATGAAGTCTGTTCCAGGTACTAGTATTGCTACACACCTATTGCTTTATCCCAACCTGCAATTTCAAGTCCCTCTACCAACATCTGCCTCTTCAAATACAAATGTTCTTGCCTTAAATTGCAAGGCCATCCAGAGTTTTCCCCTTCTTATCTATTCAATCCAAATATATTACTACAAGATTGGCTCCTGCCTTGACTAGTGCAACAATTGATTCTCAGACAATCACTTTCAAACTTCCATCTATGTTGCCTTTTTCATGAGTGGAACAGCTCTAAGTTAACTTCCGTGAAATCATCACCTCATGCTCCTTTGAGCTTCTCCTCAGACCTTATCCCTTTTATAATGCCTGTGATAAATTGCCAGTTGATCAGTCAAACTGTGATTATTGCTTCTGGCTGAGCAAGGACCACACACATTTGATCTAGTTTGGTTTCAGGGGTTCTGCTGATTCCTAGGAGCCATGAAAAATTCCCATCCCGTTTCCCTCCTTCAAATATATTATTTGACCTTATTTTTCCCCTCCTTCCTCTTTTGGAATCACTGACCACTGGCCACAGTTAGAGGTGATCCAGTGCCTGAAGTAGGCTTATGCTCTTACCTGTACTTAGAAAACTCTAAGGCACAGATGGGCATAGCTAATGCATTTGGGATGAAACCAATCAAAGATCTGGGATCAGGAAAAAAATGTCCCTTGGGTCAGATTGATGGGGATTGCTAGGTTTGTTCTCCCTTCTTCTCAGATATTTGGTATAGACCTCTTCCTTGGATCATCTGAATATATTTTACTATTGCAGGAATGGGCCTAGGATGACTCTTGCTTCCCTACTCTTTACATGTGGTTATGTTGTAGAGTTCCTCTTCCCCTCACTCCCAACCCTCCATCCCCCACAATAGGCATTCTGGTAGACATTTTTGGACAAATTGTTGCCTGCAATTGCAGGGGACTGGACCTGATGCTTCATGTGTCTATGTCCCTATGTTGTTATCTTTTCTTATTCTGATTCTCTTTTGTCTTATTTTCCTGCTTATCTTCATGGCAGAAACAGTCATTTTTTTCATGTAAAACAGTGCCTAGCCTACTTGGGCCTGGTTTGGTTGAAGTGTCTAGGTCATACTGTGGAAATATAATAGTCTAGCATGCCTCTGCTATTGTCAGTTGTAGCATTTTGAACATGTAGTCAATGAAACTGGAATATTTTGAAGGATTACTGCTGTTAAAGAGACACTGCCAAAGTAATTGATACACTGTATTTACACTAATGACTCAGACTCAGCATATGTGAGTAATTTTGTTTGATGCTCCCTGTCATATACTAACTTAGTGAGAATCTGTTCTGATCCATTGTTCAGTGCTGAGAACCTTTATCTAATCAGTCTACTTCTATATGTGCCAAAATACTTATTTAAGGAGCATGGTGAAAGAGTAATTAACCTTTTGCTGAAGCTTTAGAAACATGAGTTCAAGTTTCACTCTGCATTTGAACCAAAGACTGTTCCTATTTAACTCAGCTGTAAATCGGTACTTGGTCATTTGGGCTGGGGAGTTAAAGGTGGCTATATGTGGTGTTAGCTAGCTACATCCCCCTTGCATGCCTTTAGCTACAACAGTTGGCTTGGGAGGTTCCTTACCTTCGGACAAATGCATTTAGATGCTCATATTTAAGGATTTAAATGTGAACGTTTTGACCTAAGTAAATGCATAGAATTGGAAGTAAAGGGGCTGGTTACATTCCATTTGGTGATCTGTTCATTTGGACATTTATAGGAAGTTTACCAGCACAATAGTTTAATGCTAAAAGGTAACAGAATATTGTACATATAACAAGTCCCATTAATACAGCTCCTATTTACTCTTTATAATTAACTGTACTGAAATGGAGTCAGCCAGGTCATGGGATTATAATGTGTGCATTGGTCAGGTTCTGCTTGTAATGTTCCTTCTGTTGGTAACCGATAACTCCTGTTCTTGAAACACAGGCTTTTATTAACATTTGAAAATTAATTTATAGTTTGTTAACGTTTCACTCAATTGAAGCTATGAAATTCTATAGTTCTCTTTTTTTTTTTTTGATTTATCTTACCTTAGCACAGTATTTCTGCACCATGTGGGGTACTTCCAGCCTGCAAGGACACCCCATGAGTGATTCTGACTCATAGAGAATATGGCCTGAAGAAAGGATCAAAGCATCAGGGAACAACTTGGTACAACTAAGACTCGCACAGTGGAACAGTAGAGTACAGTTAGTGTTGTGACTTGTGGAGTAAAATAAGATTGGTTTTAAGCAGGGCTAACTTGCCTTAGATATTCTCTGAACTCTGAAGGTATCCTAGTGCTGCAGACTTTGGGGGACCACTTTTAGTAGCCATAATATGGTAGAGTAGTTCTTGAAGGTATGAATTGTCTACTTTTAATTATGGATATCTAAGGGGATAAGTACCCAATGTCGAAAAAGACTGCATACTAATTAAAGAGCAAGTGATTTTGATTTCTGCTCTGTATACCAGATAAACACTTTTTTCATAAAATTACTCCATGTATTTTGTTTTGTGATACTCCTGACCAGAGCTGGCCAAATACCCCATAAGTTATTTATTTGTTTTAACCATGGCAAGTTAATTCCATTGTTCATGAAAGTTTCTTTATTCAGGTGTTCAGTGGACTCCTAGTTTACTGAGGACAATTAGCCAATTCCAAAAATAATGTGAACTGCAGCTTGAATGATTCTCCAGCCAAAAATTTGTACTGGAAGATGTGCTATTTACTATCAAACTGTTACCCAATTTTTCTTTGCCCCTTTACTTCCAAACTCAAATGTGCCATCTGCACCTATAGTCAGAAGTTCCTCACTTCCAGTTCCATCACAGAACCCTTTCAATTTGGTCTCCAGTTTCTGTGTTGCATTTTCAAGAATGCAAGTTAGTACTGCAGGTGAGACATTTTATTAATGACATAGCTGTGCAAGCCTCTGACATTTTACAATATTTTTTTTCTGTAATAGTTACTGAAATATCAAAAACTTGTGACTGGGGCTCTGATCTCCCTGGTCTGCTATAGCTTGAACTCTGCAACCACAGACTTCCCATGTGGCTAAAGGCAGGTCAGTTACTCTGTGTCTAGAAGGCTCTTGTAGAAATTTATAATAGGTTCTTGACCTCTTTTTTGCTAACTTGGAGTATGACATTCAATGAAGGGTTTGTTAATGTGTTCGTGCATTACCTAGTACAATGGGAGTCCTGACTGAAGCTGGATACTATCAATGCTATGATAATGTTATAATGCAAAAAAAGCAATTTTTTTATAATTGCATTTACTGCGTACTACAGAAAGTTATTGTATCTTACCATTGTGAATGTTTAGTTTAATGAACTCACATTATACTCATTTTTGGCTTTGAGCCAAAGGAATAGCTCATTATGTCCTTATCTATGGCACCAGAAGGTTAAATGGTATATTTACAGAAAGTGTGAGATATGGTCCTGAGATTAGACACTAACCTTGCCCTACTGAATTTTTAAATGTGTAAATGAAGGGAGAGCTTCACAATTTGAAAAATGGTTGCAAGTCTGCCATATGGATTTCCTCTTCCCCCTCCTTTTGGAACATCTGGTTTCAAGTTCCGAGAAGCAGTCAGCGTGGTTCAGGCCTGCATAATCGTATACATGCCTGGAATGCAAGACTGCTGCTTAAATCCTTAAGATGTGAGGTTGAATCTAAGGCAGCTGGCCTAATAAACAGCAGTACAATCCAAGCGAGAGAAATAAGACTTACCAAAAATAGGATTTGAGATCCAGAAGTCTTTTTTGAATACCCTGAGGCAAAAACAGAAACCTAATGTGCCAGAAATTCATTTTGTATTTCCTTGCAGAGTTTAGATAAAAAGCACTGATGTAAATTAAATAACATAACAAGACAGAAGTAATTAATAGATGTATTCATTCATCTCTCTCTTCCTCAGGCGGTTGTTCATTTGATGAACACTACAGTAACTGTGGTTATAGCGTGGCATTGGGAACCAATGGATTTACCTGGGAACAGATCAACACCTGGGAAAAGCCTACAATGGATCCAGCTGTCCCCACTGGTAAGTAAAGAGCATGCAGAATAGGGAAGGCGTTAACCAGAGTGTTACTGTTTGAGTGCACTGTCCAGTGAGAATTGAACTAAAATGAACTCTGTGCTTACTTAGATGGGGCTGGAATTCAGTAACCAGGTACCAGAATGCATAACCATTAGAAAGAGACAAAAATGGGGTGGCTTTGCAAACTGCTAGCAGCTTGGCACTCCCTTGCCAAACACTGAATGTTAGGTTGTGGACAACTCAACATTTTATATGTTTAAAAGGGAAGGGGAGCATGCTGCTCAGGTGCACATAGCAGTTGCTCTGTTACATTTGTATTATATTGTTAGAGAGATAAGTTACCTGTTTCACCCTAACTTTGACTCTCAGTAAAGCAGAGTTAGAATTAGAGGGTGTTTTGCTACCCATAGAAAATATGGCCTGAAAAAAAGATCAAAGCATCAGGGAACAACTCAATACAACTAAGACTCGCCATGTGCCCCCAGAGGCTGGGGGAGGACAGCAAGCTCCTGCAGCAATGGCAGTGCTGTCAGCAGCAAGGGCATGGTGGTGGCAAGCAGGAAGCTCCTGCAAGTGTCCACAGTGTTGTCGGCAGCGGGAGTGTGGCAAGCGCCGACCAGTGACCACCTGCAAATGCCAGCAGCAGTGGTGGCAGCAGTGGCCAGTGGCAATCATGGACAGCCTGCAGGGTGTACACTGCCACACTCAAGGGGTGCACATGCACCCATGTGCACTCCCTACATATTGCCAATGCTTGTACTCTTACACAGTCATATATATGTAACAGTTGCATCATAACAGCTTATATTATTATCCTTTGCCTTTGAGACAGTAGGTAGGTTTAATTATTTTAGATTCTATTAGTTTCATTGTATTTAGCAGTCAGCTGCAAGGAGGGGTGGTTTTACGTAAAACTATCTAGGCTTTGTTCAGTCCTTGAGCCTAATTCTGAAAGGTTCAGAGTATTTTCTTTTCCTACTGAAACTGAAACTGAAAACAGTCAGCACTTATCAAGATAGTCCTTACTGGAAAATCTTGGGCTATCAGGCCTTCTAAGAATACATTTTAGGTTGCATTTAATGTTATGAATTAAGAGTCAAGGGGATGTGTATAAAGTATAAAGGGGACGAATGCCGGTTCTCTGAGAGAGCTGTGAGGATATCAAAGGGATTAACTGGGATGGCTCAAGCTTGGCTAGATATTAGATTCAGGAGACAACTTGTTGCAGTGTTTGATGAACATCCCACTAGCAGAGGTAGGGACTAATAGCATAACAAGTTACTTATTCACAATTGAATACATCAGATACACCCAACCTCAATCTTCTATGGCATCTAAATTGGACGTTCTTTTCTGGAAAGTTGTCCAGTGCATCATAACCAGAAGTATTATTCCCTGTTGAGAATTAAAAGGTTAGCAACTTGTAGCTGTATAGTGAGGTAAGCTATCAGATAAATTCTGTATCAATTAATAATTATTGTTGGTGCTCAACCAGGTACATGAATGGGACTTGAGTTGTTCCAGAAGGATGGTACACTCACACCATTACATCCCAGTGTTTAAATGTGGACATCAAAAACATAAACACAGTGTGCTTAGGAGTCTAGTCAATGATGCACTGCAGGATAAGAGTATTAGTGAGATGAGAGTCCAGGAAAGATGGTCATTCCTAAAGGAAGCAATCCTTTGGGCGCAAAGAGAGACTATCCCAGGACGAGGGGAAGTGGGGAAAGAGCCAAAAAACTTCTTTGGCTAAACAGGGAAATCCAGGGGAGCCTAAGAGCAAAAAAAGAAGGCATATAAGTGGTGGAAGCAGGGGGAAGCTACCAAAGAAGAGCATACCTGCTTGACCTGCACTTCCAGGGAGGCAGTTAGAAAGGCCAAAGCAAATACAGAACTGAGGCTGGCAACACAAATTAAAGACAACAAAAAGTCTTTTTTAGGTATGTAGGGAGTAAAAGGAAGGTGCAGGGCAGCGTAGGACTCTACTGAACACGAAGGAGCAATTAATGACAGACAGGGGGGCAAGGCTGAGTTCTTCAATGAGTTTTTTGCCTCAGTGTTCCTGAACGGGGGTCAAGATAAGTCTCCTAATATGTTCTTAGATGGTCAACAGAGGGACACCAGCCCACCAACTGTCAACACTGACTTGGTGCGGAGTCACTTGGGTGGACTGGATGGGTGCATCCACACATGCAAGCACGAGCACTTGCAGCAGCTCAAATAGAAGTGCAAATTTGAGCCAGCACTTTTTGCTTCAATGCGTGTGCTCGGACATGCACTTTGTCATGGAGCAAATTGTGCCACTTGGGGCAAAATAACCCTGTCTAGCTCCTCCTGGATCTGCAGCCGGGGGAGCTAGAGCCTGGGGCCAGCACCTGTGCTGTCTCCAGCAGTATAAAAAGCTGCCCTGTCCTGGCCCCAGCAGTAAAACCGTGGCAAGTAGCTCAGGGCTACTAGCTCTTAGGAGCTTCTGGGGCCTATCCATTTGGTATCTGGGAATACTACCCCTTGTGCCAGCTGGACTGCTGAAGCAGCCCTGAGAGTTCCCTGCACCTTCTACCCACTGCGGCAGTCTGGCAGTGGGGAATGATGCCTGGCTGTGACCTGCTGTGCACCTGCCAGGCCTGGATGGGGACGCCACAGCGAGCAGAGGCATCTGCCCCTTTGGGCCAGCTGCCAGTGGACTGTAGTTGCAGGGTTGGTCTTTGTGTGGCACTACTACCACATGTGCCCCCTGCCCAGCCATTTGGCAGCTATCGCCTGGAAGATATTCCGGGTGTGGTGGCCTGCTTTGTACTGTCAAAGCATGTCCTCCTGGCCCCATTTGGCCAGGAGGTCGGACACAGCCAGATGGGTCCAAGGTGCCATCTCTGAGCAAGCAGGGTCCTGCCACTGACCTCCCTAGCAGGAATTCTGGTGTTTTCTATTGGAAAACTGAAAAATCCCTGATTTAAAAAAAATAACCTGAAGTCACTCTGTAAAATACCCCCAAATCCATGTTCCTCCACAAGTAAAAGAAAAGACCACTATAAAAACAGAGAGCAAGAAAGAGACAGTGAACAGTTGGACAATGTTTTATTGATGTATCTACAGTGTTAAAGCAAGTCTCTTATCATAGTAATAAAGTGAACTCTAAATACAGGTTTCATGAATTCATAAATACCTATTTTACTGCCCTCCCACAAGAGAAATGGCTCCCACACAAGTGATGCAGCCCCCACACAAGGGGTTCAATCCCCCAACAGAGGAATTGGCCCCTCAACAGGAGATTTGGCCCCCCAAAAGGGGATTTGGCCTCCACACAAGGGGTACAGCCCCCCAATGGGGGCCAAATGTCCCCCACAGGAGCTGCCATCCCCCCCTGTGAGGCCCACATGCCCCACCCCAGCTGCCCAATTGCTGTCCCACCTAGCCCCATCCCCCACCAGCTGCTGCAGCCCCCCCAGTGGCTGCCTCACCCAGCCCAAGCCCCTGCTCCCCCAGATCTCCAATGGCTGCCCCACCCAGACTCATCCTCCAACTTGAACCCCCAGACCCCCAGGGTTACCCACACAACTCCAGGCACTATCAGTTAGAAAAAACCCTCAAAAAATGGAAAAAAAAGCCTGTGCTTACCTTGGAAGCAGGGGTGGGGGTGCTCCACAGCCTTCTGGCAGAGCCCTCAGGGCAGCACAGGACAATGTGGGGGCAGCAGGGCCCAGCTGGGGCCACTGGGGCAGTCACCCTGCCCTGCACTGTGCAGGTGAGGGCCAGGCAGCTAGAGGCAGGCAGACTGCAGGTAAGTGTCAGGGGTTTTCTTGTTTTGTTTTTTAAAACTATGAGGTGAGGGGGCAGGGAGCGGGGAGCGGGGCTTGGGGTGATGGGGCTAGCCACAGCAGGGGTTAAGGGTCTTAGGGGTCTGGTGGGGGGAAGGGCTGGCCACAGCAGGGACCGGGGGTCTTGCGGGGTGAGCAGGAGGAGTTGAGGGTCTCAGGGGGCCTGAGCGGGGGAGAAGCCAGCCGTGGGAGGAGTTGGAGGCCTCAGGGGGGCTGGCGGGAGGAGAGGCTGGCCACGGTAGGAGTTGGGGGGGCTGGGGGAGTGAGTGGGGCTATCGGAGGTCCCCCCATTGTCCTCTCCCCCCTCCTCCAGCCATCCCGGCCCCTTACTCACTGGCACCAGGGCCCTGGTCCTGAAACATGTGGCCTGGCCAGCCACGTGTTTCAGCACCAGGGCAAGAGCCAACCGTAGAGATGCTCTGGCATTCAGTGCATCTCCATGGAGAACCCAGCCTCTGGCTACCTCAGGGCATGGTCCAGGACTGTTCCCTGCCTGGCTTTTTTAAACATCGATTTTGATTTTTGTTTGTTTGTTTTTGTTTTTGTTGGTTTTTTTTTAGACCCCCAGGAGTCTAATTTTCTCCCTGCACTGCAAACTTGCAGCGTAGGGAACGCTTTTTAATTCCCACACATGCCTGTTGCCCCGCCTCAAAGGGGTTTGAGGCAGAGCAAGAGGCATATGCACACTTGTGTGAACATGCCTGATGTGTTTAAGTCAGCAGGCCTGGATGAGCTTCATCTGAGAATACTGAAGGTATTGGCCGGTGTCATAGCAGAGCCACTGGCGTGGCTGTTTGAGCATTCATGGCACTTGGGTCAGGCCCCAGAGGACTGGAAAAGGGCCTGTGTGGTCCCTATTTTCAAGAAGGGGAGGAAGGAGGATCTGAGTAACTATAGGTTAGTCAGTCTCACCTCCATCCTTTGAAAGGTCTTTGAAAAGATTATGAAGGATCATATTTGTGGAAGTCCTGTGGGAAAAATAATACAGCAGGGAAACCAGCAAAGATTATAGCCGGCAGATCATGCCTGCCCAATCTGGTTTTGTTTTATGACAGTCACAAAATGGTTACATGCAGGAGTACAGGTGGATGTAATTTTCATGGATTTTAGCAAGGCCTTTGATACAATATCTTATCCCAGTCTCATAAATAAATTAAGAGGCTGTGACATAGATGTTTACATGGTCCGGTGGGTGGCAAATTGGCTTAGTGGTTGCGCCTAGAGAGTGGTAGTAGATGGGTCATTATTGACTTGGAAGGATGTGGGTAGTGGGGTCCTTCAGGGTTCGGTCCTTGGACCTGTTCTCTTCAATATCTTTATTGGTGACTTGGATGTGGGTGTGAA
The DNA here is from genome assembly GCA_030014935.1 of Caiman crocodilus. Classification (NCBI taxonomy): domain Eukaryota; kingdom Metazoa; phylum Chordata; order Crocodylia; family Alligatoridae; genus Caiman; species Caiman crocodilus. The sequence goes on along the minus strand of JAGPOW010000797.1, from coordinate 20,654,915 downwards.
GTGTACTCTGTCCAAGTTTGCACATGATACTAAATTGTGGGGTGAAGTGCACACTCTGGAGGGTAGGGAACGAGGGGGTCCAGAGGAGTGCCACTCGTATGGTTAGGAGCTTACAGGATAAGCCCTATGAAGGAGAGACTGAGGGACCTGGAGCTCTTCATCAAGAGAAGGCTGAGAGGTGATCTTGTGGCTGCCTACAAATTCACTAGGGGGATGTAGCAAGGGTTCAGAGATGCTCTGTTCACCAGGGTGCCTTTTGGGGTAACAAGGAACAATGGTCACAAACTGACAGAGAGCAGTTTTAAGATAGCTATGAGGAAAAACTTCTTCCCGGTAAGGGTGGCCAAAATTTGGAATGGGCTTCCAAGGGAGGTGATGCTCTCCCCTGCCTTGGGGGGTCTTTAAGAGAAGGCTGCATCTGGCTGGGGACATCTGACCCCAGTGCTCTTTCCTGCCTGGGCAGGGGAGTCCAACTCGATGATCTGTTGAGGTCCCCTCCGACCCTAGCATCTATGAATCTATAAGTCACTGTCAATGGTTTTGGTCTTTAATTTTATAAACAAAAAAGTAATTGCTTATGGTTTTCTCATTACAAGGAGAAAAATGGTGAAAACCAATGCAGAGTGCTGTTCAATAGGAATATTTACTCCAATAGAAGTTAGAATAAGGGAGAACATAGCTCACACTTCTCTGCCAGAGGCTGAATGATGGCTCCTAACAGCTTACAGTAAGACTTGCTCATTCTGTTTCAGTCTACTACAGCTACTGATACAATGTGCCCAGTACCTCTGTGTACTATTGTTGCCATTAAGAAACCAACTGTTATTTTATTGACCCAACAGTTCCTTCATTGCCTCCAATCTTCAGATGCATCTTGTTTCAATCTGAATTGGAAATGGCTCAGAACAGTTTATTTCAGTGTCTGTATAACACCCAGCCCACTTGTTATTATAATAGAAATAAATGGTGTGACATCAGCTATAGCAACTCTCCCATTCCAACTGTAATATTGTATTATCTTGGACATGAACCAGCATAATTTATGGTAAAATGCTGATTTTCTAATAACACACAGTGCCTGTGGTATGGATTTATAATCCAAGACATTTTTAACTGGGACACTTAGCCCAGGTACCTAAAAGAACATCTTGCTCCATAGTTATATTGCAAATTGAGCTCAGCTTTTCATGTGATAAATATGTATACATTGGGACTACATGTAGTGCTCTTTATAAACCGTGTAATCTTGAACGGCATAGTAGAACTAGCACTATTACATGCTAACTTTCTTTAGCATAAAACTATTTGGTCCAAATTCTTAATTTTAAGCAGGAAATAAGTGATCAAATAACACACTGTATAACCATTAGTGGTGTTCAGAGTATAGGAAAATAGTGAAAAATGACAATATATGTTTAGTATTTATTCATCAGTGGTGCTTTTTATATCTGTAGCATTACCTGCTGGCATGTCAGTGAGGTTCAGCCTGCATCAACATTTCCATCATCACGTGCTATTTCCCTGTATATTCTGTACCTGATTTCTGAACTATGAGCAGGCTTCATTGACTTCAACTGGAGTTGTGAGGACTTAGCTCTTCTGAATAATAATGCTAATAGCTAGTTTTTTATATAGTACTTTTTCATCAAGGTTAGTATCATGAATGAAACCCTTGCTTTGTAGCACTCTGTGGGCCATGTCTATAGTGCTTTCCTGCTGAGCTTGAAATTGCTGCCAAGAATCAAGCTCTACTCACTCACTGTCAATCTGTGCAGAATAGTTGGCTTAAACGAGTGCTGTGTGTATGTGAAATGGGATGAAACAGGTGAAGCTTTTTTTCTTGATGGTCATCTGGAGCTGGCAGGCAGGTGGTGTGGATGAGGTCTTAGTTTCCTATTAATACTATGCTATAGAAATCTTTATCCAGAGGTAATTCTCTGCATTGTATTTTTTTTAATTGGACTGTCCAAAAAGGTGAAAATTCTCCATTATCAACATTAAAATATCTGGCAATTTGTATTACGTCACTACTAGCAAACGTATTGTTTTGCATGATTAATTCCATAGGGCAGGAAGCAAAGATAATTGGAGGATCAACAACCAGATGTTAGTTGTTTTGACTAAATGTTTAAAAGACCTGAAGAAGATAAATCATAAGTTACCAATCATTTGGCTTCAGTAGCTCTTCCAGTCCATCTCCTTGCATCATAGCAAGAGAAATTATAATGAAATTTTCCTTAACAGATGGGTGTTTAGCCAGCTTTAATGTCTCTAGTGACTGGAAAGTTACTGCCTCTTGGCAACTCATTCCACTATTTGAGTAATAAACTTTTTTTTCCCCCAATACTCATCCCAAATGTTCTCTTTTACAGCTCTGTCACAATATTCTTCTTCTATCCTTGTTCACTAGTGAGAATAATTGATTGCTATCCTTTTTGTAACCTTCTTTTATTTACCTATAGGCAGCTAACTTTCAGTTTCTCTGGATGGAATATGACCCAGTTCTTTTAACTTTTCCTATGTTTTACTTCTCTCCCTGTATCCCTAAGCCTTCTATCATGACTGTTACTTTCCTCTCAGCAGTCTCTAGCCTTTTTACAGCTGTTGCCAAAACTGTATCTTGCTTTACTAACTACTAATTCATTACCCTGTAGGGTAGTCCTGTCAGGGAAGGGGCTACAGGTCTACGATACAGGTATATGCCTTTCCTACTCTATCTATGCTTGCTATGTCAAATAACATTTATTCTTGTCCCCATCTGCTCTGTTTCCCACCTAAAGGGCTGGAGGGACATGGTCCTTGAGCTTGGAGTAGCTGTTATGGATGTCCTCTTTCCACTTGTTCATTTCTTAGAGGCAAATATGTAATAGTTACAGTGGGTATTATGACCAATCAGACAAACATATAGACCTTTGATCAAGCCACAGGATTCCTAGCACCCTGGACCTGTCTGCCCCCGTACCAGTTGTAGGAATAATAATAATGAAACCATTTAACATTAGTATGTTCAAAGTGCTTTACAAGCATTAACTAATTATCTCCAGTAGAGACCTAACCTGCCTGACTAGATTGGAGTAATTAATTTAATGGTATTACATATGATTCTACTCTGAATACAAAACCAATATGGCATGTGCCTTTTTGTAGCAAAGTCACATTGTTGACGCTAATTCAATACTAGATTGGCTATTAACCCTCGGGTTTCTTCTGCAGAGCTATTAAATTCTCCTGTATTAGCATATAAACAAATGATCAGACACAGATTCTCTGCTGGTGTCAATCAGTCGATGCCACCTGAGGATCTGACCCGGTGTTCGTAACTGTCCACCTCCTATATGTCAATTGGCACTTTAGAATCAGGTCTCTTCTTCCATCTGTACACACAATAGTTTCTGGACACTTCAGCCTCATTATAGTAAACCGACATGGGATCAAGAGGGTGTTTGCTGCAATAGGGTTAGTCAGTTTTCTGGATTAGAATAATGAAAAAAAACTGCATTCCTTCTGTTAGAATTTTTAAAAGCAGGGGTTGTTAAAATTAAGTCATATATTCAGATGCATATGCATAAGTTAAAATTAAACCATATATATTTGCTCATTATCACAGCAATTACTGGTTGATCTGCTTTTCAATATTTTAAGTAGTAGGATCCCTGTTTATGTAGAAAACAAAAACAAAAATTGAATTTAATTTTCCTATAGAATTAAAGATGTGAAAAATATTTTGCAACAAAATTTGTGTGTATTTGTAAATTGTAGCATTTGGTGTGGTCATTGAAAATTAAAGCTCTCTATACAGTCAATTTAGTTTCTTTTTTTTTTTTTTTTTCAAAATAAAGGCCCCATACTATTCATCAAAAGTGGGGCAAGATTCTCTTTAGGGTGAAAATGGACACACTTTCTCTCTTGACTTGTTACATTATCTGTATGAAATTTTAGGATCCCCTTCCTCCCCTTATACACTTGCATTTTAGGATGTGCGGAAAAGGCTGAAGTAAAGTGGTAGAATGTTTTAACCAATAATTCTATGCCTTTTTTCTATAGTTTTCTGCCATTTGCATAGCCTTAATGCTGGGCCACATTTTCAAAGGTCTGACTTGTGGCTATACCTAAAAAATATTTGCATTTCTTTTTGTTTATGCCATAAAAAAGAGAGGGAGGAAAGAAATTTTGCTTCATGTTGCTTCCAAAAGAGTCTGTTTTTGGCTTCATTTGCCACATTAGTACAGTTCTGACCACATGTGTTAGTGGCAACTTCTGAACTCAAGGGACAAATTCATCCTAAAGGAAAGAGATGTAGCATTTGCCTGGTCTCTTTCCTCCTGTGGATTCTGACATGAAAGGGTGATAGTCACTTCTGGCTAGGTCTTTCTGGAAGCCCTGTTATTGCAAACTGCATGGAGAACAGTCCTATTTAGTGCTGTGCTAGATTCAGACAATATGTAGCTCTTAAGTACATCATTACAGGAGTTCTCCATTTTTCATTCCCTTTTGGAGTGGCAGTGGTGGATGCCAACCTTACAAGGGCTGTTGTCTGAGGACAACTATCACTTTTGTGATTGGGCAAAATGGGGCTCTTTTGAGTAAGGCTGGGACTTCCCTTTTCTCACTTGTGGTTGAGGAGAGTTCCCTCTCTCCCCTCACAGAGAAAATCTAATACCTATTCCTGTTTGAGGGAGAATAGTAGACTTCTTCAAGGAAAGCAAGAACTCATTGGTGGCACTATGGGAATTTACCCAGGATGCAAACTCAAATGGGAAATTCACAGATATGATTACATACAAATACATGCATGGGTTGGAGCCAGCAGGCCAAATTGTCCTCTGTTTTATATTCCATGAGAATAAGTGAGCAGAACATTTGGCCCATTTGATTTATTCTGCTTGTCTCCTTGTAGGCAATTCCCTAAATTGAATTCCAACGTGAATGGCTCCAGTGAGCTCCCCAAACTTCCCTGAGTACTGCAGTTATTGCTTTACAGTTGTGTCCCCTGCCAGGTATGTTTTTACCTACATATAGTAAGGTATTGATGAGAAACTGGTTTTACGTAAACTGAATATATTAAACCTTTGAGCACAGGTAGGTCCTGCATCTGGCTTTGACTTCTTCCCCTCAAGGTTGAATGTTTGCCAACAGGAATGAAATGCAACATTGGTACTTTTCAAAAGCAATACCATAAACATTAACATTTCCCCATGTTTGAGTGTATTAATTCTTGCTTACAAGGAAATACACAAACAAACTTGTTAAAGGAATAAATTAGTATCCAACTGTGCATATGATGAATCATGATTCAATTTCTCATCTGAGATGAGGAAAAAAATCTGGCTCAGCTGGCTGTGTGTAGCTTTTTCTTATATTTTTTTTCAAGGGTAATTACTAAGGATGAGACAAATGTGCCCCCCTTCCCCCTCCTCGCTTTTCCCCTCACAAGTGAATAGATTAGGCTACAGTTTGTTATTGAAATAAAAATCAAGTCTCCGATTTGGAGTTCTTAGCTGAACGGTATCTCTGGAAGGTTTCCAAAGCATTTTGGCCATGGCTTCTTTCACCATGAAGCTTCCTATCTGTGTTTATGGGCGAGGTTCTGAGGGGAAGAGATATAAATGGGAGAGTCATATTTTCTGTCTTATTTCCTTGAATCACTCTCTAATAATGGGCCAAATTCTCTGCATGTGGATGCTGGCATGCCTAATTTCCTAATACTCTCTAAAGTCACATGTTCTTTCTTCTTGCCCAGTTACCTCTTACTTTTAGTTGGGGTTAAGGACAAGTATAATTCACAAACCTCTCATCTCACTTAACATTTCAGAACAAAAACCCCCTTTCACCTCACTTTGTGCATGTATTGAAGACATGTCCAATTGATGCCTGTTGGGCCATATGTACTTCATACTATTTGTTTAGGCTGTGATAGAATAAAACAGGCTAAGCACTCAGCTGGAATATACCAGTGGGATTCCATTTAAGTCACTAGTATCGTACGTGCTTTTGCAAGTGATGAGTTCAGCTCAGTCTATGGATGAATAGTTGTGTGACATGCTAAAGGCTTCCCTAGAATGGATGTCAGGAGGCATAAGGCATTTCAGTACAAACCTGCACACCAGGCCACCAGGCTCGTATTGAATATTTTACAGAGGTTATCTTTAAAATAGTTATCTCCCTCACTAAATACTAAAACTTAATACATTCTCCTCTCCATAAATTCAGATTCCTCTGGTATCTAGAGTTCAGTTGGGCAGACCTCAAAGGAAAATAAAAATATCTGGTATTTTGTACAAATAAATATTTTTCTATTGATTTATTTTATTTTATGTACAAGGATTAAGAATTTGCATATCAGTGAAAGACTAAATTGCTCATTTCGTTTGTAGCATGGTAGGATAAGAATATTATGTTTATATCTATTACTGGTGCAGGACTGAATGTCTTTTCTGATTCTCAGTCCTGTTTTTAAATGTATGGGGAAGATCAGTGTTTGGTGCATGTGGGAATAATAAACAATTTAATAGTAGTTTGCAGATGCCATGAACTTTTAAATTACTTTCTTACTAAGCCTTCTCCACTATTATTAACAGCCCAAACTGCAGACTTAAACATTTTTCAAACAGATGTCTAGCTCATGGACATCCTCCTATCTATGTGATATAGATCTGCATTTCCATAAGCAGATGCCCTATTCACAACACAAATCCTTTTCTGTCCCAGTCACACCCATGCTTTTCACTTAAGGTTGTATAATTAAAAAGTTGAGTTTCAGTTTAGCGCTAGACAAATGGGGTCTTTTCTTTTTTTAAACTTGTTTATATATCCATTAGTGTAGTGCTGCAAAGGGATCATGGAACAACTTATTTGTCTTTTTTTTTTTTCCTTTTATGTTATGGTGGGCATTACCAGGTGGTGCTTTCATATATGCTCAAAGTTTTTTTTCCTCCAGTAAGTATAAATTTTTACTTTTGGGAGGATGGGCTGTGTTGATTTAGGAATCATGCAAATTGTGTACAGAAGTAGTTGTGGTAGGGATTTCTAAGCAGCAGAAGAGTCTGCTTTCTGCTGCTCCAGTTGCCTCCAGAGTTTTCACAAGAAATGGATGTTAGTGTTTGGCTGTTTCCCAAAAGAATGCCTTGTCCTGCATGCTGTTAGACCACCTCATGCTAGGACTGGAGTATTTGTAAATAAAATAACTTACAATTAAAGTATTCCCAGACCCTGGATAATTCATTTCCTTTACATAGGAAAGTCACAGTAGGCATCTTTTTGTCACTCAGAGGGGTTGCACTCCTGTCAGAAGAAAGGGAAATATTTTTATTTGGTTTTATTTTCTGCCTATACCCCTCCTCCCAGGCATGGATTAACACATAGGCAAACTAGGCACATGCCTAGGGCCCTGAGCTGTGGGGGGTCCCTGGTCCTTCCCTCTGCAGTAGGGCCATTCATGCCACCATCTGCCTTCCTTCCCTTCCCCTCTCCTCCTCCGGCCTCGCTGCAGTGGTGGCTCCCTGCAAGCAGCAGCACTGGGGTGGGGAGGAGGGTCAGCCCAGGGCTCATGAGTTTGTTTGCCTGGAGCCCACTAAAGAGTGAATTTAGCCCTGCTCTTCCCCCCATTCTTATACTATGTAGTACATTTATTCTGCAGGCAGCCGTATTGATTTTAAAGGGATAATTCTGAGGAACGTACTACTTGACATAAGTGAGGGTAACATTCAAAACCTTCAATTTTTTGAAAGTCTCTTATATTTAGGAGCTTCACATATTAAACAACTGTTTCTCATGGACTTGAGGATACAAGAAGAGGTGGCTATTAATAATTAAGTGCATTCATCCTTCAAATGCACTCTGGTGAAGGGGAATTGCATTTAAATTTTCACTAGTTGGTATATCTCACATTCTGAAAGTAAAATACACTTTCCTCTCACGCACCCTGAGGAGAGGTCAGGGTCAACACGTGTCCAGTGTAGATTTCTACGGTACTTTAGTAATTAAATCAAACTTTACCCACAATGCTGTGCAGACACTCCATCAGAGGCAGCTTCCCCAGAACGTGTGTGGGATGAAGAAATGGAGTATGAAAGGAATCTGAAAGAGAGACTTCCAGGGAAACGCTTAATGACCCAAAATAAATTGCTGTCCTTAGCAGTCCAGGCGGTCACTGCACCCTGACTGCGTTAAATGGTACGTTTGAACTATTATCAGACTTTTTTCCTTCTCTGTAAAAACCACCAGAACCAGAGTGCTATAGACGTTGGTACCTTCCTATTATCACCATATGTAGCAAGACCATCGCACAGTCAAGGATTCTGCTGTAATACTGTGGCAGTGCTGGGATAGATAGCATGAAAGCTGCCAGTCCAGTATATTCTTTGTCTGTTAAGTAAGCCTTGTAAGGTGTGGATTTCTCTCAATAACCATTGACTCCACTGGGGAGGATGAGGGTTCTCAACACCTCTGGGTGTATTTCACACTTCTGACTCAAACTGCTTGAATCTTGTAGCAGCTATTAAATTGTTCCAACTACAGTGGTCATTGAAATGATTCTTGAAATAGAGCCAATGTATGGTGTCTTGTAGACATATTATGATGCAACCTTTTTTATCAATCTTTTATTAAAAAAAAAATGTTGAGGCCTCTAGGTAAGAGGAGGGGAGGCTTTTATTTTATTTCAGTGTCTGGAGAGGGTTTTAAGTATCTTCAGCACTGACCATATTCACTATTTTTACTCAACCACTAGAGCACTTAAATGCCATTGAAATCAATAGGCCTGGAACAATATGTGGGTGAATGAGACCCTATATCTTAAATGATTATTCCAAAAAGTTGGGCCAAATCCTGTGATTACCTAATCCTTTAAATACCTATAAAGAATCTAAGTACAGTGCTATTTCACTTTGCTGAATCCCTGAAAAACTGTTCCCTGAAAGGTCAATAGGTCCTTGTTCTCCTCACTGCTTAGTCTCACAGCTAAGATGAAGTTGTGTTAGAAAACAGACATGACGAGGGATATGAACAGGGGGAATAGGATTGTTTTTAGACATGCAGGGTCAGATTCTGTTCCACCTATTAGATGCCTGAGTGTAATTTTATTCATGCCCTGCCTAATTCACGGAAAAGCAGTCAACACAGAATGTGCATGACTTCTTTTCCTACTTACTGTTTTTTGTGACTTAATCATAAGGCTAAAAAAAGACTGGGGGGTGGGGATGGGATTCAGCAACAGTCTTCAAATATCTGAAGGATGGTTATAAGGAGGATGGTGATAAACCATTCTCTATGGTGATAGGGGACAGGACAAAAAAGTATTGGTTAAAATTAGGGTTATTTAGGTTGGCTATTAGGGTATGTTAAAAAAAACAGGAGCCTTAACATTGTTTCAGTGACTTGAGTAAAATAGAATAGGATCATACTTAGGCCTTGAAAGTAGAACAGGGCTTTTCTATCCATGGTGGCAATGACTCCTGGCATTGTGGGACCTAAGCACACTGCCCACTTTTGCCCAAAGCACACTTTTAACCTGGAAGTATGCTGGTACTCTGGTCTTAGCCACAGTTGCTATTCTCAAGCGTGCTAGAGGTGGAACAGAATGTCACACATCCTGTCTATGATAAGGGAAAGGCTGAGAATATCTGGTCCCTTCATACACATTACCTGATTAAAGCAATCATTTTAGCTTTCAGAATCTCATTCAATCTAAATTCTAGTTCTGCCCAGTACCAATCTCAGCTCTGCCTAAGGCACAATACATTAAAGACTCCTCCAGTTATCAAATGAAACCTAAGGGCCTAATTCTCATAAGAACTGAGGACCTAGAACCTAGCTGAAGACAATGGAAGCTCAGAACCTCTGAAAAGCAGAACCAAAGTCCAAATGACTGAATTACTATACTGTATATTCTCCAATAGCAGAAAATCAGTTAGGTAGTGCATAAAAAAGAGATTTTCTTTCATGAGAGGTTCTAGTCCAAGTTACAACAAACAAGGTGATATGAGGTGTTATCTTCCAACCTGTTACCACCAACCCCAGTATATATTTGTCATGAGCAATCCTTTAAAAGCATTTCTTTCTTCCCATCTCCCATCCTCCCAGCTTCCTATAACTGTCTTTCTGCACAATTTGGCAAATCTCATGACCAGAGTAGCGAGAAATGTTGTAGTTATCACTCTGGTTGTAGTTGTAGCAATAGCTGTAACACAGATTCCCTCACAGTAATCTTGATCCAATGGGAATCTTTCCATTGACTTCAAAATGAATTGGACATGATCCATAACAAGCATTACATTCTAGAGTTTTCAAATATTCCATTGTTTAATTGAAAGGGTTCATTTGATACTGCCTTCAGTGGCACTGAAGTACTCTGAACTCATTGATTCCACTGAGAACCCTGGCTACTCAGAACCTGTGAAATATTAGGTTAATTGTTCTTGGGGGACATCAAACTAAAATGTTTCCTTTGCTAGAGGCTTAAATCTTCTTTGTATTCATGCACGTATCTTTTTTTCAAACAAGAAAAATGTACATTTATAGCAAGCCTGTTTTCCAAGAGTTATTTGTCTGTATACAAAGAAGAGCTGATAGCAACAATGCTCAAATACCCTCATGGGAAAAAGGCCGTATAAGTTTCCCTGCATTAAGCAATCCACCCACTCCCTGCCATCCACCCCTTTCATAAGAGTGTTGGAACTGTTGTGGCTATAATCCTATGAGTTGGAGGTTTCAATATAGTAAATTATCACTTGTTTTGCAGTCTTGACTAGAAAAAATAAATGCAATTATGTTTATGAATGTTGAAAAATGAAGCAAAGTAAAGCAATTCTCTATATTTGAGGAGGCTTTTGAAATGAAACACAGTATTCAGTGAATTATAATGGACTCTTTCTCTCTCTATGATAAGTTTCATGATGCAATGTTTCTGAATTAAAGTGAACAGCTGTAGCAAATGGCAGAAACCAAGTGAGAGAGAGAATTTAAAGGCAATACACACATTTCAGGCTTTGAATACCATCCCAAATGAAGCTGCTTGTTGTCCTTCATTTCTCTTGGCAAACTTTCTGTGGCCTTTTGGCTTCTGTATAATGTTGTTCATATACAGTGGTGGGGGATCAAATCCTTATTATTTGTTTGTTTGTGTTCTTGTGCCATTCAAAAGCCCTAATTATGGACCACAACGTTATGCTAGGTCCTGTAAAAGCATAAAAGAAGAACCATCCATACCCAGAAAAGCTTAAAATCCAAGACCATGGAAGCAGGATTTTCTCCTGCTCTATTGCTTTAACTTCAGTTTTACTTACATTACAGGTGTAAGAATAAAATGGACCTACAGAAGTGAATCAGCTTTACTAGTAACCTACAGCATATGGCAAAGGAAGCCAAATAGATACTTGATGTTATGTATGGTTGTGCTGAAAGTTCTTCCTGGTTTTCATCCAGTTTCCTTGCCCTAACATAGGCAGGGCTTTGATACTGCAGGCTTGAAGAAGTTAAATCAGTGCAATTGATTTCACTGGCTTCTGTTATTTTTGTATCAAGCCACAGATCTGTTTAGTGTTTTAGTTAGTTTGCTTTTAAAGCTGGTATTATTAGCATAAACATTTAAGGCAGAAGCAACCAGGGGCAAAAAAATTAAAGGAGGGTAGAGTGTGTCCTCCTCATGGAAAGCCTTGAAGAAGCTGGTGCTTTTTATTTTTATTTTAGAGTGTTTTTAAGGCATTTTAACAAATATTTTATGCACTTAAACAATATGCTAAAGTGTATTCTCCATAGGTCTTTAGATAAAGCTTATGGTAAGTATGAGTACCTTCTAGTAGCTGCTTCAAAAGCATGACTAGCATCTCTACTGGGAACACTGTTATAGCAAGTTATTCCCCCTTAAACTAAACAAATCTAACCTATAATCTAGTGGAACCAAACATGCTAATAGGTTTTTTTTCTTTTAGATGCACATAATTTGGACATTTTGCTACTTCAGTTGTGAACTTTTCTTCTTTCTGTCTAAATAATACTTTAAAATCTTTCTTTTTTTTCAGTCATCTTCATTTTACCTGTTTTAATCTGCCTCAGTAACCTGCAAGGATATCTAAGCCTAAACACTGAACATTTTAGAAATAAAACCTGAATGCCCAATATTTAGACTTGACTAAAGACAATGTGAGTTTAATTTACAGGAGTGGTTACTTCCCATTGCATCTCTTTGCTGTTTCTGAGTTTGCTGGAGACATCTCAGATACATTACTGTCTTTGATTAGGTGTTTACTGATGATATTGCCATAATTAGAATTGCCTGACTTTCTTTTCATTTTTCAGTTTTGTGTTTTAAATCTGTTCTTGTAAATTAGTTGAGTTATGGGGTATTTGAAAAAAGACATCATGGCAGAAACAATTTTTTATCTGAGTCCTGAACCAGACCAAATAGAGCAGATTATATAGGATGCTTCAGAATATATCATTCTGGATTGTCTTTAGTTATGTAATATCCTGGTATGGAGAATGGGGGAAGATAGATTTTTACCAGTGTGTTTAAATGAGCCTACAGTGATTCACTTCTCTGCCTGGTATATGCAGCTTCTGCTCTAGGAATAAGACCATAAATATAAGATTTTATTTGTAGATTGCCTTTAAACTTCACTCACCACTCTTCATCACCTGGAGAGAGACATTAAGGGGAGAATAATCATGTTTCCTTCAGGCTGCCAAAAAAACATTGCAAGCTTACTCCATGACAACACAGCTGCACTGGTACAGAAGGTGTCCCTCAGCCTTGTACCCTTTAAGCGAGTAATAGCACCAGGATTTCAAAAGCCAGTTTACTTCTTCTTTTCAAAGCACAGTCTTAATTCTACAAGAGGGGAGAAAAATTTAATTTGGGTCTTTGAAAAAAAGAGAGATCACTTGGCCAGATGCCGCTCTGTGCGAATGTGGAGCATGCAGGCTACAAGATAAGCTTTGAACTTTATCAAATCTCTTGGCAGTGTATGCTAGTGAGAGCTGTTGGGAGACTTCTGAAACTTTTTGCTTCAGATTGTATTAATTAGTGTGTTGCTCCAAAACAGCAACACAGTTTGAATGAGCTGTAACTACAAAATACTTGAATAAGAGAAGATTTACACAGGGCTTCCTCTGGCCTTTGGCTCTTGTACTATAGAGCACTGTGGACTCTGAGGACACAAGTGTGGTCTAGTTTATGCTCAGTGTCATTAAGGTGTTTTTTATTATTATTTTATAGCACTTAATATTTTCTGTTTCAGTTGCTCATTTAGAAGAGGAAGAGATAGAGACCCTGTACTGAGTATGTTTAGGCTTTCTGAAGGAGAAAGGTCTTTTGGTCAGAGGGTTCCCTTCATTTTGATTTCAAAACACAAATTTTCCCTTGCAGTAGTTCATTTTTGTTTTATAAAGGGATTTTCACAATTTCCCTGACCTGATCCCCTCTCTAGACAGAATAATGAGTAAACAAAACCACTGAATCCCTTGGCTGGCCAGATAGAGTTGGTTACATGTACTTGCACTTGGTGTCAAGACACATTCCCAGGTTAAGACCCTTTGTCTGACATTCCCCAAATCCACTGCCTTGAACCTGGAACCAGTGCCTCAGTGTTCCTGAATCCCCATTATTTACGCTTGGTTCCTTAGAGTCCATTGGGCTGCAAAAGTTGTGATTGAAGATGCAAAGTGCCAGGAATGTTTTTCTTTTCTATTTCAGTCTTAGAATACATGGTTTTCTGATCCAGCTCCAACCTAGCCCTGTGACAATAATGCTATACATTTAATAAACTGACTTTTATATTATTTGTCATACAATAATTAAAAGTATGTGTAGGTCCAGACTGGCACCTCACAGCCGACCTCTGTTTGAGCTTGAATTTGAAATGGACCAAGCAATGGGGACCCCCTGTATCTGATTCTACCCTAAAAACTTTGGTTCTGAGTGACATCCAAGCCACGAGGGAGTTGCAGCTCCCATGTAGCTCAGCTTAACTAACATCTCCCCATATGGTTTCTGAAACTTTATCTGAATCTTAAGATTGGCACACTGGCAGATCTGAACCCAAATATTTTTTCTTCAGTTCATCTGTAATAGCAAAGTGATAAACTGAGGACTATTCTGAGTTATACCTCTGCTTCCTCATTTATTTAGACCTAGCAAAGAACCAGGAGGACAAAGGAGATGCACAACTGAAATCCTTCCTCTTAAATGAAAGGAAAAAAAATTGCAAGAAACTTCATATGCCTCCCTAATCACTTTGGGCACTTTCTGGGATGGGGGTGGGAGGGTACTTTACATACAGCAGCTCCAACAGTCTTGTGTATCAGTGTCCCCGTGCTTCAAAATGGTGGCTGGAGAGCACATTGGAGTAGCCTCTCAGCACATCTGCACCAGTCCGCACAGTCACCCAATCACTCTTCTGTATGAGAACTCCATTAGCTTGACTGAGAATAAAAACTTACTTCTCTGGATGGTTCATTGGGATTAACTCCTCTCTGGAGATGGAGTCATTATACCCCTCCCAGGCACATTTGTGGCCAGGGCTGCTTGACGGTAAGTGACCTCCCACAAAAGGATGAAGTGACTTCTGTCTGCCCTTCTCCCTGGAGCAGGAGTAGGCAAAATGATGGATTTCCCCCTGCCCAAATGGCTGGGGCTGGTTTCTATGGAGACCTCAGCAGTAGCCACGCTAATAGCACAGGGCGAGGGTTTCCATGGAGACTGGCAATGCTGGCAGGGCACATAGCAGGATGGGAAGGTGCTCCAGGGTTGGGCTCGGATATTGCAGCAATGACAGCATGGTCTGGAGCTGGGGCAAAGCTGTGATCTGCAGCCTGAATGCTCCAGGTAGGGGTGTGCAGGCAGCGGATCACAGCTCTGCATCGGCTCCAGACCACATGGTCACTGCTACAAGGAGCCAGGGCAGAGCTGTGGTCTGCTGCCTGCATGCCCCTGCCTGAACATTCAGGCTGAAGATCACACCACCTCTGCCCTGGCTTCTGGACCATGCTGGCACTGCTGCAAAATCCCAGACCAGCCCCAGACCAGCTCCCCACCCTGCTGCTGCCTAGCCAATGCTACTGGGGCCGGTCTTCATGGAAACTCCAGCCCCGTACTATCGGTGTGGCTGCTGCTGGCGTCTCCATTGGAAACCGGCCCTAGTCACGAGGGGAGGGGCTACTGGGAAATGGAGTCCACTGCCACTAGGATCTGGCTTTGGCTGTCTCTGCCCTAGAGGAATCCTGCTTATTCTGCTATGACTTCCATAGTCATAATCTACTGTCTGGTCTGCTCCTTGGAGTGGGGGAGGGAAGGGGAGAGCAGCCATATGCTACTCCTTACTCAGGGAAGAATATAAAGTTACTCTCCAACTTGGGATGGCTTAGGCAGGGATGAGCCTTCCTTGAGCAGGGGGATGAACTAAATGACCTCATGAGTTCCCTTTCAACCCTACTTTCCTGTGATCCTAAGGATTCTCCCTGTCCACCTCAGCCTCAGGAATGTGATCAGTCTTCTGAAGGGTCTCTTAATCATCCCATAGCTCCACGGGCCATCTCTTTATACTTTTTTCATGGCTGTCCAACCCAGTCCTTCCAGCTGCTCTCACAGAACTCTGTTCATTTGTCATATTCTAACACAACATGGCTTGCATAAAAAGTCACATCTTAAACTGGAAGTCTAGGGATGAAATCTAAAAAGGCAGTTCTTAATTTACAGTCATTATAGCTCTGGCAATTATGACAATCTTTTCCACAAGCAGGAGTATAAAAATGCAATATAATTTTGGGTGGGGTTCACATTTCAAACTGTTTTATAGACAGAGGATCAAATTTTGAACAGCACTTCAGTGACTTAAGAGACTATGCTCCACTGATCTTTTTCTGAGAGTTTAACTCTTAAATTGCTTCTTAAAGTATACATAAGCAGTTGTTTATGTTTTGAACACTGTTTCCAGATGCCTAATAGTTGCCAAATGGGCATTTATAATAGGCTTTATTTTACTTTGACAAAGCTGTTTGAACCAGGGAAGAGAAGGGGCTTATTCAAAATAGGAGCTTTCAAAATATCATCTTTGACAGACACTTCCTACAAATCAGCTAAACCTCTCCATTCAGTTTGTAAATACCACTCTTAGAAGTCTGTTCTGTCTGTAGGTTCCTAGTAGTTTCCATAGCATGATCTCTAACCTTGAAACTCTAAACACCATCCCCTGGGAACTCACTCCTGCAGTGTAATAGGAACTTCTCACTTCAGCTTTGCTCAAAGTGAAATTTTGCTGAGGAATGAACTTTGGAGTGGTGTATTTTGTGGTTCTTCTTGTCTTTGTATAGCAAATGTATTCAGTAGACAGGTATTTTTTCTGCTGTCTCTGCTAAGTTAGCCTGGAATCTAAGCGTGCCTATTTACATGCTGGGAGGCTGCTCTGATTCATTGTAATTATAGTGCATCAGAGCAGACTCAATCAAGTGTGCTAAATAGCGTGCTCCAGCCAGCCTCTGTGTCTTGTGTATCAGCATCCCTGTACTTCAAAAAGGCGGCAGGAACACTTTAAATAAAGCTTGTTCAACGTGTTTTAGATAAAGCACCCCGACACCATTTTGAAGCATCAGGATGCTGATACATGAGACTCTGTGGGTTTTTTAATTACCTTAGAGCTGCTCTAATTAAAGCACCATCCCCCCACCACCCCAAAAGCACATGTAAAAACAACCTAAGAGGCCATATAAGTTTATTTTAACTTGCATCACTATAGGTAATAAGTTGTGCAAGCTACTCATACTTCTATAACACATGTGTAACACCTGTTGTCTTGTTCCCACTCATATAGTCACAAAGGGTGCAGACATTAGTGCAACTCCCCACTGTAAATGAGAAGGATTTTCAGGAAGTGTTCTGAGTTACAGTGATCTCCTGGAACAAACAGAAGTTCACTGTTGGTTCCAGGGGAGAGAGGAATCTAACTGCTGGCTGTGAGCCTACAGCCATTTCCCCCTAGCAATGGCCCTTCCTCTCTCCCAGCCTGTCCCTGTTTCAGAATGGGAAGAAGGAAAGGGAGCAGAGGAAGCTCATTCTAGGGGCTTCCCAGCCAGCTCTGGAGGGTGGGCTGGGTGAATTGGAGCCCCTTGCGGGGTCTCCAGTACACCCACCACATGCTTCAGTAGGAGCTGAAAAACCACCAGACCCAACTCCCTCTGCTCCCTTTCCCCTCTCTCATTCTGAAAACAGTAACAAGCTTGCAGGCAGCACAAACAAAAGTTACAGAAGACAGTGGGCTTTTTTAAACATCTTCATTTGACTTCTTGGCTGCAGACAAAAGTGAAATTTTTGGCCAAATCTGGCCACAAAAGGCAGCTTACAGCCATGACTAAACATAAGTGCATGGCTGCAGACAGCTTAAAAAATGGCCAATCAGGTAAAAATCTGACCCCTCATTGTATAAGGAGTCAAATAAAGACATTTCAAAACAAAGTGTCTTCTGTAATTTGTGTCTTTGCTGCCTCCGAATCTCAAGCTACTTTAGATTCAGAGTGTGGAAACAGAATAGAGGGAATTCAGTTTGGGGGTGTTTCAGCCCCTGCTGGAAAATGGGGCAGGTGTATTGAAGCCCACCCAAGGTGGTGGGGGAAGGCTCCAATTCACCCACCTCCTCTTCCAGCACTGGCTGGAAAACCCCTAGAACAAGCTTTCTCTGCTCCCTTCTACCTCTCCCATTCTGAAAACTTAGCAGCCTGGCAGGGAGCAGGGGCCATTGCTAGAGGAAACCAGCTGCAGCCAGCAGCTAGATCCCTTCCCACCTGGAAACAACAGTGAACTTCTGTTTGCTCCAGGGGGTGGTTGTAACTCAGAACCCTTCCTGCATAGCTTTGTCAGTTACAGCAGGGAGCTGCATTTCTGTCTGTGCCCCTCATACAATGAGGTGTCAGATGTTCACCTGATCAGCCTTTTTCCCAGCTGTCTGCAGCCATGCACATGTGTTTGGTCACAGCTATAAACTGCTTTCTGTGCCCAGCTTGGGTGGAAATTGTCACTTCTGCTTGTGCCCAAAGATTTTATGCTACTTCAACTATTGTTTGTTAACTATTACTTTATGATTTTTTTTAACCCAAAATGTTGAAAGTTATGCTCCTCATGTGACACCTCTTTTCTTCCTATAATGAGGATTTATGTTTTCCAATATGGGTCAGAGCACTTTTATAACTATGTCTGTAGTGGGGTGAGGGGAAGTTTTACCTCTTTCATGCTACTGGTATGGTTCAAGTAGTACAGTTTTTGAGTACAACATTTCTGATGTGGAAAAAAGAACAGAATTCAGCTCACTTTTTGTTCAGCTGACTCTGGGGGTGGTAATGGAAAGAGTGAAAACTTATTATAATTACTAAACAAAGTAGTTTGAACTCCACTTAGCAAGCACAGAGGGAACCTTTTTTGTATAGTCACTTTTCAAAAGTACTACTCTAGTTCAGTGTTTGAAGAGAGTAGATCTAATTGATCATCACTCTGCCAGCCATAAAGGTACTGGCTTGTGAGGTCATCTGAGTCTGGCCATGGAAAGTGCCTAAGAAAAAGCTCTGCAGAGGTGCCTGTGGCTAAGAGGCAAAATACACTCAGGATAGGCCTGGAAACAGCGAGAAAGGAAGCTGAGGACTAGCCAAGCACATAGACTCAGGACTGAGACTACTAGGAAAATAACTCCTCTGTGATGGCTGTGGTTGAAGGGCTGCCTGCAGAATCCTAAGTACTATACTACAGTGAAGGAGGCCCTTCACTACATCCCGGCCGTGAGACTGCTGAAGACCTTATACCAGTGACTGCATCAGAAAAGTTGGAAAAGTTGCCGAGGGGAGAGAGTTGGCAATGGCCATACCAGCAGCAATGAGGGCCGGAACAGCCAAAGCACCGGCTCCACCAGAAGCAGCCGGTCGGGGGTGGGGGCATTGACAGAAAGAAAGCCAGCAGCACCCACAACAGGCAGAACAAGGGTGGAATACTGGCAGCAGCACCAGCAGCAATAATGGAGCCTGGAGCAGCCGGGACACCTGCAGCTGCAGCAGTGACAGGGGCCCCTGGCAGTAGGGCCACTGAATCTAGCTGTCACAGTGACGGCACTGCAGCCCTGAGTACTCAAGTTCCCTTGGAAGTACGAGACAGGCCAGCTGATGGGTGTTGGACCCACCAAAGACAACAAACTGTAAGTATCATAGTATCTAGGATCAGAAGGGGCCTAAAGCAGGCCATCTAGTCTGACCCCCTGCCAATGGCAGGAACGAGTGCCAGGGTCACAGGACTCCAGCCAAGTACCTATCTAAGTCTACCACAGGCTGTGGAGCCTCAGGTGAGTGCCCTGCAAAAGCCGAGCGGTGGTGAGGATATGTCTACTTCTCAGTTGTTGCTGGGTTGGAATTTGTATGATAAATAGGGTAACAAAGACACCTTGTGTTAAAACGAAGAGAACCCAACACCCTCAGTGCAAACCCTCTGACGGATTGCCCTGATTAGCTTATGAGAACCCGCTCGGTTTATCCAGAGTTCTGAAGCAATTGATCTAATTGATTGTAAATTAATTTTGAAAAAAAAATTTCCTAATATGCTAGTGGCACTAGGCAATAAGTATTACTGTAGCACAATTCTACTATATATCTGTCAGGAACGTGAAAGAAAAGAAAATACCTTTCCCTCTTAAAAGCTCTGGCTAATTTAATTAATTGCATTCATCTTCAAGGTGATGTCTCATTTGTTTTCACAAAAAAGCAATGGGAGAGAAAAAATTAAAGCCTGGAAATTTCATCAGTGATCACAAAAGAGATAGGGGTTTACTAATTGCCTTTTTCTGTTTCCTGACAGTTTGTACTGCTTATCAGCAACAAATCTGCCTCAAGACACTAATGACATTTTTGTGTCATTAGTGAGAAGTTGGGATAAGAATGCCACAAAAACAAACAAGTCCTTGGGAGTAAAGTTGTCCTTTGGGAGATACTGGGAGATATTAAATGCTAATCTATTAGAATAAAATGCAGCATAGAACAAATCTGCAATGACTGGGTTCAGTAGACTGGAATACTGTTTGTTTGGGGGGGGTTTTTTCAGCTCTTACATTTACAGATGAAACCATTGAAAAACAGTTATTGATACCAATAGTGCAGTAGCCATGTAAGGAAAGACTACAGACCCAACATTTATTTACACATGGTTTAGGATATTAGAATTTCTTTTGTTCACTTTTTTAGTATTTCCCTATCTTTGCGTTACCTGTGTATATACCACTTATAATTGCAACATGCTTCCATCTTGCTGTCATATAAAGTAAGCTATCCAAAAAGAAAAGGATAAGGGCAAGACTACTTCCTGTTTATTGAACTTCCTAAAAAAAAAAAAAAAGAAACAGCATTTATATCCCTTTCTTCAGGAATAGACCTGTTTGCTTCCTTAGTTGGAAGGCTTCAAGATTTCTGTCTACTTCAAACAGAATTCCAGCTGGGCACCCTGAGGACAGCATGCCTTTATATCACTTATAGTCTGGATTGTAATTCAGTGAGAACATTAGTTTATTAAAGTATACTTGATATCAATAAATATATGATTTATGACTTTTACCTTGTCACACCTCTCCTCCCCAGAGACAAAGAAACCAGCTCTTATCTGAGTTCTGGATCTTTTCTACATCAGCATGTTATCTAGTAGGATGAGAAATGGGCCTGTTTCTTCTGTCCTGCAATAGAAGTTGTCACCATGATTGGTTGTGCTAGAGTTAAACAAATGCAACTCTGATATATCAACAACGTCAGGGTTTTTTGAAGTAGGTACCTATGAGTAGCTTGTTCTTCAGGAGTCCTGAACACCCAGCAACTCCCTGCAACTAATGAGTCCAGGGGCATTAAAGATTTCAGTAAATCAGGTCACTGTATAGAGATCTAAATATAATTCTTAGGCATTTATTTCTGTCTTCCGTGAATACTTTAGGAGACAAGATTGATAGAGAAGAAGAGGAGAAAGATGATTAATCTCTACTTATTGGAACTTATATAATAGCAGGTTTAAAGGACAAAATGTTATATACTTAGTAAGTTCTTGTATACAAATCTGGCAAAGCAAATCTATTTTATTTATCTCTGCATGTAGTCATTGGAGAATGAAGTGAATGGAAGGAAAAAATTATACATTTGGCATCTATATGATGAGCCACAACATGACAGAATATGCCCTACTCTTCATATAACTAAGAAAATAAAGCAGGGTAGAGAACAGTTTGTTTTCTTTATAGCAGGTATGCATATCACACAAGTAGAGACAGACAGAAACCAAATCTTTAAGCATTTAACAATTACCAGTGTAGTTGTTTTTTCTAAAGTATTTTTTTTCTTCAGAACTTAGAGACATTTTTAAACATAAAATCTCTTACCTCCAATTCTCCAAAAAACAATATTCAAGGCTCTCATGACAGCATCTTTTTTCTTGTTATTTACTCCAACATTGAACAAAAGGTGGGCATTACTTAGGCATGCCCATTCTCAGCATACTGTTTAAAAGGCAAAATCAGTGCCATTACTTACTTAATTTCATTCATTATGAGGGGCATATCCATATGATACTGTGCCACGTAGTGGATGCATCTACACATGCAAATACTGCTAGTTGAGTTTAATCCACAGTAATTTACTGTGGAATAAACTCACCCCTGGGCAGGCATCTACATATGCAGATATTTGGGAGCAGATTTGCTGCTCCTGACAGGATCCTGCTCCCACCCCTGCCAGCCCTGGACTGGCCCCTTGCAGCATCCAGGGGAAGCTGGAGGCTCTAGCCACAGCTGCCTGTGGCTGCGGACCATTTTTAAAAGCCAGCCCCATGCACTGCTTCCTGAACACCTGCCTTTCTGGCCAGAGCAGCCTCCAGTATGCTGATATAGCACTCTATGATTCTGTCAGTGTGGGCAAGGCAAACACTGGGGAGGCTGTACTGGAGGTGTGGAGAACCCTCCACAATGTGCTAAGGCACACCATGCTGTGGGCGCACAACTCCCTGGAGGTGGTGGGGGTTCTGTGCCCTGGGCTTCCCCCAGTGCATCAAAGTCCTAGATGGGACCCACATCCCCATCGCCTGCCTGCCCTGCGGTGGCCACCCCTACTACAGCCATTCATTGTGTTCCAGGCTGTTGTTGACTACCAGAATGCCTTCACCAGTATGAGCACTGGCTGGGCAGATGGCTCCCACGATGCCCACATCCTCTGCAACTCTACCCTGCTAGCCCTGGTGTAGAGTGGGCAGTTCATGCCAGGGGCCCCAGACCTCCAACTGAGTGTAGTGGTGGAAGGTGTCACCTAAAGGCTGTTTGACTATCTGTTGGGAGTTGTTAATCCAGTTCACCATTGGTAAGGGATGTCAGCACAGTATCAGCAGGCAACAGTCATGTCCAGAGCCAGGGCTGAGATATGTTGACAGGGTAGCAAGGGGAAATCT
>JAGPOW010000797.1:20608983-20631497 GCA_030014935.1 Caiman crocodilus | reverse complement strand
TTGTTTGTTTGTTTGTTTTTACAGAAAAATTGTTTGGGTTTTTTTGCAAGCTTAGCAAAGTTTACATGGCAAGCAGAGGTGGTTTTCCTCTCCTTCCTCCCCCACCCACCTCTTGCCCTCCCCTTTGCCCCCTCATCCTTTCATTTTTTTTTAAAACTGGTCCTGGCTGCAAAGAACCTTGATTGCTAGCCAACATTCAATAAATGCTGGAAGACGTGATAGCCTACATGGAGAATTTAATCCAATCCTAGTGTTTACAGGCTGTATCGATGCCTTGTTTGTGGCACTCACCACCAAACCTTAAGGTCATAAAAAGCAGTTATAAAAATCCGAATCTGTAGTGAGGCTGATTTATTACAGCTAACCTTGTATTCTTAGGAAGTTCCAGATCTGAGTTTATAAGCACTGTTAGCAACAGGGGAAATTCTGAAAGCTGAATATTCCACAAGTTGCATGAAGCGTTTATTTTCTTGTATCTTAATATAACCAGGCTGACATAATTACCAGAAATATATGGAAGATGATTCATTCTTTGCTGCCAGGCACATTTTTGTTGTTATTTGCACTTGTATGAAGTGAGTGTGAAATCCCACTGAATCTGAATGATAGCATTTTGCACAGAGCTAAATGACAAGAGAAAGGTTGTGGACATGTCCTGATTATTACAGAGTAATTAACCTTGGATTTTACTCTATAGCAAATGTACTTCATTGTAAGGAGTAGACACATACCAGCTCTCCCAAATCAGCTCTCTGCAGTAGGCACTATTACACCCCTGACCAGTAGGTGACAAGTGGGCTGGTTTGTACTGAGTCCATGGCCCCCCTGGAATGAGATGGACTAGGAAGCAGGCCCATGACTAGTATATTAGTATAATTTGCACCACTAAATACTTAACCCTCACTTTTTGAGGGCTAATTGTACCCTAGAATGGAGTATAAATGCACATATTGTATGGCCCCTCCACTTTTCCCTGAAGTAAAGTCAAATTACTCTGGAATAAATGTGTTGTCTGCATCCAAAATGTAAAGCAGGGGAGAAATGGTTTCTGTACATAAAATGCAAAAAAAAAAAAAAAAAATCTTACTTTTCAGAATGAGACTGAGCTACTGAAGTCAATATTTTTTTTTTTTTTTTACTAATGATTGAATTAAGCATAGGCTCAGATGCTTGAAGAGTAGCAACTGCTAACAAATAGACTTAAATCATGGGCCAATCTAGAATTTTGAAAAGGGGAGTGTATGTGGTCAAGTGCATCATCAGATATAAAACAACACATATTTACTCCAGCTAAAAAAAATAACAACTAGAAGCTCTACTAATATGCTAGAGGTCTAGGGCTGTATTATCTAGTTTTAAGTTGAAAAAATATATCTATAATTTAACTGGAATGAGTTAAAAACAATCTGCAGGGCTGTGAAATAGGAGCTACATTACCAGGAACAGCTAACAGAGAACAGAATTGCAGAACAAAGGATAGCTTGATTGGTAGCAACTCCAGAGCATTACAAAGAAGAAAGCATCATTAACACCTGTGGAATAAAGAGTTTTGAAGGGATTTTGTAGCTTACAAGGAGACATTAAGTCAAGTGACTCCCTCAGAGCTGCCTGACTAGAAAGGCTGCTGTAAGGTGAATGGTTTTTAACTTTGAGTAGACCAGGAATCAAAGGCGTGTGCAAGTGCACCAGTGCTGCCCCTCTCTGAATCTGCCCCTGAGTGAAGTAGATGAGCATAATGCATTATTGGTTCTTGCCAGTTGAGATTATATTCTTTAGCCATCCATTGGTGTTAATAGTCTAAA
This sequence comes from Caiman crocodilus, assembly GCA_030014935.1. Lineage (NCBI taxonomy): Eukaryota > Metazoa > Chordata > Crocodylia > Alligatoridae > Caiman > Caiman crocodilus. The sequence goes on along the minus strand of JAGPOW010000797.1, from coordinate 20,629,695 downwards.
TTTATATATACATGCAATGCCAAAAGTCTGTAAAGAAACATATGGTAAGAACCAGTAGTATACTTGGCACTTCTATGTATAATGTTTTCCATTAGAGGTTTACAAGTGATTTGTATACAAGAAAACCCTGCAATACAAGAACGTATTGTACCTACTCTTTTTCTATCAAGACAACTCAGTGTGCTGGACAAGGAGAAAAACAAATCCCAAATAATATATGCCCCCTCCTTAAAGGGACATATACACCAATAAGTGAGGGTGAGAAGGCTATGTCATTTACCCAAGGTCTCTGAGCAAATCAATGCTAGAGCTAGGAATAAAACCAACATGTCCAAATTCTTCTGACTGTATCTTAACTGGAAAATCATAATTCATACATACTTGTAACTGGGAATAAAAGATGAATATGTCCTTTTATATTGATGGGAAATGAGCAAATTTATAAGCTGTCTGCCTGTAGCAGAAGTGTGCTGATAGTAGAATTCAAACAAAGAGGTATAAAAATTAAATAAGAGGGGAAAAGCTTTAACTAATATGAGATTAAATAAATTTATATATATATGTATTAATCTAAATTCAATTATTAGAATTTCAGCGTGTGAATAATTTACTAGTATAAGCTGTGTGATAGCAGCAGCCTTTGGTTGGTGGTAGGGGAGAAATAAATTTGAGTCTGGAATGAGATGTGCTTAGTGACAAAGGGGCAGCTGAGAGATACTGGTAAGTCTCTAACTTCGATGCCCTTAAGCAGCTCTAAGTTTCACACACAAATAGAAAATGTGTTCTTGGCTTTGTCCTGAATAAATTGGCAGTTTTGGATCCAAGAACTGATGAAGTCACCGAGGCAGAGACACCCTGCTGGTGTCAGCAGCAATCCAATTCCAGGGCACTTGACAAAGTACAACAGGGGCCTCTAGGAAACATCAATAGATAAACAGAAGATATCAGCTACTGAACTGAGAACAAAGTGTTGGGCAGTGTGAGGGAAAAGATCACAAACAGCACTGGTCAGACTACTGAGCCTTAAATCATTCCCTCTGTCTGACTGCTCAGGGGGTGTAAGTATATACTGTTTCAGGACTGGTTATTTCTGTAATAAAGCATTTTCATTGTTTTCTTAGAGGTTTTTTTTTTTTTAATTAGATCAATACAAGGAGGCAAATGAGCAGAGCAGTAACAGTGTTTAAATGAAGTCTCATTGGATAACAATAAAAAAGACTTTTGCCAGTGTCAGGTCTGCTTCTCTCTACTGAGATGCATTGTAACGTTCTACATCTGTGGAGCGATTCTGCTTTGAAATGGTCCCACACTGCTTTGCAAGTTAAAGGCCACCTGCATCCATCAGAGTGCTTTTAATGCCATATCCACAGAGCTACTTTAAGGTATAGTCAATTATTATAATTTCTGTCCTGGAATAGTCTTTTTTAAGGAACTTTTTTAAGAATCAGTTTTGACCCTACAGGCCTAATCCCATAGCTGTACACAGTCCTTCTCTCCCCTTGAATTAAGCTATAGAAAGAGAAGAAAAGGCCAAAAGCTGGGTGTGTTGCTACAAGTTGCAGCAACTCCTTTGGATTCTCAGAGACTGACTGGACTCAACTCCCTTAGTCATGTTTACTGGACAGTGGCCCTGTGGTAAATGTTCTCTGAACTATCTGGGTCAAAATTCCCATTTGTAGATGTGGAAACTGAGGTAGAGACTGAGTAATTGGTTTGTGGCCAGGGGAGAGGAATGAAATTAGACTCACAGTCCTAGGCTCAGACTACTCTCTCTGCTTACAAACTGTCTATTTCTCATTATTTACATCAGGTTTAATTGTGATGTTCATATAATACACATGGAACCATGTACTATACTCACATCACATGTCATATCCCACAGATTTCCACTGGCACTCCAAAACTCTCAGAGCAGTCACAGTTAAACAGCTAGGAAGCAGCCACAATATTTTTCTTTTTTGCCCAAATACGGTTCCTTCCTTGGAAACAACACTAGTCTCAGATGCAGGAGGCACAGCATTCAAATGTTAAAACAGATGGCAATTATCCTGAATTAGTCCCTAATTTGCAATGCTTCTATGTTTTTTTCAGAAATTGTGATTACTGTGGCTTGGCATTTAAAAACTCATTTAGCTGTAACGTTGCAGAAGTCATGTGATTTTTTTTTTTTCAAGCCTACAAGAGAGACCTTCCTAGAAGAATATTTAGATGACTTGAGTGTCAGTGGCTTGTATGTCTTTGCCAGTAATCCCTCAGTATGAAGAGGGAAGACTTTCAGTAAATAGGGAAGTCATTGATGAATCTGGAGATAGCTGAAAAGGCAAATCCAAGATGTGCATGTTTGATTGCAGATATGGCAAATAGTTTGGGGAGGAAAGAGTGGGACCTGGCAATGTTGGGTCATAGCTCTTTCCCTTTATTCCTCTCATTGATCTGTCACCATAGTGAGGTTAGTATACCCAAAATGATTGATGTGTTGTTGTATGGCATGGCACCACTGGAAGCAATTCAGTGCTCAAGCCTCCCAACTGTTCATGCTAACATTACATTTCTTCAGCTGATGTGCACCACTGCTACATGTATGCAGTGGATGTAGTTCATTCCAAGCATTATGGATCACTGGTTAGTCTCTTATTAGTACTGAAAGGCTGAGTGGGATATCCAGTCTATATAAAGAGAAGCCATTGTTTTGATTGTTTTTTCCCCGATTCAGATAATAATCTTTGTTGGTATTTTGATCCCAATGCCATATTAGTTATATGATGTATCCTTTTGTTTTTGGAATTCTACTTTCTGTTTGCAGTCTTCCTTTCAGAGCCGTACTACAGAACATTTGTGCTAGGGGGCAAGGGAATTCTCTTCTAGCCTTTTCAGTTTTAAGTATCTTGGCCTAGAAATGGAGCATAGAAGCTGTAGGCTCTGAAGATAACTCTGTCAGAGGCTTTGATCTCGCTGCCTCAAACAGGAAAGAATATTCTTTTAATAAATCTAAAGATATTAGGTATATTTTATTTTCACTTTTACAATTATTGGACTTTAAATTAGGGCCTTATTCTGAGCAATGGGAGAGAAAAAAAATGGGTTATTTAGATGGAATATTAATCCCATGAACCAGAGCATTAGGCATTTTGCTATTAACATTTACAAGACTCTGTCCAAGTATTTTGTGGACAATGGCAAAAAGAAGCCAGCGAATCTGGATAATATGAGCATGGAGGGAAGCTACTGCCTCCACAACAGTATTTTTCCTTTACCAATATCCCCTTCCACTGCATGGTGACTCTGGGGTTCAGACTACACAATGAAGGGTGAGAGAGGATGATTGTTTCATTCTGAGAAATCTTCTACCAGTTGGTAGGCAATTTAATGTGGGCTTCCAAGTATTTGCTTGACCTCTTTAATACATTGTACTGTAGAATCACCCCTGGAAGGACCTTATTCACTGCAAAAAGGGTTATGTAAGATGGGAACTTATTGCAGATACCCAGGCCACATCCATACAAGTGCAGCCACATACCACAGCATTGCAAGGGAATAGCACAGAGGATTTTTTGACCTCTGGGTATCCAGGGGTCAAAATCACCTGCGCAATAAAAAAGCACGCTGCTTAAAATTGGAGCCTAGCCAGCTGGAGCTATGCTTTGGCTGCCAACCAGGCTCTGCACAGCAGGGCTGTCTTTGCTGCAGCCCTAGGAGCCCCCAGGATCCCAGGGAAGACTATTAGGAACAGCTTAGTGCTGGCTCTAACCTCCCCAATGCCATCCAGGGTAACTTGCTCCAGAGCATGCATAGCACAGGCATTCCCTGTGGACAAATATCAGTGGTACAAGGTGCGCTGCCACTAGTTGTCCCCAGGGAACCAAACATCCACACTCATCTGGACGTGGCCTCAGTGTCACAAATGAATGCCTACAGATTCCTAGGAAAACATCTGATGAGGGAAGCCAATTTCCACATTGAATCTGCATGGAATAAGATTACAAGGGAACATCCCATGTAGAGAAATGGCCTATACCAATATTGGGCCCCAGTTTTGGGTGGTACATGTTCAGTCATGCAAAGCAAATATTGTTTCCTAGTTTCAAGATGCTGAACACCCCTACCTGGCATTCAGTTCTGTGCTAAAAAAGACAGCTGTCAAGTCAGGGAAAAGGTCTTGCTTCTGAAGCATGAGAGTTGCTATTTTCATGGAACCAGTCTTGCTCTCTTTAAAATCTAGCAAACCTCTCAGGGTACCTGTAGGCATGTGGGGATGCTGCTTTGATGTGCTGTAATTACAGCATGTCAGAGCAGACTCAGTTAATTGAGTCTGCTGGAGCGTGCTAATGAGCACAGTCCAGAAGCTTCCGTGTTTCATATTTTCAGTGTCCCTACACTTCAAAATGGCGGTGGGGGTGCTTTAACTAAAGTTTATTGAATGGGTACCCCCACCGCCATTTTGAAGTGCAGGACACTGAATACACTAGATGTGGCAGATACTTTAGAGTGGCTCTTGCAGCCACTCTAATTAAAGGAGACCCCTGCCACACCCCTGGAGCATATGTAACTTGCCCTGGAGCCTCATTGACTCGTGTAAATGCAAGATCAGGCCCATAATCTTTGCAATTGATAATTCAGAGAAATCATATTTTCTTCTAGTAAAACAGATTAAAATGTGATTTATTAAGAGTATCAAATACACACATGCTCTGATTTGGCTAAGATCACTCTGTTTTCAACGATATGTATATTGGGGAAAAAGTCTTGGATTAAAGAACCATTTATTGGGCTGCTTATTTCTTAAGATACTCAGGAGGCAGCAAAGGGATACAATTGGTTACAATTTCCTATCACTTGATGTGGACATCCTTATTACTTCTTGGTCTTTTGTTTTAGACCAAGAATAGCCCCTGGGCTCTGATCAAATTATAGTCTTTACTCCTGGCTAATATAGGCTGCTTGGCCAACTACATGTTGCAGGTTATGTCAATATGTACCAATTATGTACCATGTCACTACCATACTCAGGTCCTATATTCTCTCCCAACTGTACAAGACCATGTATATGACTATAATGTTTAATTTTCTTTAACGTCTGGTCATTTTGTAGAATGTTTTGTAGAATGTGGGGTACTATGCATTTTTTCTTATTTTTTTATTCATTTTAACTTTTTTTTTTTTTAATTAACTGTGTGTCAGCGTTGAAGTTGCCAAATTTTAAAAGGATTCTTTTATAAGATAATACCATTTTTTATTTTTAATTAACTGCATGTCAGCAAGCATTGAAGTTGTCAGCAGTTCTGCTTAGCAATTTTCTTTAACTTTTAGGAGGAAGCCAGGAGAATGTTCAAAGTTAGACTTGACTCTTAGCTTTGGGTGCTTAAATATGGTTTTCAAAAGGCACCTTGATGCTTTAGAGTTTAATTTCCATTTATTTTTAATAGGATTTAGGCTCTTATGTCATATAGGTATTTTTCAAAATGTTACCAGTAAAGTATAGATTTATAGTGATATAGAGAATCTGTCAGTGTCCTGGCTGCTCATAATGCCCACTGTTCTAAGAGACCATTGTGGGTGTTTACTTTGTCACAGGCTTGTCAAAAAAAATCAAATTGGTATCAGGAGAGAGAAATCAAAATATCTTGAAAGGGAGGGGAATAGCTATGAGTAAGTATTTCCATCTGGACATTAACTGAGGCACACTGAATCATCACATTTGGCTTTGAATCTAAGTTAATTCATTAGGTAATGTGAAGAGAAAATAAAAATGTCAGAGTTTGTGAGTAGCAGAATTTTCAGTAGTAGTGGAGAGGTGAGATATCATTCAAGCTGACGCACAGCAGCATAGGATAATCAGAGAACAAAATATACTGTCCTTTAGGGCCTTGGCAGACATTAGAATAATGATATGATGGGATCTGATCCCTGATCCAAACAATTGTCTGTCTTGCCATGTCACACGTACATGGTGGGAGGTGCAGTTGGTTGGAATTGGGGATCAATCCCAATTGTGCTATTATTTTAATGGGAACTATAACAGGGGCCAAGGCCCCTGTCTGCTAAGCAGGGAGAACAGCCCACTGCTGCAGCAAACAGCTGGCAGCAGCAGCAAAGGAGTGCAGGTTGGCCATCAAGCTCAAATGGAAACCCTCAGGTGTGCCTGGGGAGCCATGGGCCAGGAAGTGGTGGGGCTTTGAGGCACAAGCCCAGGCGGGTAGTCTGGGCCTGCATAGTTCAAGAAGAGGATCTTCTGAGAGAGAAGGGCTTCAGGAGGCAGGCTGGCAGGGACCCAATCTCCCAAGAGAGCTGGGATGAGAGAGCTTCAAGAGAAGTATGACTTTTGGGGACATTGACCCAAAGCTGGGAAGACTTTTAGTTTGTAAAACAGTTTGCTTGTGTTTACATTGCATTTAAGCTTAGACTGGAGGACCACGTTAAGGATAATAGGGAGGTGTGGCAGCTACAAAAAGGATGCCTATAGGGTCACACTGTGACAGGCAGCCTAGCCTAGGGATCCAGAGGGCTGAGGGCTGGCATAGTTAAAGCAGCCTAGCCTGGAAAGGGCTGAGGACTGGTCTGGAGCACAAGAGTGCAGTACAGGGCCAGGGGCCCAGAACAGGCAGTTATGCGATGGGGCTGAGGCCCAGGAGCCAAGTTCTTGGACAGTAGACCTGAGTTGATGGACATAGCCAGAATAAAATGGCCAAGGCCAGTAAAACTGAGGCCTGGACCAAGATTCAAGGCCTGAGAGTGAAAACCTCCACTGGGGCCAAGTGGCTCCTTCCAAATGAACATGGAGTGACATCTGCAAGGCATGAACATGGCTGCAAGGGACAGTGAAGGCCATGAATATAACCCATAAGACAACTAGAGCCCTGAGGCACTGATATGGTCAGGAAGGCCATAATTTAGTACCTGAAGAACAAGACTTGAGCCAGCTGGGTACAAAAGGTACTAGCTATATAAAATGAATTAAGGCTCATTCTGGGACTCTGGGGTAACCTCCCTTGGCACCATAATAATTCCATCAAGGATTGGCAGGAAAGAAAAGGGAGAGGGTATCCTGTGGAGCTAGAGTTGTGGCAGGAGTCCCATAGCCACCCGGGGGCATTGTGGCAATGTGCAGGGATTCATTCTGAATGTGCCTTGTCCCACAGCTTCGGAGGGAGGCAAGCACTATATCAGGTGTCCTGTGGCCCACCACAACCTCGCACCCTAACCTACCTGGTTGTTAGCACATACTGTGTCATAGCACATTGAAAACTGCTGTATGGATAGCCTGCATGTCTGTCAGCCAGCTAACAGAGGGAGACTCCATCAGCTGATGGGCTTCTGGCTCCATACCTGGCACTATGAGGTGCAGCCCCATGCAGGGCAGCATTATTTGGCTGTCATGAAAGCCCTGCCATGCAGCTGGCATCAGTGTGCTTGGTGGGGCTTCCAGGCCACACATTCAAGTTAAGGTACAAAGGAAAACAGCTACAAAAATGTTCCACATAGTGTGTGGAACATTTTTAAGGCTGGTTTCTCATTTTATCCTGCCATTAATTCCCTGAATGTGTGACAGGGTTGCTATTAACAAATTAATCTTATCCTAAATGTAATGTCTGTCAGAGCTTTTGGAACTAAGCATGTTATTTACCTGCTTTTAATAGGCTCTTTTAATATCTACATTTATGAAGATTGAAAATTGAAGATCTTAAAATTATAGACCTATAAAAGAAGTCTTCAGGGTCAAAAGATGATTGTTAGGTGAACTAATAAATACAGAGTCTGTTATTGAATACAGGGACTAAGTATGAATGCTAGCACTTCAATTGAAGGGTTGAGATGACCTGGCTATCAGAAAGATCATTTCTGTTGGTCATCATGGTTTTGTAAAGCAATTACTTGAATGGAAAATCTGGAGCAAAGTGATGGAAATACAAAATTTAGATTTCAGGGAGGTGTAGTACTATCAGAGGGAGAACTTTCCTTCCCCACCTCTCAAAATAAATTGTACAAAACATAATAAGACAACAGCAAATGGGCAATTCTAGAGAGATAAATGTAAGCAAATAAGGCTCCAACAAACTGAAAAACAAACAAAAGCATACAGGGTCAGCAGTTGTACAGTAAGGAAAAAGTTAATGGAAAGGGTTAGAGGATAAAGCTGAGGCCCTCAGTACATTGCTCAGCATCATTAAAAGCATAATAAAAAGCACACAAATTCTAGAATGAATAAGCCGAGCTAGCAAAAATAAGTTGGAAGATATTACTCTAGCTTTGTCTACAGGGCTATAGAGGGCATTATGTTCAGTTGTGCTTAACTTTTTATAGAGAAGCTGTTGTAGAGGAGGTGAAAGTATAGAAAAGGACAAACCAGAATGATCTAGGATCTTAAGGCTCTAATTTTTTTTTAGGAAGTTTAGTGAAATTTAAGTCTAATGTTCTTTAGAAAGCTAAAGGCAAAAACTATTAAGAAGGAACCTCATTGAAGTATAAAGAAATTCTACAGGGAATAAAGAGGACAGCTGCTGCTGGAATATTTGAGCTGGGGATACATTTAAGAATAAGGCACTATAAACTAGCAGTGAGAGGCCATGGACATTAAGCAGAATTTGTTGATATAAAGAGGAAAACATCAAATATAAACTCTCAAAGAGAGCACTAGGTGAAATAATCAAAACACTTTAAAACAAGTTAACTAAGCACTCTTTCAAGGAGAAAAAGTATTATATGGTGCCACTGTCAACTTCTACAACTCTGGATTCCTATATCAAAATCTTCCTAATTTTTTCCCAGGAAAGTATTTTATAGTACAAAAAAATCAGCTGTGTGTGTGTGGTCCAAACTGTTATGATTTGGTTTTAACTGGGCCGAAGGAGAGAACAGGAGTAAAGAAGGACTATTTAAGAGAACAAAAATCAAGTACAAGGTATAGATAAAAGTGGTAGATAGATACATCCAGGAAAGGACCCCTTCAAGCATGATCTGCATCAGAAACTTTGGCTTATATAAAAATGCTGGTTATAGTTGGGGGTAGGATGTTGTTTTACCACCCTTTTATGCCAGCAAAAGTCCTTGTGCAGACAGTTATAGGAGAAAAAAGGTGGTTTTGCTTGTATATTCTACTTGGTTCAGGAAGCTGGTATAAAACCTGCTGTCAAAAAGAGTATTTTGCCAGCATATGCTGCACTACTACTGAACGGGCTTACAAGTACAGTATAATTATACTGACAAAACTTGTTAAATATAGAGCAAGAGTGTCAAAGATAGAGTCCATGGACTGGGTCTGGCTTGCAGAGTCCTATCTTTTGGACTACAGTGCTGCCTGTGGGTCTCTGGCTCCACACATCATATGCAGTATACACTAGCCTCAGCCCAGGGCAGGGCCAGTCTGGGGTATGTGCTGCATGTAGTAGCTATGCCAAACTGGCCCTGCATACTGGATCCAGGACCAATATTGATCAGGCCCACAGATCAGCTGCCTGTGTTGGATCCAGAGCACAGGGTCAGTGTGGGACAGGTGCCACATGCAGATGTGTCTCATACTAGCCAGTTGCCCCACAGGGCTAGAACCAGTGTGTGCTACATATAGCATGCAGTGCTGGTCTGGGGTGCACACTACATGTGGTGCCTGTGCAAAAACAACCTTGTGTACTGGATCTGGGGCTCGTGCATTGGGCTGATAAACTCACCCAACATACTTGATCCAGTACACAAGCTTGGTCCAGTGTGGGCACCACACTCAGAGTGTGCCCCAAACCATCTCTGTGTGTTCAGTGTAGTGTTCACTCTGGACCTGCTCCACATGATGTGTGTGGGGACAGGGCTGACTCATGCTGCATGTGATGTGCAGTGCTGGAGCCAGCTCACATGCTGCATACAGTGACCACACCCTGTGGGTTGGCTCCAACATGTGGGGCCAGCCCTCAGACTGCTCCTGTGCTCCTCCAGTCCATGGGACCAAATGAGTTTTGCATCCCTGATACAGACTGAGCCTCAAGAATTGCCCAAATTCTAGGATACTGAGAACTGGGTATCTCCATTATCAACTCAGAGGGTCTTCTACAATTCTGAATTCCTAATCAAAATGCCCCTGCCTTTTCCTAGAAAGGTATTTTTATACCCCACTACAACCCCCTATGGAGTTTGTCCAGGGCACAAATCTTGCAGATTATGTCTCTGTGGATATCTGTGTTACCTGTGTACAATACCCAAGAAAAGTATCCTTAAAGAATTCACTCTTCAGTAGAATAAAATAAGTTCTTGAAGAAATTGTTACTTCTTTAAAGTCTAGATGAATGATAAAAGCTGCAGGTTTGTCACTTGAAGCTAATTTACATCTATGTTATTTTTCTCATTTCCTCATGGTGAAGTAGGAAAAATAACAAATGGAGATATAAAAATAGATACAAAAGCATTATAAGCATCCATTCTTCTCACAGAACCCATGCATAGTTCTTATTTTCAGGCCAAGTTCCTCAGGCTTTTAGCTGCTAAAAAGTAAAACATGATTTTTATAAATGAAATCACCCATCTTCTCCAAGTACATCTTTAAACTGTATGAGTCCATATTCACCTCTATATTTGGGTTATACCAGAGTGAAAATAATAGCTAATATTAATGCTCTCTGGAAGCAGAGAAAAGATTGACTTTCTATAAGAATCTCTTCTTCACCTGGAAATTAGCAATGGGAACATCTGTTAAGTCATCTTGTAATTTCTTTCTTTATGTAGGTTGCTCCCCATATTGTATGTTAGAGTACATGAGTCATTTTAATTTAACTGGATATTGTTGTGAAAATAACCTAAGCATAGCAATGATAATCCGCAGATTAGTAAATTTAACTCTCAGGGAAACATATTGTAATATCCAACTTTTTTTTTTTTTTTTTTTTTGCAGTTAGTTTCATCACATTATTTTTAGTTGCACTCCTTTGCAGAATTAACCCAATGTAGATAGAAATTTTAGATTTCTAAGTTCAGGAGAATTTTCTTAACATTGTGGGCAAAAGTCGATTTAGTACAATCCAGATCTGAATAATTGAAGCAGATGCTACAGAAGAGCCTTGTTATACCATATGTTATGAGCCACACAAATGTTGATCAGTGTTAGTGCTAGCTTGAGTGTGGACAAGTCACATTTCAGGTCAGTTTCCACTCATCTCCCATCACCATCCCAACCTACCTGGTGGTGCCTGACTGTCTGTCCCAGGTGCATAGGCAGGGAAGGGTTAACCTGCCTGCCCAGCCACTGTTGCTGGGCTGCTGGCCTTCTCTGCAGGCAGGCAGGCAGGCAGGTAGATTTACTGTTCCCCACCTGGTTCCTAGGACAGAGAGTGTGGGCAGTCAAAGTGGTGGTGGAGGGACAGAGGAGAGAAAGCAGCGAGTGGAGAGTAGGGATCTGGGGTGCTGGGGAGGGTAGGAGATGGAGATGTGGCTCCGATCTGGGCCAGCAGGGGCGGGGGGCAAGTGGAATGTTTACACAAAGGTTAACCTAGAGTGGCTCCCCCATGGGCTAGGAACAGAAATTACACATAAACCAGTATAAATGAGGATGAGTTGTTGTTTTACCACTAACTGGAAAAAGCTGAAGTACTCAACGCCTTTTTCACCTCATTCTTCACAGGCAAGGTCAGCTCCCAGACTGCTGCACTGAGCAGCACAGTTTGTGGAGAAGGTAAGCAGCCCTCAGCCCTCAGTGGTGAAAAGACAGGTTAGTGATGTGGGGGCCGAGAGTGGCCAGATGGAATTAGGTACAGAAAGCTTGTCGGTTGAACTTTACTTACAAACTGGAGTACAGTGTAGGTACGCTCTGTATAGTTGCAACACAAAAGAAAACCGGGTGGCACACCGATGTCTTCCGAGCACGCAGGGTACAGGGTATGTCAGGATAAATGGCGATGGGGAGTCGTCGGTGGTTGATCAGGCCCCCAGGTTCGCTCTGAGATACATGTGGAAGTCTCTTCCTACGAGCATGCGGAGTTCTCCAACTTGGGTGGAAACTTGCTCTAACTTTTATACGGCTAGCGAGCCAATTGCCAGCCACCAGGTAGGAATAATTTACCATAAGCCAATCGGTAGCATGCATGCAAACAGTGAAGATGCAAGCTTTGGCGGGGACTGATCATCGCACCAAGGGTTTTTCCCGCTGTATCAGGGAACTTTTGCACCAAGTGCTCGCGTTGTGCCCGGGAATTCTGCTGTGCCAAGGCACTTCTAATCTCTGAGCACAGACAAGGGAATATTTAGAAAAGCTGGAAATGTACAAGTCCATGGGGCAACACATGGACAAGTCAGATGCAACACATCTGAGGGTGCTGAGGGAGTTGTCTGATGAGATTGCAGAGCCTCTGGCCATTATCTTTGAAAGCTCATGGCGACTGGGAGAGGCCCCAGATGATTGCATAAAGAGCAAATGTAGTGCCCATCTTTAAGAAAGGGAAGAAGGAGGATCCAAGGAATTACAGACCAGTCAGCCACACCTCAGTCTCTGGAAAAAAGCATAGAGCAGGTCCTTAAAGAATCCATTTCTAAGCACTTGGAGAAGAAGGTGACTAGGAAAAGTCAGCATGGATTCAAGAAGGGCAAGTCATGCCTGATCAACATGATTGCCTTCTATGATGAGATAACTGGCTCTGTGGATATGGGGAAAGAAGTGGTTATGATACACTAGGACTTTAGCAAGGCTTTTGATACCATTTCCTACAGTAGTCTTGCAAACAAGCTGAAGAAGTATGGGTTGCATGAATGGGCTGTAAAATAAATGGACAACTGGCTGGATTGTCAGGCTCAGTGTCTAGTTGGCAGCTGGTATCAAGTAGAGTGCCCCATGGGTCAGTCCTAGAGCCAGTTTTGTTCAATATCTTCATTAACCATCTGGAAGATGGGGTGGATTGCACCCTAAGCAAGTTTGTGGATGGCACTGATCAAGGAATATCTAATAGATACTCTGGAGAGTAGGGCTAGGATTCAGAGAGACCTAGATAAATTGAGGGATAGGGCCAAAAGAAGTCTCATGAGGTTCAGTGAGGAGAAGTGCAAAATCCTGCATTTAGGATGGAACAGTCCCATGCACCGCTACAGCCTGGGGACTGACTGGCTAAGCAGCAGCTCTGGCGAAAAGGACCTGGGGGTTACAGTGGACAATAAGATGGATGTGAATCAGCAGTGTGCCCCTGTTGCCAAGAAGGCTAACAGCATACTGAGCTGCATTAGTATGAGCATTGCCAGCAGACTGAGGGAAGGAATTATTCCACTGTATTCTTCACTGGTGAGGCCACATCTGGAGTACTGTGTCCAGTTGTGTTGCCCCCACTAGAGAAAGTATGTGGACTAGTTGGAGACTCCAATGGAGGGCAACAAAGATGGTTTGGGGACTTGGGCACATGACTTCTGAGGAGAGGCTGAGGAAACTGGTATTATTAAATAATAACTATTATTTAACTATTATTAAGTAATAACTGAGAGGGGATTTGATACGAGCCTTCAACTACCTGAAGCAGAGGTTCCACAGATGATGGAGCTAGGCTGTCCAGAGTGGTGACAGATGACAGAACAAGACCACTAATGTCAAATTGCAGGAAGGGAGGTTTAAGCTGCATATTAGGAAATACTTTCTGACTAGGAGGGTGGTGAAGTTACCCAGGAAGAGGTTACCCAGAGAGGTGGTGGAATCTCCATCCTTGGAAATGATTAAGGTCTGGTTAAACAAAGCCCTGGTTGGAATGATGTAGTTGGGGATGATCCTGCTTTGAGTAGGGGGCTGGAGTAAATCTCCTGAGGTCCCTTCCAGCCCTAATTTTCTATAATTCTATAAAATGATTAGAAACTGATTCAAATCTGTAACACAGCAGAAGTTCACTGCTTTCAAAATGGCTGAAACCATTTTAAGATTCACTTGGATGGATGTAGTATCAGACTTAGTTGATTTAGGTTAAATTGGTTTATCGAAATTCTGTCCCAAATGCCATCCAGATTCAAGTTAACTCACAGTCCTCTAGCATCCCAGGATGCTTTGCACCTCCCCTGCTAATCCCACCCCCTGCAGGGTGGGTGAGCTAGCCTTGGCTGAAGCTCTCTGCACCAGCCAACTAGGGAGACATACTGTTGCACATCAGCCTCCCCTCCCCCCCCCTCCCCCCAGCTTCTGGCTTGAGCCACTGTCAGCATGTGGCTTCATTTTTAAAACAAAAGTGAATGCCTGTTCACTTGCTTATCAGGTCAATCTACAAATCTTAGACTAACCAGTGAGGACTAAATTGGTTCAGCCTTGAACTTTTTGAATGTCTGTGCTTATCCTTAGTGTAATATGTGCTGGGTAGCATGGATCAAAGATAATCCTGTCTTGGAGTGGTGTAACTTTGAGCTGCTTTAAATCAATTTCAGGTGTTAATGTGTGGATAATCCATGGGTTAAGAGCCCCAGGAGCTGCCTAAAATGTCCATATAACAAGGCCCTAACAAACTGTATTGATGCACCTCAACCCTGACCTGCATCATGTTGCATTATACACTGGTGCAATGGCAACTACATTAAGTGTGTATGTCCTGATAGCCAAGAAATGTTGGACTGAGATGGAAATATTGGCTCTTCCATGTCTTGTGTGCATTAAAGAAAATTAAAATACACATTTATTGTTCCAATTCTTTATTAATTTCAAAAGGTTACTTGTCTGGGTTTGCCTCCAGAGTTTTATCAATTTACATCTTGCTTTTAAAGGTAACCCTCAATGCCCAGGTGATGAACAGCATTTGTGATTTGGTTGCTGTCAGCCATCACATACAAATCCTCAGAAGAAAAAGGGAGATGGATATAATCCACAGCCAATTAATGTCAATGGAAAGAATCCTGCAGACTGATGAGCTTTCAATTAGGCCTGGCTTGAAGAAGCAATGTCTTCAGGATTACTTTGGTTATCTGGGGAAAGATTCTTATGGTCACTTGACATCATAGCAAATATGTCAACTTTTCCTATTCTGATTCTGGTAAGAGACATAGCCAATTTTGGATGATGAAAGGAGCTCCAGGCTTCCTTAATTTTGGCTGTGAGTTCTGTGCTATACCTCTTTTAATCTCTCTCAGTTGTTTGGTCAGATAATGGTAAAGCATTTTGGACCTGAGGGCTGGCCTGAGCTTGGTCTTCCTTCAGATTTTTCAGGCAGGGTCTTCTGAGATGGTGGGAGAAGACCCTTCTCTACACTAAGAGAAAGGGACCTGTTTGAGGGAGGCAGACAAAATGTGTTAAGCCCAGTGATCAGGGAAAGAACTAAACTTGAAGAGGGATGAATATTCTCATCCGTCCTGGAATATCCTGGAAGTATGATTTTTGAGGGTATCAAATCTTACGATGGCATCTTGATGACAGACCAGAGAAGCAGCAATTCAACTTTTTGTAAAACTGATCTTTATTTTTGATTTAAGGGACAAGCCAGATCCTCAGCTGATGTAAATAGGTGTAGCTGTCTAGACTTTTGGGGACACACATCAATTCATGTGACCTGTAATTCTTTGAGGAGATGCCTTTACCAATGGCCACTGTTTAAACTTTTTCTCCCCCTTTCCTTTTAAATAGTCATTTCTGTAGTGTTGCAGCCCTTATTTTTATTCATGTTGCTTTTTAGAGGTCATCTCCTGTTAGCACATTCTAAAATACAAGCAAAGGATTTAAATAACTGTACTACTAACATATGGTACATATATCAATTAAGTCTGCTACAAGTACAAGCAGCTGAAAACCAACTGCATGGCAAGGTCTAGACAAAAAGTGAAGAAGGAGACTGAAAATGGAAATTAATGAAATAGTAAGATAAAGAGATCAACAAATCAAGCTTAAGTATTTGTATCAAATGATTTGTGCTCAGTGCCCAAGAGGCATTACCGACTTGTCTTCAGTATACATCCTAAACGCGTTTAACTTTGTGTAATCTACTTTGTCCTGTAGCTTGTGTGCATTTAAAGGAAATATGTACTTTTAGTAATATGCACAGAGAATGAAATGGACTCTACCTGTCTGTTAACATTAGTTTAGTTGTTTAGTATTATTTAATGCCCAGAAGACAGTCCATGACTCACTTATTTGTGGTCAGAGAACTCTTCAGGAGAACAAAGGGGGAAAGATAATTTTGTTCTTATATCCAGAAAACCTCACTAAATTGAAGGGCTTATTATTAACTCAAAGGTTATAGAACCAATTAAATTTGGCCGCACAAACTTGTTATTATTGTTAAGTGAGAGTATTTCTATGAGACTATACAATCCTTTCTAATTTATCTTCCTGAGGTGTGCCTTCAAAACTGGATATAGTGTTTGTTAAAATAATTGAGGGGTCTTGCATATTTGTCAGAAGTAGATAGTGAAGTTACAATGAAAATGCATTTCTAGAAATGGGGGACAAAAGTCTTAGAAGTGGGATAGAACTATATCAAACTGCCTATGGAGATAGATGAGTAACTTGTAAGATGAGTCCTCCAAATTCTTTTTCTCCTTGCCGCTTACTCCTGGTCTCTCTGGTTAAAAGGCTAGTGCTCTAATTTACTGTGCCATCTAGCCTCTCTAACAACATATTTTCAATAGAAAATATTACATTATTTGGAGCTCTGTCATCTTACTGTGCACTTTCTTGTGCATCAGACTCAAAGGACAAAGATAATGGCTCGGATGTGTGCTGGTATTGGATTTTTATATTCAGCTGAAAGTGCTGTTACTTAACTTGTGACTTTTTTCTGTCGCTCCAATCAGGAAAGCATTCACTTGTTCACAATTCTGAAAAGGTGGAAATGCAGTGCATGGTTCCTCTTAATCACCTCATCTTTTCAGCCTGTTGAAGTGAACTATCAAAGGCTGACTTCCATTTCCAGCAGCAAGAATTAAGGCTCTTTAGGGGGTTACAGTTTATCACAGACCAGTACAATATATCTTTCTTCACTCAGACTGGACTTACATAAGTTTAATTGAACTGTTGCCAATGGGGTTTCCCTCGGCTATTTGGTATTGTATTTTATTGCACACCCAAGCCACATGTTTGAGGATTTTTTTTGGGTGGGGGGGGAGTAGAAAAGCAATTGCACTAAAAGAACAAAATGTTACATGAGGTAAGATGTCTACTACCTGTTTTTTAGAAGTAGGACTTGGAAGTTGCTGGAGGCATTGTCAATGGTTCTGTAACTGAAGCTAAATATAAATTCCCCCTTAAAATGGACATAAAACTAGGATGGCACAATTTTTTGCAAGGGTCTAGTGACTGAGGTCTGGATTGAGCCATTTATCTTAGCCCCAGATACAAGGTGGATTGATTTAAACCAAGGCAATTTAAATAATTGATTTAAATCAAGTTTCACACTGTTACTTCTTCATGTAGTCCTTAAACAATGGCGCAAATCTGATCACTAAAACATGTTAATTTACAATTCAATACAGCATTTTACAACATCTGTCCTCAAACTCTTTTTTTTTAATTTTCAAATTTTATTAACTCCAGCAGACGAGTCATTACAACACTAACTGTACACCGTCCTTAAAACCTCTATAACTAAATCACATCTTCTCCACTCTCACTGTTGTTTTTATTCATAGACTGAAACAGAAATATAAGTTTTCCTGCTTTTTCAACTCCCAGTCAATTTCTTAGCTTTGAGTGAATAATACCAATGAAAATATTCTCTCTGTGCCTGCAGAGGAAGCTATTGCTGTGAAAAGTTGGCTTAGCAACTGAAGGATGTTTGTTTCAAGGTGCCTAGATGATTTCCACCAGTTTAGGGGAGTGACCTTGTTCAAAACATCACCAGTAAACATGTACTGTTTAAACGGTTCGACTCCAGCCCTGAAATTTATTATGAAAGGCATAACTGACGAGTGATTTTGAGATGCCTATACCATCACAGCAGCATTTTCAGAAGTTAGGCATTAGGGCTGTGCAAAATTTCACCAGCTGTTTCGATTTGACACTGTTTCAACCCATTTCAAGCTCAAAACAGTGAAATCAAATCGAAACAAAGGGCTTTGAAACAGCTTCAAAACAAAATGAGTTTTGAAGCAGTCAGCAGCAAGTTGGTGGAAGACGGGAGAACCAGGGTTGCGCTCCCAGCAGCTGGACTGACTTCCCATCCCCAGCCCAGTGTAGCACTGGAGAGGGGAACTAAGCAATTGGGCTCAGTTCTCTACCCTAGTCCCAGGCGGCAACACTGGCTTCCCTCCCTCATCTGGCAGGCAGATTGGGGGCCCACAGCCATGATCTGCCTGCCAGATGAGAGAAGCTGTTTCGAGCTTCTATATTATAGCTACACATCCCTGCAAGCTGATATTGGCGACCAGGGTAGAGGACTGGAGACCCGCTGGGTTAAAATTCATGGGGAACATGGAACAGGGGACCTAAGAGTGGGAGTTTACTACAGACCTCCCACCCCAAGTCAAGAGCTTGACCAGGAGTTCCCCTGGGAACTGGCTGAGGCCACATGCTCTAGGACCATACTTGTCATGAGTGACTTCAATTACCCGGACATCTCGTGGGAGGATCACTCAGCAAAATCTGAGCGGTAACAAAGCTTCCTATCATGCATGGATGACCTTTACCTGACCCGAGAAGTCTACGGGCCAATGAGAGATAAAGCACTGCTCGACCTGGTAATGGCAAATGGGGATGACCTAATTGGTGACCTAGTGATTGATTGGGAGCTGGGTGACAGCGACCATGACCTGATCACCTTCACCATCCCCCATAAAGCTGGCCAAGTCAGTCAGCAATACAGAAGTCCTTGACTTCAGGAAAGCTGACTTCAATAACCTCAGGAGGCTTGTCAGTGAGGCTCTAAAGGATCACAACCCTAGAGGGAGGGGAGTTCAGGAAGAGTGGTTGCTCCTCAAGAGAGCGATCCTCAGTGCACAAGCCAATTGTATTCCGTCTCGGAGGGAAGGCAGTAAGAGGGCACAGCAGCCCCCTGGCTCTCCAGGGATCTAGCAGACCTCCTGAGGCTAAAAAGAAAGGCCTACAAAGGATGGAGGATGGGATCCACCTTCAAGGAGGAATATTCTGCACTGGTCCAGTCCTGTAGGGAGCAAATCAGGAAAGCCAAGGCTGCAACTGAACTCCAACTAGCTTCAAGTATCAAGGACAATAAAAAGTCCTTTTTCAGATATGTGGGGAGTGGGAGAAAAAGCAAGGACAACATTGGACCCCTGCTAAACCAGATGGGACAACTGACAACTGGTGCCAGGAAAAAGCCAACCTATTAAATGAGTACTTTGTGTCAGTCTTTCATCAGTCCCCTGGGACGCCCATGCCCACTACGGGACAGAGAGGTCCGGGTGAGGATGATCCCCTGCCCTCCATCAATGCTGACCTCATGAAGGAACACCTTGAGAGGCTGGATACCTTCAAGTCAGACGGCCCTGATAGTTTACACCCCATGGTACTCAAGGAGCTGGCGAGCATCATAGCCCAGCCCCTGGCACGGATCTTTGAGAAGTCCTGGCACTCTGGTGAAGTGCCCGAAGACTGGAAGAAGGCCGATGTGGTGCCTATCTTCAAGAAAGGGAAGAAAGTGGATCTGGCAAATTACAGACCCATCAGGCTGACCACTATACTGGGGAAGGCCTTAGAAAAGTTTATAAAAGATCCTTATTGCGCTGGCTGACGCCAACATCCTGGGAGATAGCCAGCATGGGTTTGTTGTGGGTAGGTCTTGCTTGATGAATCTCATTTCCTTTTATGACCAGGTGACCTATCACCTGGACAAGGAAGAAGAGATTGATGTCATATATCTTAACTTCAAAAAAGACCTTGATCTGGTATCCCATTATCATCTCTTGGCAAAATTGGCCAGTTGTGGCCTTGGGGCCACCACGATCTGCTGACTGGGAAATTGGCTTCGTGGTCGGACCCAGAGGGTGGTTATTGATGGATGTCAATTGTCATGGTGCCCTGTGACTAGTGGGGTTCCCCAAGGCTCTGTCCTTGGACCCATATTGTTCAACATCTTCATTAATGATGTGAACATTCGAGTCAGAAGTGGACTGGCCAAGTTTGCCGATGACGCCAAACTCTGGGGCAAAGCATCCGCACCTGAAGAGAAGCGGGTGATCCAGGCTGACCTGGACAGGCTCAGCAAATGGGCACACAAGGTGATGGTGTTTAACACTGAAAAATGCAAGGTTCTCCACCTTGGGAGGAAAAACCTGCAGCTTCCTTATAGGTTCAGCAGTGCTATGCTGGCTAACACCACAGAAGAAAGTGCTACTTTCACTTGGTTCTGCAAAAATTCATTGCCATGCAGTAGTGGTTATTATTGATCTACTACCAATTTTTGCAGCCCTCATTATTTTCTGCTAGTAAGTGCTAGTCTCTGAAGTTTATTTAGTTCTCTGTTATCAGTTAGTTCTCTGTTATCAGTGAGCCACAGAGCTTCCTGACAACTGGGTTGTCACTTACTATACATGGAAAATCATAACAAATGTATAGTTTTTTCATATATTGAATCCAATTATTGGGGGGTGGGGGTCACCTAGATGCAGAATTGTCTTGCATCTGGGTAAATACAGTAGTCCCCAAATCACCTCTTCATCCTTTAGTGAGATAGGAAGTCAGTATTCTGAATGAAAAATGGCACAGGCTCTAGGGCTAGAGACAGAAATTACACATAGACTGGTTTAAACCTGTAACAGAACAGAAGCTCAGTGCACATAAACCAGTTTCAAAATGGCTGAAACTGGTTTAAGATGAACCTGGTTGAATGTAGTATCAGACTTAACTGA
>JAGPOW010000797.1:20581721-20608883 GCA_030014935.1 Caiman crocodilus | reverse complement strand
AACAGAACAGAAGCTCAGTGCACATAAACCAGTTTCAAAATGGCTGAAACTGGTTTAAGATGAACCTGGTTGAATGTAGTATCAGACTTAACTGATTTGGGTTAAACCAATTTATGAAACTCATGTCCCAGACCCCTTCCTGGTTCAAGTTAAATCAGACTCTCCCAGCATCCCAGAATGCGTTGCAGCCCTGGGCTGGGTTGTCTGCTCCAGAGAGCAGGGCTGGCTCCACCCCTCTGCTCCCTTGAACAGCAGAGGCTGGCTGAAAAAGGAGGTTCAACCCTGGCTGGGAATGCAGCCCAGTCTGCTGTGGGAAGGTGGGCGAGGCTGCCCCCTCCAAGCAAGTGCAGCTGTGGTCTGGGGTGGACATTGGGGAGGGTCTAAATAACCACCCCCATGCTCAAACTTACTGCTGGCCTCAACTGTGGATTGCAAATCCAAGAGGCACCTGAAAGCAGGAAGAGGAAGTGATCAGCAACCTTGCAGAGTCCTGCTGCTGTAATTCTGGGCTGCAAAACCTGGAAACCTTGGGGTCAGCAGGAACACACAGTCAAGAGCCATGCCCTAGTGTCTTCTGGCCTGAGCCACTGCAGACCGCATTTCCTGAATCAAAGGTAAATGTCTATTCACTTTTGTTTCAATTTAATCTGTGAAGTTTAGACTAACCTACAAAGAATGAATTGATTCAGCCTCAGGCTTTTCGACTGTCTGTATCTAGCCAAGACTCAGGTCTTGCAGTGCATGCACTGCATTCTTGCATTGTTCAGTTGTTGAGTCTACAAAACTTGCTTTAAGTCTCCATATTTACTCAGTAACTCTCCCCCTGTTGAGGTTTGGTAGTCTCAGCTGTGGGTAGGTGAATGTAGTCTTTTTACTATATTGGAAAGCATCTTGCACAGGTTTAGGAGAGACAGCTGCTGAACATACCCACTGAGTACCCTGTCTCCTCCTCAAAATGGTCCTGGGCCTTTCTAAGTGTCTTATATTGCTTTTCTGCATATGAAAGTCAGCCAGAATCTGCTTCTATCTCACTGCGTGTATCCTTTTTCAGTGTCTAGCTAATATGTCAATAGATTCTTCCAGGGCTTGAATATCAGAAACAGTGATAGGTAAATAATAGTGAATGTTTTCCCATTGTTCGCCTTGATTCTAAATTGCTTTTTAATTTCACCTTGACCACTCAAATAAGATGCATATTCTTATTAGTTTTCCACCCTGAAAGTTGAGGTAATGGCTGTTTTTTCTGAGAATTCCTATATGCTGATTGTTATTTGTAAAGGCAAAAAAAAGTGACAATTACTCATAAAGGTTCAGTTGTCCAATCAGAGAGCAGAAACAATATTCTGCTGCTTAAGTAACCAGATACGGTATGTAGCAAAAAAGAGCAGTTAGCAAACAAGCCACCTGCTGAAACATATTCACATCCAAAATTTGAACTGCTACAAATACCAGATTAATTCCCAAATATAAAACTGTTTTAGTGAATAATTTACAAAAAAAAGGGCTACATTTGTTAAATAAATTGTTTTAGTCACAACATTGACTCATGATCTTGTCTAATAATTTTTTTTATTATTAATTTGAAAACAAGTGGCCTTTTTGTTTTATTTTACTGAAAACTCAAGGCAGAAATTCAGCTGGCATTTGTACTCCTCTGCCAGAATTTCACAAGGAATTGAAACATTGACCGCTGCTTTGTTCAACAGATGGCATAACATGAACACAAAAAGAGATAGTTAATGTCAGTGTAGCCGATTATACTGGTTCACCAAGACCCTGCTTCCATATGTGCAGATGAAGAGGAATGCAAAGCATTTGCTAACAGATTCATTACAAGAGTCTGTGGAGCAATATGGCATGGAAAACCAATCTGGCGCAGATAATGTGGGTGGAGGCCAGTTTCTCATGCTTACATGTTTTTTCTGTAAAAGTTATTTCTCTCTGAGAGAACAGTACAGAGTATTTTGGTGTGGAAAGAACACTAACACACCTTATGCATCTTACCAGGTATGGCCTCATGCTAACCAAGGTCACCTATACTTCTATAATGTTTGCAGCAGATAGGAGCTTTGAGTTAGTTTTCTCTGGTTGCTGTCATAAGGAGGCCTTGAGGGGTAGGGAAGCATCTGTCATTACAAATTGGACAACTAGCAGGAGTAGTTATGTGATAGAATCATTTCTAATGCATTAGAAATTATATTAGGATGTCCGTTATGATAGAAGGATCCAGGTTTTTTGACCTGATTGACTTCTCTTTGAGCTACCTTTGTACTGCAGATGAGGCCTATAATTTGCAGTGCAGAAGGCATGAAGCAACAGAGCTGCAACAGTGATTCTTTATCTTCAAAGGTGTCTGTAGAGCAGTGATGGGTAATTATATGGGCTGGAGAGCCACTTAACAAGTTTTGAATCAAGGATTGAAAAAGGCAGCAAAGTCCTTTCATAGTTCTTTTGCCTCCGTGCACTCAAAATATGAACTCAGTGCAGCTAGGAGGGAGCCCTGGATATTGGAAGATTTTAATTTGTGGTGCTTTAACAAGTGTCTTGTGGAACACGGAGACTCAAGGAGCCTGGTATTTGGGGGATCTGTGGCCGGTGGGGATTTGGGAGACCTGTGGAGTTTGCATCCTCCTATTGTCCAGAACTTGGACAGCCCTGAACTAGATTATGCCTGAAAATGCAGGGCTATGTATGCAGACAATTCAAACTTTCTGTTGCTGTATTTTCATTAATTAGGGCACTGGGTATGTACAGTGGCAAACTGCATCACCTAGTTTATAGCTGAAGAAGCCTGTGTGTGTGTTGCATGATATTAGGAGGTAGAACAACCTTTTGTCTTGCTTGTATTTTGTATTTCTGCTTTCTATTTTGGGGCATTTATTGAAAAAGGAAAGGCTGTCCCATTAAGTGATGTACGATGGCAATAAAACATCAGGGAAGCTGCTCTAACTGCATCTTAGAGGAAAAGAAATGCTGAAGTTTATGAGGATCCAGGTGGCCTTCAGACTCTCAGCTCATTTAAAACATGTTGCAGCAACAAAATGTGTAGTGCGGCATCTTTAGAAAAGTTACAGATCCACTCACAGCAACTAATCAGATACTTTTCTTGTGATTACCATTTTATAATAAGGACATAAGGGCTCCCAAGTTATATCACTAATTATCAGATATTTTAGGAAGAAACTTCTTCCTAAGGGCAAGTTATTTTGTAATTGTCTGTTATGGATTATGGGGTTTCTTGAGTTTCCATCTCAACAATCTGATTATTTCAGTCAAAGTAAAGATTTGATTAATCACTGATCTAATTTGGTATAGCAATTCCTGTTGTTTTCTGTGAACATATTTAAGTGTGTCCACATTCCTACAGTTGTGTGT
Organism: Caiman crocodilus; assembly: GCA_030014935.1. NCBI lineage: Eukaryota > Metazoa > Chordata > Crocodylia > Alligatoridae > Caiman > Caiman crocodilus. The sequence goes on along the minus strand of JAGPOW010000797.1, from coordinate 20,605,508 downwards.
ATGTGTAATTATATACTAGTGTGCTCAACTTTGTACACCTTTCCAGAAATCTATACAGAAGACGTGTTTACATGTGACGTTACTTCACCTTAGCAACGTGTTACAGTGATGTAGAGTCTGAGGGCTAAACCAGGTTAAAAATAACCATGAGCGGCACACCCAGGGATGTACTGGCTGTCACTGTGCCATCCTTTAGTACTTCCAAAAGGAAATACTAAATGATGGCACAGTAACAATGGCATCATAACAGCACATGTAGATGCGCCCAAAGTTATTACTAGGGAACTAGGGAACTTCTGTGAATAGATACCAACCAGATATGAATATGGCTCTCAATTCTGTGACTTGTGCATTAAAATCTTGTGCATTACTAAAATGACAGACTTGCAGCCTAACGTATGCAGCAGTCCTTTCAAAGGTATTTCTGCTTCCTGTAATTGGATAAACCTACATTGCACGAATAGGACAAAGTCATACCCTGGTTTGAAAGGAAAATGATAGGGTAAATTGCAGGTCATTTTTGTCTTTCCATGAACATTTGAACATCAGTTTCTCTCTAATTTGATGAAAGATTTTTTGTTTGTTTTTTTTTTTTTTGGTTGGTTGGTTGTTTTTGCTAGAATCCTTTGACAGAAGTATTGAAATAAAATGTTTTTGTACAGTTTATCCAATATGTTGTCCTTTAAAAGCATTTTTCCTATTTCTTCATTTTTTTTTAAATATCTTGGCTAAGTGCAGACATTCAAAAAGCTTGCATCTGAATTGATTAAATCTTTGCAGGTTAGTGTAATTTGCATAAATTGAAATGATTTGCAAGTGAATATACATTCACTTTTGATTCCACAAATGTAGGCACATGCCTGCAGTGGTTCAGGCTAGAAGCCTCTCCTTTCCACCCTGCCCCATGCCCCAGACTGAGGAGCCTGGGCTGGGGAAGTCAAAAAAGCATTTCCTTGCCATTCTACTCCCCCAAGGGGCCAAGAGGAGTGAAGCAGTCGCTGCTCTCCACATCTTCCCCAGACTGGGAACACCTCAGTTTGGTAAGGTGCAGAAAGCAGGGGACATGGGCATGCAGGTTCAAGCCTGTGTGTTCCTTCTCCCTACAAGAATTTTACTGGTGACAAACTTTTAGAAATTTCCACTGGTAGAAATGAATGCCTATTTCTGGCCTGTTTCAGAGAGGCATATGCCGCTTAGGTACGTGATAACCTACTTCATCAGCTGCTATGATCAGATGAAGTAGACTGTTGCCTACAAAAGCTTATGACTTTTTGAACCACCTAGGTTCAGCATCTCTGAAGGCATTTTTATATGTGCTCTGGAAGTGGGGTGCTTTAACTAGAGTAGCTCTCAGAAGCCACTTTAATTAAAGTGCCTGCAGCATCTCATGTATTCAGCCTCCCACACTTCAAAATGGTGGTGGGGGTACTTTCACTAAAGATTGTTTTGCACAGCTCTACTAATTAGCACACTCTCACAGACTTGATTAATCAAGTCTGCTCTGATGTGCTGTAACTACAGCATGTTGGAGTAGGCATCCCGCACATATGCAGGCACTTAACAGTGCTACACTGTCCTGCCCTAGTACCTTTTTAGTGTAGATTATAAAAAATGGATTCTAACTTTTCTGTTGTAGATACGCTCCAACAATTTAGGGTTTATATTGTGCTCAGACTTTCAGCACAGTTGATATGATTCTTTGTTGTAAAGATATGGGTACATGCTAAAACTCTACCATGCTGAAGCCTCAATATTTTTACCTGAAAAATGGATCTGGGTGCGAAAGATCTAAGAATTTTAGATAAAATAGAAGGCATCTTTAGGGGTGGTTATAAACCTGCTTTAAATAACTTTAGGTAAGATTGTAAGTCACTCTTGCTAGTGTTATGGATAGTATCAGTCTTAAAATTGGTTCTCAGTTCCTTCACAGCATTCATCAAAATATATTGACAGCAACTGCTCTATCAGCAAAATACCTAGCAGAGCTGTTTTATCTGGTAACATGGCCCTTTGACTGCTTCGATTTTCATTCTACATTTCAAAAAACACCAACCCAAATTTTGCATTTTGGGATATTTACAATGTCAGAAGTTCCTGAATATCTCATATTCAGCATCAATATATTTATGAAAGAGACCTACCTGTTTTCTTGATTTCCTCAAGCAAACAAACAACAGGTAGGTTGACATATATATCTATATATATATACATAATGGAACTATCTAGGCAAAACTGAATCGTCTAATGGCCTAGGGAATTCAGAAAACATTAAGGATATTGCCCTTGGTAGAAACATGAGTCTTACGTAGTAATTTGATAAACAAACTACTGCATGCTGAGTCTAAACAATTCTGTGAACGAGAAGAGATTGTACCTTGTTGTTTTTCCAAATTAGTCCTCCTGATATTGGCTGTGAAACTAGAAAGTAAGAGCATATTTAAAAAGAAAAAAACCTGATCCTTATTTTTGCTCATCCCAAAGAACCACTGTATTAAGTTCACCAACTAAAAAGGATGCATAAGTGCTTGAAACAAAACTGGAATAATGTGGGATCTGACATTTTAGGAAAGATTAGACTATCATACAATAGCTGGATGGATCCAGGATATTTTTTGGCATTACACACTGAGGAAATTTTTGCAGCATTGTAAAACTGAGTCTTTTAAAGGTATCCGTGTTGAAAATACTAACCCAGTGTATGTTTCAGTGGAATATGATGAGCCTTTGCCTTACCAAGGAGAAACATAATTGCATGTGCTTAAAGCACAAACTGTAAGCAGCAAGTCTTTAAAATGGAAAGATGTGTTTTAAATGGACTGCCTGTAGGTTTGGAAATTGGATTCTTTCTCACAGTATAAGGAGGCAAACTTACAAACTGAATTGTCAGAAAAAGGTCTGCTCAAATTCCATTGCTCCAGTGGCTCATATCATGATGCCCCATATGGCAAAAGTAATAGACAAAATGAAATAAGTGGAAAAGAAGCTTTGGTTTTTAAGTGTTGTTTTTAAAAAAAAAAAAAAAGCTATGTTTATTGAGTTATTCAGAATAGAACATCAATGGGAATTGTATTGGGAGTATTAACATTTGTATTATACTCCTAGACAAAGAATCTCTTTAACTCAAATTTATAATATTTCTGTCTGTCTTCCTAATAATACAGCTGATTGCCTCGTGGGCCTGGGTTAGGAAGGGAATTTTTCATTTCTTGTATGGAAGGCTGCAGAGTTAGCTCGATGCATTATGTTTAGTTTATTTTATTCACCGTCCTGTGAAGCATCAGAGGCTATTGCCAGAAGCAAGATACCAGACTTGAAGAATCATCGATATGATCAACATACAGGCTCTGTGTTCCTATGTACTGCAGTGCATCTTGACGCTTCATAAAATAACTACTGAAGATAACATCACAGTTTCCTTGTGTTGCCTTTATAATAAATATTTTGGTTGTCCTAAATGATAAATTGTGTGGCTACTGCATCTCAGAGACAGATTATTATGGGGAATTGGTACAACATCCTACCTATATACCTTAATTTGAGGAATAACATGGTGGTAGAAAACTATCAGTTAGACTGGGATGACTATGTTACTTAGGAGCACCAGAACCAGAAGTGAGTTATGTGCAGGTTACCCCAGTGACTAAGTACAGACATTTGGCAGCATTAGGGGGAGTTTAAATCAGCTGCCCCATATCAGCTAAGCCAGGATAGGGAGTGGGGCTAGATAGGATGGGGGGCGGGTTAGGGTCTAACAGGCTGGAGGGGATCAGGGGTCTGTCAGGGGATGGGGAAAGGTGCAAATCATGAGGGGTGGGGTGCAGGTGCAACCTGTGCATGTGTGAGCAGGGAATTGGGACCCATAGGTGGGTTGGGGTCCCTCCGGTGAACCTACAGCTGCACTCATCCCACCCCTCCCCAACTGACACTTACTTGTTCAGCTCCAGCAGCAGTGAATGCTGATAAAAGTGGCTGCATCTGAGTGGTTTGTAGGATGGGGGTTGAGAGGGTTGGCTTCTGGGGGCAGGCAGGTGAGAGCAAAGGGGTAGGGAGGCAAAAAATAGCCCAGTGTGGGGGGATAAAAAGAGCAGCCCTGCAGCTCCAGCCAGTGGCTGGGTTTTCTGAGCTCTGGGGCTGCACAGGGAGAGTGTATAGAAATTCAGAGCACTGGTTTGACCTGAATTGATTACATTTGATACTATATAGATCCAGGTTCATCGTAAGCCAGATTCTGCAATTTTTAAGCTGGTTTCTGTGCATGGAACGTCTGTACAGTTACAGGTTTAGATTGATTACTGGTCACTGAAACTATGTCTGTAAGTGTATGTTCAGCACTAGGATGAGCTAACTTTAAATTGGGCAGCCATCCTGAACTTGATTTAACCTCCCCAAATGTCTGTACTTGGCCTATGAGTATCAATAAAACTTAAGAGCTTGCACTCTTCTCAATCTGTCACAAATGCTACATAAAAAAATAGGAGTCTTTTTATAGAGATGTATATAGTCTAACTTGGGCTTGTTCATTAACTCCTATATCTTTAACGCCAGGTGGAAATAAAATGAACTATATGGAAATTTTTACTAGAACCCTAACCCTAACCCATGTATCTTTCGGTAGTGAGTGTATTGAATAGATGGAAAGCTCAGACTCCTTGCACATGTTCTAAAAATTAGTCATGGTTTACACATCATTGGTGTTCTAATTAATCAGACACAAATAACATGATAATTGATCACCTGTTTGCAAAAAGAATGTAAAAAATTTGTTTTTGTTGAAAACAATTTATCCTGTTGGGAAACACCTGCTAGTGTTTCAGATGTCTCATGTTTGTAAGCCATCCTGCTCGTGCTGGGTTGAATTAATGGGAATCATATCAGTGGATCCAATAGGAAGGGATTTTGTTTTGAGATAGCAGCTGCATGTGAATAATCTAGATGTAGTTATTTTACTCAAAACTGTTTACAAAGTTGTCTAGAAGAGAAACGCCTAACTAAAATGATTTGTTTGCATGAAGAAAAAATGCTGCCCATTTATTTTGAATCAGTATTAATGCTGATGCCAAAAATGCAAGTGGAGTTCTTGAGTTTACCCCTTAGTCCTCTTTAATTCTTAGCTCTAATTGCAAACCACCTCTAATCAAGTCTTCAGTACTTAAATTGTTACTAAACATATCTGGGATTATAATTTTTATTCCTGATTATACAATGAATATGCATCGTCAAATAGTCATTGTCTGATCATGATTAAAATGAATAATCCCCAAAAGATGTTTTGTAACTGTTTAAAGTACCATGGATTTTAATGAAGAGAATTAATGATTTAAAAGTGAGTCAAGGAGCCTGATCATTTTCCTTTTCAAGCCTGTGAGTGCTTTACCCCTGACAAAGTGAAGCAGAACAGATTCCTGTGCCTGTAGAGTGCACAGGAATCCATTGCATGTTTTGTTCTTCAGGGTAAGGTTGTAAAGGATACACAAGAGATTACTTTGTAGAGACTAATATTTTCACATCAGTCATAGGAAAATGTTTTAAAAAATTACGCTGGACCTGTATACTAAAATAAGCCAATCTTGATTTGTGGTTTCAGGAAATGGTGAAAAACAAGTTACTGGAACTAGAAAGTGTCTATCTTTGAGTTCTGAAGGAATAAATTAAAATAAAGTAAAATAAACTGCTGGCAGAGGTGAAAGCGGTCATCTAATAATGACTACTAAACAGGAGAATTGAAGGACAGTATACTCTGACTGTTTTTAAAACAAAACAAGTGTTAGCTAATGAACATGATTTCTGTAATTGGAGGATGGTTAAAACAGTGGAAGTACCTAGCATGTAGACGAATGTGATACGAAAGTCAAAATAATATAGCTTTTTTAAAGGAAACCATAAGCTTGTCTTTATGTCATGCTACTTCACCATAGCAACACGTTATGGTGACGTAGCGTCCATTGGCAAACACCGTGATGCTGCAGCTATGTTGCCATAGCAATGCGCTCCCTTGATATAGTGCATCGCTACAGTGACGTAGCAGCTAAAAATAACTGTGCCGCACGCATGGCACTGTACTGGCTGTTACTGCGCTGTCATTTAGTACTTCCAGAAGGAAGTACTAAATGACAGTGCAGTAACAGTGGCACCATAGGGACACATGCAGATGAACCCCATGACTATTTAAAATGACTTATTTTAGTAAATGATGTGTATATGGGAATTAGTGGATAACATTGGATATCTTAGACATTTTTTAAACCTTTTGAAATTTATCACAGCAGGTTATTAAAGTGTCGTATGATGATTGGTAAAATTCTGTTAAGGACTAAAAACTAGTTTAGAGGTAGAAAGCAGAGCAAATAATCTATTTTTTATTATGGGAAATGGTTAACGGTTGGTGCCCTAAATTTTGATGCTATCTCTGGTGTTTAAGAATTCGGCATCAGCTGAAAAAATTGATGAGCCTGTGAGAGATGTCAGAGAGATTAACAGCTAGTGTAATTGTGACAGTTGAGGGAGTCTGTCTACATACAATTTATGAATTCTGTTTTATATCATGAACTAGCTGTATGTACTTATATCAAACTACAAAATCCATTTTGATTGTGAGGCTGGTCTGATGTCCTGCCCCATTGTCCATTTACTTCCGCCTTGTCATGAAGTTCCAAGAGGTTCTGACACACTAAAAACTTTTAAAAGTTTGATATTTTATTCAGATGAAGGCAGCCTAGTCCAGTGGACTGGCTGCTTCCTGAAAAGACATGTCCATCCAGCCAGGCTGGTAATCTGGCAACAGTTTACATGACGGGAAGCTGTTGAGATTTACCAGGGTGGACATCTGACAAAGTGGAATGGACATGTATAAAGTCATCTTTTATGTTTGGAACATCTCTTTCTGACTGACTAGAACAGGAGAGAGGCACCTGCTGCTACATGTTATCTAAATAATGGTTGTTGTTAGAGCTAGGGACAGAAACTACACATAAACCAGTGTAAGTGATCAGAAACTGGTTCAAATTGGTAACACAATAGAACTTCAATGCACATAAACCACTTTCAAAATGGCTGAAACTAGTTTATGATGAACCTGGATGGATGCAGTGTCGGACCTAACTGATTTAGGTCAAATCAGTTTATTGAACTGATCCTCTCCGGATCAGTCCCAGATCCCCTCCAGATTCAAGTTAACTCACAGTCTTGCACCATTGCAGGATGCTTAGTGTGTGTCCTACAAACCCCACCTAGCAGGGTGAGTGGGCTAGCCTTGGCCCAAGCTATCTGTTCCAGTTCTAGCACCGCATGGCTCCTGGCCTGGGCCATTGCAGCTATGTGGCTACCTTTCAGAAATCAAACCTGAATGTCTGTTTACTTGCTTATCAGTTCAATGTATTCAGTTTAGATTAACCTGAGAAGATTGAATTGATTCAGCCTCAAGCTTTTTAACTGTCTGCTTAGCCTAGATGTTCTTTTGCAAAGCCCATGTCTGTTTTCTTCAACTATTGGGTATCTCTGAGGACATACACTCGCAACCAGGTTCCCAGCAGAGGGTGTATTTAAGTGACCAGATCAGTGCTAGTTCTGGGGCCGAGGGTGAATAGATCACGGGCCCTCTTTTCAAGGAGGGATATCAAATGGTCTGTGTCAGGGAAGGCTGCCAGAGAAGTAGAATCAGAGATGACAAATGAAGCCTGCTATGACCCAGAGGTTATTAAAGGAGCCAAAGTGTGGGTCCATATTCCGTACCCTGCTCAGTGTCCACCAAGGAAAACTTAACCAGGTTGAAGGCATAAATAATCTGAAAGTAGATTACATTCATTCTTGACCCAATGTGTTTTATGTTGCATTTTCACCTTTATGGTGTTCTAAATTCACTGCATTCCACAGAAAAATAACCTACCTTTTCATTTAGGCTGCTTAGTAAAAACCTCTATTCTTTGTCTAGTAATGCTGAAAAAAGCAAACCAAAATATTAGATTACATAGGCATTGAAAATATTAGGCTCAGTTACTTTAAAATGTCTGAGGGAGCATGGTAAAATATACAAAATAAAAGGGATGGAGAAGATAAACTGGATCACTTATATAATTATAGTAATTTAGAAATGAACTGACAATAGACCTGAAAGGCAACACTTTTTAAGTGAGGCAAAGAAAATACTTTTGAGTATAAACACTAACAACTTTGAAGACAGTGGCTGGATAGGATAGTTTGATACCGTACAACAATACCCTGACACATTGTGATAATGCCTGTGTTTCTAAAGATGGATGATGTTGAGGCATAACTTGCCCACCAGATCCTATTGTCTGTCAAATCTGTCCTTCTGGCATTTTTGACATGCTCCCATTCTTGGAAACTTAACTTTGAAATTCAAATGACAATAAAAGAAAATGTTCCAGTTGAGCTTTACCACTGAACCTGACATAAGCAACTTTCTTGTGTAAATGACAGCAAGCATTATACAACATGGCTATGATTTGAGCTAAGACAGAAAAATAACGTTGCCTAATTAGAACGGTATATTTTTTAAAAAACCTTGTGGAATAAGAAATGCTTAGTGCTGACTGAAGCTGACAAAATGTGGGCAGATACCATGGAAGCCTTGTCCACTTTTGGCATTATTAATGTACCTCTGCCCTGAAGTGCATCAGCCTCTGGCTTTGCAGTTCTGAGGTAACTTTGTAGAAATTACTTGTTATGCTTGTGAACCAGACAATTAAGGACACTGACCAAAATATCTTTCTGTGCCTTTTTTTTTGGTTCTGTTCAAACACCAAAATTCTGGCATTTTCTGCTGAGTTATAAAGCTCTTAATCTAAGATCACTGGCTTAAAGAACAGTTGAGAATACTGAGGTTTGTTTTCAAATGAACTCAGGTTAGTTGCTTTGAAAAATATGATTCATAATCACCGTGGTATTTATCCATTTTCTTAATCTACATATTGTGGAATTATGCTGATCTGTTAAATCTGCTAACAGTGATCATATGCCTAGAACATCTTTGTGTAAAAACTAAAACTGATTCAAGAGGTAAAACACGAGCTCTTTTGAAACGAAGTATGCTGCATTTTCCTTTTGGCATTATCTTTAATATGCCTTTCCATCACAAATATATACAAGATAATAATACCTCCATTATTTCCTATAAAGTCTATAAAATGCTACATGTTCAAGACAGATGCGAACATTTTGCAAAAGTATGTGAACCATAAATGCTGTTTTGATGAGTTACCTTGTGCCATCTAACATATAAAATTACTTGGAATGCTAACCAAAGTATAAAAATACTTGAAGTTTAAATTGGATCATTAAAAAAACTTATGCAATTCCATTTAGCTTGGCTTTCTAAAAGTAAGAAAACAAGGTAATCCAGTATCTTGAAGGCAACCTCAGACTTGCAATGACTGCAAAGTGGTGCCATTATCATTTAAAATAAAATTTGCACAAAAATCTGCATGACACATATTCTGTTATTGGTAGTATGCCACTGGCTATTTTAAAATATAAATCCTAAGTCTGAAATGAGTAAGAGGAACCATATTTTCTTGGAATGCTGTGGGAGAGGGAAACTCCAATGAATGCAACTTCTTCAACAACTGGATGTTCCCGTGCAACATTTGACAGAAAATAAGAACATTATTGCACTAGGCTTCTCAAATTGAAATTGAGTGGAACTTGGCTAAAAACAATGACTTTAGTAGCCTCATTTTCAATTCATATACTGAAAAATGAAAGGGGGACATTATTAACAAAAACAGGGGGGAGAGATGTTTCTTTTAAGTAGCCTGAATCAGATTTAGTCAATGTCTACATAGATAAAGCAATTTGCTTCTTCAAAATCAATCACTTTAAAGAGCATATCTTCTAAATTAATTCTTTACTGTCAATGATTCCTCACATAAAAGAATTTCTCCATGGCATTTTGTCATTATATTGCACTCTTCACAGCAGTTGGGTATTTTGAGCCTGATATCCTAAAATATTCAGTCTATACTGGGTACGTACAGGGTGTGTGTACACAAAATAATCACTTTGCCAACCACAGAAATGCTAGAATACACCATCTGTTAGGTAGTTGACAGCAGGACTGTGCAACAGTCTAGATGTTGATAATAACCAAAGGGAAATGAACAGTGTTGAATTATGATAATTTCAGTGGTACCTACAAAATATATATACGCAGGTCTCATGCAGCTTATGTATTGGCAGAAGCCATGAAAAGATGTTGATTCATGCTTACTCATCTCATTTATATTAGGCTTTCCTTTCAAGGCCCAGGACTTTTGTATTCAATAAACCACTTGAACGTAGCTAATCGTATGAGTTGCCCTTGATTTTAAAGACTTTTCAAGTCCCATTAAACTTAAGCATGTGTTTTACTGGACCAGGGCCAAAATCCCACTATCTTGTTTTCCTGCTGTTTAATAATCTAAACACTATTTAAATGTGGGGTTATGGTATTTGTTTTTCAAGGAAACTACCTTTAGGCTATTTTATTATATGTTTTTAATGATGATTGATAAGACAAATAAGTGTTTAACCTGCTGAAATAAATAGCAAGAAAATCATTCAGAGCTTTCAGGGTCAGAATGCATTTTCTTTCCTCCCTCCATTCCTCCCTCCTTTTCATGAACATTATGTAACAAATAAGCTATAATTAAAGCTATAGGGCTGCTCTGGCATATTCAGTAGAAAGAGATTGATATGCTTGTTATAACAAGGATCCTTTACTTAATATATTGGAATATCTTTTTGGCTAATGGTGCTATTAATCAATGGTAAAAATCATGATTTAGCACGGTATTTATCAGTCTGAAGTAAAGACAATATCAGTGTACAGTACATTGGTACACTAATATTAAGTGCTGGCAGCAAATCAGAGCTTTATTCTAAAGTAATTCCTTGCTGAGACCTGTATGACTGGTGAGTCTCCAGCAAGCCACTAGAGCTATTTCAGTAAAATCTATTCTTATAGTGGAATCATCCTATCATTTGAGAAGAAACATGCTGTGGTATAAGGGGCAGGTCTAGAAACAGTGGTGATGCCAATGAAAAAGTGGCATGTAGTCAATAGCAGTTAGTACCAACTGCTATTGTGTTATCCTATAAGGATTCCTGGACAGTAATGTTTGCTTTCTAAATCTAAAATTTGTTTTTAGGAGGGTGTGGGCGGAGGAGGGGTAGCTGGCCATTAATGCTATTTTGAAAAACACTAGTCACAGACATGCTTTAGACAATTTACGTGGATGACAAAAGCCAGTGCTGTAGTTAGACATACACTCCTGTCATTGAACAGACCTATGAGGGGTTGAGTGCCTATGACTTGCATTAGATCTTGTGACATGTCACTGAAGTCAGGGAGTTTGTCCATGCTTCATTAAATCTGATGCTGCTCTGACAAGAGACCAAGACTGTCACATTCGGACACTTAGAACTTTGTTCAGAATTTGCTATGACATTAATGAAATTCATTTCTGAAAGGAGAACTAGCATAAGCTGTGTTGGGTATTCAAGTGAGATATGAGAGGTGGCTCTACTGGCTGTCCATATGGGGATCTGTTGAACCCTCTATGCATTGAACATTGACTGTATCCTTAATGAGGGCTATACAGGTATACTGAGAAAAAAAACATTACTGACATTTTTGTATTTCTTTTGAGCTGCAACCCATACATGAGGGCAAGCCAGTCCTGTGTTGAACCTATTAACCATCTCACCTGTGCCATTGATTTATTCAAAAAGTCTTTCCGTTTGATATTTATGTTGGAGTTCATTCTGGATATTGTATAGGAATATCCCATGAAGAAGATGTTACTTATATCAAGACTGAGTGAAGGGAAGGTATTGATTAACTGGAAGTTATTAAAAGTTACTCATAGTCCAGCAGTGTTTGTGGGCCACCATTATCCAACCCTTGGAAGCCATTTTAAAAAGCAGTATTTCTTGATAATACCTGTGATTTACTTGTGTCCAGTCCTGCTATGCCATGGAAAATATCTGCGGTCGCTTATTGCTCAAACTAGTGGAAGCTCCTTGTTGGCAGTGGAAATCAGTGTCCCCTGGCCTGGTTTTATTGCTTGGTTACAGTCACTGGTTCCAGTGTTTTCTGGAAGTGACATTTTGGACCCGTGACCCCGTTCTGTTTGTGAGCCTGCTCAGTTGGAGCAGTATTTTGGTGGGAAGTCACTGAGGTGTTTGTAAGAGACTCCAAATTGTTACCTTTGAGAGACAGGTAAAGGGCTGAGTGTGCCAGGGAGTGCTGAGTGTGCAGGCAAGTGTTGTGTGCACCTGCGAGTCTGATCAGTGCCCCTGTGTGAAGGACAGCTGGCTGTCTGCGAGTGGTATAAAAGGGGCAGATCAGAAGAGATCTGGGGCCCTGTCCCTGCCTGTGCATGTGAGTCTGTATGGTTGTGTATGACTGAAAGGTTTGGGAGGCCAAAGATTGTCACAGCTTGGTGTGTGTCAGCAGCAGGGCATGGGACCGGCGTTGACCATGTGGAGAGCGTGAGAGCTCATAAACTGTCTGAGGAGAGACAGGCCACCGGATGTCTGTGGGTGAGGACCAGGGCAGTCAATCCCCACCCTGTGCGTGTGGTGTGCTATGGGTGAGGTCCTGGAAGGACTATATCCCATTAGCATGTTGCGTGAGTGGGTGTGTGCCTGTCAGCCACAGCGCCTGTGTGAGAGAGGTTGTTGATCTCTAGCACCAACAACAGGCTCTCTTGTGTTCCTCTCTTTTGGTCATTAATATTGGGGCATTGCTGTTTATTGTACCTCGTTTGCTAATTGGTTGTCATTCTTGTTGTGGTACAATAGAGTCACTGTTTATCCCTTCTCTTGTCTCACACGTTTCATTACTAACCAATTAGCAGACACAGGTGGGGTAGGGCAGTAGACTAATACCTAGTGGTAAAGCTCCTCAAGTCCACATGTTGCTGTGAACCTAGGCTCCAAGGATTAACAAACCTCATTATTTGCATTTATCAATTGTAAATTATAATTGATTGGGGAAGTCATGCTTTTCATACTGGAGAAGCGTACAGTTTGCAGTTATGAACCTGTGTGAAACCTAGATTTCCTAGTTCTAGATAGTATATCCCATAATTCTTTGGGTTTATATAAAGGAAAAGAGATGTAGTCTTTTTTTTTTTTTTTAAGGACACTCTAAGTGTACAAAGTAGAACTGACTTTGTTATAAAATTAGTCTCTGTCTTTCAGTTTTTGGTTGGTGAATTATTCTTAATATAGCATTTCCTTTTTCAAATGTTTACTTCAGATACCCTGACTTGTGTCATGTTTCTGGTCATTGCCGCTCTCAGACAGGATTTCTGACAGAGGAGAAAAATGAATAGCTCTTTATAATATAAATTTTCAAAAGAATAATAATTTATTTCACTATAGACAATAATAATATTATTACTATGGATAATTTACTATAGATAATTTCTTTTACTGCACTATTTTAATATGTCCTGTTAAAATCAGCCTTGCAGGTGAATGACTACAATCACATGAATTATAATGTACTGAACTTTCTATTTATTCACATGAGAATATCTGTGGATGAAGGGTTTTTTAGTTGTGTTTTTTTAATTTTTTGTTTTGTTTTCCTCTTTGACAAGGAAAAACACAGGCTTGATTTTCCCCTTGCTATTATAAAGGTGATAGAAATTCTAAAAAGTGTATCAGTTAACTTTGAATTCACAGTGTATCAGTTAACTTTGCTCCAACAGTTGTAGAGGAACAGATTGATGAGTAGGTGAAAAAGGTGCATGAGACAGAAAAAGTAAAAAGAGCATCCTATAGCAGTTTCATCGTTTGCTAAAGTGTGTTCTTTTCATTATCCAGTGAGATGGCTTCTCGGTTCATTGATTCGTCAGCAGGATTACCCATTGTTGTTATGACCGTGAGCCCTAACAAAACGTGAGCAAACGGTGTAGAATGTGGTGCAAGCAGAAAGAGTATGAGTGGTTTGTCTCCGTTACTGGGGCAGGTTTAGATTGCACTTCTTTGATATGGAAAAATATTCCTTAAATTCAGCTTCTGTCTCTATGGTTGACCTCTTGTTTAGTCATCGGATAAATTTGCATAAATAAAGATGAATCTCTAGGCTTCATTAAGGGATGGAGAACAATTGATTGGGCTGAGAAAGAACTTTCAAGGGAAGAGCCACTGGTACAGCACAAGCCCACTGTTGTTTATAGACAATAGTCCAAAACATTGCTTTTTAATATTTTTACATAAAGCCAGGCTGCTAGAATGACAATTATTTTTTCTTCTCTGCATATTCTTCTGCTAACTACATATTCTCTTCTATTGTAATTTCCTCTTAGAATATCAGTGCTAACATTTTCCCTAAATATTCAGATTACATAATTTGTTTAAGCAAAAAGAGTTTTTTAATAAGATTTCAAGTTATAGCTGCTTTTGTATCCTGCTTTCACATCAGAAATGCTAGTGCTACACAAGTTGGCTAATGAAGCAGGACAAACTTGGTACCTTTTCAGGTTCTCTGTCCACAGTTTCTCCTTTAGTTTGTCAGTGAGGTGTATTGATATTTATCTTTAGAACAATTTGGAGCAAAACTCTTTCTGTAACCCTCTGCACACAGCTCCCACTGGCGCTAATGTAAAGCACGTTCATGTTTTCAGGGGTCAGATTTTTCCCTTACAAGGACATTCCCCACTTGATCATTGCTTTCAAGGTGCAAGAAATTAGATTTTTTTCAGTCAAGTATTTGACAGCGTTCCTTTCTAAGTCCGCATTCATTCTTTAATGACTGTAACAATTTCACTTTTTAAGCACCATGGTTATTCAAAGCCAGTGGTGAAACATCAATTGAGGTCTGTCTGGTAATCGCAATGGGTTCTCAGTGGCTCATTTCTTCAGCTGTCATTTGTCAGAACACACTCATGTAATCTTAATGAACAACGTGCAGAGCCATTAAAAACTCAATTATGGCTTGCTTTTTACTGCAGACATGAGAAACTGGAGTCATAAAGTGCTGATGTGTAAACACAATAGCCACCATCTGCTACGGAGTAGCATTTCAGCTCCGAAAAGAGGATATATGTTGCAGATGTATCAATAATAGGAGGCTTATCAAGGCATCATTATGCACCAAAAGGAAAAAATGGAAATTTATGGCTAGCTAGAGAGCACTTCATGGTTTAATTCCCCAATTTTCAGTGGTATGTTCAATAACTATGTGAAAGTGTCATTTTATGTTCCCTGTTATTGTAGTGGGTTTTTAAAAATGAATTTATTTACTGCCTTTCCTTCCTCATTGTTCCTGATGGCTCTAAACATAACAGGTTTACCCTTTGATTTTCAGGAAGCTGGCAGTAACAGCAAGATATTAATTAAGCTAACCTGTTGATCAAAGAACTCTAAATCAAGTTGACCTAATATTCAAAATGTTTTAATAGACATATACTCCATTGTCCAATAAATATAAAGGCATAATTTTTGTACTGAACAGATAACTTTTTCAGTGCCTATTTTAAAATATTTTAACTTTCCTGATAAAAGTAAGCAAGCCAGCAATAGGGGTATGTGGTAGAGACAGGGTCCCAGCTCCTGCCATGTTCCTGTGGAAACAGCAAAGGAACTCACCCATCTGGTTCTGGACAGGCAGTGCAACTCAGGAGCCCATGCTTCAGGGATCCAGCACTGATTGGCCCATGGCAGGCAGTGGGCAGTTTAAAGGGAAGTTTGGTGTTTGGCATCTTCAGGAAGAAACCTGAGTGGAGGCAGCAGGTAGGAGGAGGAACCTAGAGGTGCAGCCCAGCACGCAGGATCCTCAGGAGCTGCAGAGAATGAGACAAGCCTGAAAGACATAAGTGACCAGGGAAAAGGGAGGAGGGGAAAGACAAGAGACCCAGTCCTCACAGAAGCCCAGGTTGGTCATCCAGGGAAAGAATCCCTGTGGGAAGCAGTTGGGCCAGCCTATTGAGGAAGGAGGGAAAGGGAGTGAATGAAAGTGGACTGGTTTGCTTTGGCAAGTAGGGACAGAGGTGACCCTGGAGCTGCCAGCATAATGAATGGAGCAAGGACATCTTTTCAGTGAGTGAAAAGCAAGCCAGGGACACAATGCCAATGGCACAATAGACCGGGCGGGGGGTAAGAGACCCATGAGAGGTACCGGTTAATTTTGAGTTAGAAATCAACAGAGTAAGAAATGACCCGGTTAGGGGTCCTACCTTCGATTTAAATCTCTCTGCAGTAAAGAGAACTAATAGCAAGAAAAGGGAAGGGTAAGAATCCTTAGTCCATCCACTTGATTTGAGGTAAAGAAAAGGGGGAAGGAAACTACAAACCCCAAAAAGGATAACTGAAGAGGACTGAGGCAGAGGTCTCAGAACCTGCAAGGGAAGAACTCCAAGGGGTCTCAGAGAGATAAAGCTTCTTTGATTTGAGTAGAATATACATAGAGTAATTGGGCTGAGGAGGAACCAGGATGAGCTACAATGAGCTGAAGTTCTGAAAGAGAGAGACAGAGGTCTGGACTGTGTCCATTCACCGTCCATGGAGAACAGTGAACACCCACCCGAGAGGAAAGGGGCAGGTTATATGGGAGTTTGGAGCCCTGCTGAAAATTCATGAACAAATCAGACACATGTGCAAGCCAAAACATCCATTCTCCAGGACATAAATTCCATCATGTCATGGCAGGAAAGCGTAGGTGGATACTTTGTGGTCTGAATAACTCAGTGTGGTTCCAAGGTGAGAGAATATGATATTCTTACAGTGGTGCATTGGCCAGGAACCGAGAACTGGGACTAAGGCCAGGAGAGTGATTCAGCATGAGCATGGATCCAGGGGCAGTGGGCCTCATCCCACCCCAAGACTGGCAGCAAACCCATGGCTTAGTAATTCAGTTGCTGCAAGCACAACAGGCTCAGATGGAAGATCTCGGTAGGGTGAGAACTAAAGAGGCCAACACTCAGATCATGGTCCTGATGTAACAACAGAAACTGAGTGAGAAGATCGAGGCTCAGCAGGCAGCAGTGATTCATGCCACTGAGGGACTAAAACTGCTGAAGATAATGGCAAAAGATTATGTGGAAGCTTATTTAGAATCCTTTCAGAGGGAGGCTCTGTTGACAGGGTGGGACAAGGCCTGGTGGGCTGGCCAACCGGCACCCTTACTAATAAGCCCTGCCCAAGCAGCCTAGAGCATTGTCAAGATATGAGGCAATGGATTATAGAAAGGGGAAGGCACCATCCTGTACTGGCCAGAAATTTCCCAAAAATATTACTGGCAGCAATTCCAGGCCAAAAAGAGAAGGAAAGAAAATCAACCCAGACTTCCAGGCCAGCTCCTGAATTAACTAATCAACAGGTGGATTAAGCCCAAAGGCAAGACCCGAAACAAAGTCCTAGAGATTTTTACACTCGAGCAGTTTATGGAAGATCTAGAGGAAGACATGCAAAGATGGGTGTGAAGACATCAACCTCATATCTTAGAGGAAGTCTTACCACTGGCAGAGGCCTTCACTGCTATGGAAGGAGGAACCAGAAAAAGACGACCCATCAAGACAGGACTGGCCCTCATTAAACAGGTGAAGAGAACCACCACTCCAACGATGAAAAGTGAGGCCTCTTCAGGCCCATCCTGGACATTCAGACAGTTAGAACCATGGGAACCCATCTGCTACAGATGCTGGACCCCTGTGCTTATCAGACTGTATTGTCTTTAGTGGATGAATGTGTCGTGGGTAGGGGAAGAGACCCTAAAGAGTCAACTGGAGTGGTCTCAAGAGAATACTTATGAAATGATGGACTTCAGTTTTGGACACCAGAAGATTGCAGGAATCCCAAAGCCAAAGGTAGATGCCAAGATTGGTACCATGATCATCCCTACTGTTATCAATTCAGGGTGTGCCAAGATGATGTTAAAGGCTGGTGAGCCTCCTAACATCCTAACAGAGGATACCCCAGTTAGCATGCTATGCATGCACAGGGAATCCTATACATATCCAAGACAGTGCTTCCTTTTGGAGATCATGGGGAGGACAGAAGAGCTGGCTATAGGGATTGTCCAGAATCTGCCCTGCCCTGTGCTGGCCAGGACTGGCCGTACTTCCCTGAAGTGCTCGACTAGCCTATGGACAGAAGATGGGTGATTCATTCCAGGAAAGGCAGGGAAGGGCCACTGGAAGGGTTGACAGGCAATGAGCCCGTCCCTGCAGAGGTGGAGGGACCACCAGAGGGGCTAGATATGGATAAGATCATTGAAGAAGGATATTTCCAAGGACAAGAAGAGGAACCAATGTTCCACCACATGTATGAAGATAGAATAGAAAAATAAAAAGCAAGACAGTCCACCTGGCCCTGGCCCAAGGTTATCCCCATTTCAAGGTAAAGGATGGGATCCTCTATCAAGTCAAGCAGGGACAGCTAGAAAGGGAGGAGATGGCTCAGATCTTAAGAGGCGTATGTGCAACTTCGGGAATGAGGCATCTGTGCATGAGGCTGAGACACATGGGCTTGTAGAACTCTTCAATAGGATACTGCATGGCATGATACCTGCCATGTATTCAAGGCGACTTAAGAAAGTGTAACTTACTAATCCCACCACTATTATTTGCCATCAGGGAGGTCCCTCAGGCCTTGACAAGATGCTCTCCCTTTGAGTTGATGTATGGCCATTGGCTTTGGGGACTCCTAGACTTTGTATGTAAGGGTTGGTGAGGAGATGAACAAACAAACACTAAAATCCCACAATATGTGAGGAAGTTATGGGAGAAGTTAGACCAAGTGAGTGAGAATGTTTGGAAAGGGCTACAAGAAAGCCAGACCCATCAAAAGGAGCAGTACGATAGGAGGACGAAAGAGAGGGAATGCCAGGTAAGGGACCAAGTATTGGTACTCCTGCCTGATAATGAGAGTAAACTACTCTCCAGGTGGCAAGGGCCTTTCCAGATAGTCAGAAAAGTCAGCCCAGTGACTTACAATGTCAAACAACCCAGACAAAGGAATCCATGCCAGATATATCAAGTAAACTCCTAAAGAAATAGGTGGAGCCCAAATGTGGCTAATGAGTTCACTGCCCCACAAGATGGAGTTAGGCCTGGGGTGGAATGGAGGGAAGTCCAAGAGAGAGGAGAAAGTTCCAAACGGGGGAATAGTTCACAAGGCCCAAATGGGACAAGCTTCAGCAGCTGGTGCGTGAGTTCAAAGACATGTTTATTGAGGAGCCAGGAAAAGCATGAGGGGTAGAGCACAGAATTATGACCCCCACCCCAGCCCCAGGCTGTGTAGTTTGTGAGCACTGGAGGCACTTACATATGAGCAAGTGCGAGCAGAAATAGACCAGATGCAGAAAAGGGAGACCATTGAGGAGTGTTGGAGTCCTTTGAGGAGTCCAATAAGGATTGAACCGAAGTACCATCTGACTATTTATTGACTTTAAAAAGGTAAACTCGGTGCCTACTTTTTAAGGTGATCCCCCCCATCTAAGTATTTTGAGTGGAGGGTGTGTGGCAGGGACGTCCCCTGCCACATTCCTGTGGAAACAGCCCTGCAGGTGGGGGAACTCACCTGTCCAGGTTTGGACACGCAGCATGGCTCAGGTAGCTGGGACAACACAGCTGCTGGCAGTCCTGGGAGTGTGGGAACCCCTGCTGCAGGGAACCAGCCCTGATTGGCCCACAGCAGACAGTGGCCAGTTTAAAGGGAGGATGCTGAGGGAAGTTTGGTGACTGGCATCCCCAGAACCAGATCAAATGGACATGCAAGCCAAAAATCTCTCTTCCCAGACATAAATTCCATCAAGTTGTGGCAGATGAGTGTAGGGGGATACCTTGAGGTCCAAATAATTCAGTGTGGTTCCAAGGCTAGATGATATGACAACGCTCACAGGGTAGTTATGATTTTTATTTTTCAAAAACAAATATACAATGATTATAATAAAGACAGCTGGCCAGTTTTACCTAGGATACATTGTTTCTATTCATGGTTTTACACCATTGGAGTATTATTTACTGATATGAAAAGCAAAGTGACTTGCATCTGTGATGGCACTTCTGTCTCCAGTTCTTTGACCAAAAGGGGAAAAAAAAGGGTTGTTGAAATGGGAAGATTCTAGCTCTGTAATGCTGAACAGTCATTCACACAAGTAACCCTATAGATTCAAAAGACATCCTATTAATTACAGTACACTAGGGGTTCTCAAACTGTGGACTGCAACCCCACGGGGAGTTGCAAACAACTTAAAAGGGGGCCGCAAACTTCCCAGGGGGTATGCACAGTGGCATGAGGAAGTGGCACATGGCAGCAGAGCCTGCCACATGCGAGCTCCCTGTCCCCTGCCACCGCCATCCAGCATTCAGGGTTATGGTATCACAATGTTTGAGAATCCCCGCAGTACACCATTCCTTGTAAAGCAGTTATCAGATTCTAGTCCATGGTAATTAGAGGGTTTTTGTTGGGGGTGGGGATTCAAGGGAAAGTGCACTTAAAATAGAATGTAGCACCTTTTGAAATGTTACTTGGTTCTAATGTGAGTGGGTTTCATGGTCTTGGATTTACCACTGAATGTCAGTTTGAACCCATTTTACCTTTGCTGTGGATGATTGTCTTAGGTTAGAGAAAAGATCTGAAATATACAGCCGAGTCCTGCTGTCCATCCAGCCAGGCTACTAGCAGGGCACAGGAATTCGTGGGTATGGCTACCACAAAATTTGGGGACCTTTGAGCCCCCTGGCTGTGGCCCTCAGTGGTGAGTTTGGCTTGCTGCTGTTGCCCCTATATCCACTTCCATTACCACTCTTCTCACTGCTGGCAGACCCCTGCCCCTGAATCTACTACTGTCTCTGTGTCCTTTGCTGCCTCCAGACCTCAGTACAAGGCAGAGTGCATGTACTGTCAGAGATCAAACAAGTGAATGGCATAACCTGGATTAGATGTGTCATCTGGCTCCATCTCATTTTCTAAACCACAAAACCACACAGTCTCTCTTGCCACTGCTGCTGCCACGTTCACTGCTGCAGTGGCCATGACAGCCACTCCTATACCCCAGGCTGAATCCATCCTGTAAGGAGCTTCACGATCTGGATCCGACCAGGGTCCACAGGTGACTTTGACATCCCTGGGTTAAAAGAAACTTTGACTGTGTAGCCTTGATTCCAGACTGTAGGGCATCCTTTCAACAACACTGGCCAAAGTCATGCCTTGATGTGACATTTACTGCAGAGCTAATTAGTCTACTCCCCAGTAAACATCTTGTTTAGTTGTGCTCACTGTGTGCTTACTGTAGAATATAACCAGTAAAATGTAAATAGGAAGTTATCTAATGGTGGACAGCGTGGTCCTTAAAACTTGCCAGTTGCCTTCAGCAAATATTATTTTAATAATTTCATTCCACAGTTTAATATGAATAAAAGATCTTAATTTTCCACAGAGGTTATGCCAGTCACTGGGTATATACACACTCCAGAGTAGTTCTAAAATTCTCAGTAGCTGCACAAAAAGCCATCACTATACTTTTCTTTTTTTATTGTGGAATATTGTTTCTTTGTGCATACATATAAAAGGTATATAGAAGATGGCTCTTAATACTTTAAAGTCGAAATAAATCTTAAAAATTTGTATCACTTTAGTGCTTGTCCACCTCAATGTAGAGTGAGTCCCTATTACATTAAGGTAAGTACACACACAAAAACACAAAATCATTTCTTTGGACCAGGTGATAACTTGCTGTCTAAATACATGTGTTTGATAAAAGCTAGGAAGGGTGCAAAGAAGTCAATTCATTTACTCAAGGTCATGACTGGTCAGCAATACTGCAAATGCCCAGGTTTCATGGGTCCCTATTCCTTCCCATAACCACAGGACACATGGTCTCTCCCTGCAGAGAAGCTTTGCTTTGTCTTCACTAGAATATTTTCTGTGGCAGTCTGTGCTTGCCTTTCTAAGCCTGGTACCTGGCAAATTCACAAGGTGTCTTCATCCTGTATTGTACTTCTTCTTAAAATGTCACTAAGATGCTACAAGCAATGCATTTCAGAGCAGTTACTGTACTACACTCTGGTGGAGAAAATATACTACTGTTATTAGCATTTATATGGTAGCTTTCATTCAAGGATCTTGGTAGGAGGGTAAGTATCAAGTCTTCATTTTATTTATGGGAAAAACAAGGCAGAGTGCATGTACTGTCAGAGATCAAACAAGTGAATGGCATAACCTGGATTAGAAGTGTCATCTAGCTCCATCTCATTTTCTAAACCACAAAACCACACTGTCTCTCTTAGTGTATCAGTCTTGTGTCTTCTGACAATAGACGAGACTAAGTCAGAAGATTTGTATCCAGCTTTAAATTCCCCCAAACTGTATCATTTAGATGGGAGTTTTAAAGGCATGGTATTAACTTAATCCAGTTCTCAGTGAAATTAAGCTTGAGTTCTGTTACAAGTTAAATAGGCAGCAAGTAAGGATCAGCAATTGAGTTTTTGAATTCAGAGCTCAGGTTTGTGAACGTCCCCATTTCGATTTTGAAATGTCTTGTTTCATGTCCATTTCTACTTTGAATACCTCAATGTGTGTAATGGAATTGCTGGAAAGCCTCTGCTTGTTACTTTTCTTATTGGTTAGTGACTTTTCCCAGCTTTTCTTCTACTGTAGCTGAATTTTCCAGTGCCTCAGGAGTTTGCTTAGTATAAAAGAATATAATAGAAAGGACTGACTTCATTCCATATCTGTGCCTCTTGATCCTTTATAAAACATACATGTCATATGAACATGGGGGAAAAGACTTTGTAAGTAGAAGCTGCTAGTACCTATTGCTATATTTATATACTATATGGCTGTTCACTGGACAGAATTGGTCAAAATGTTTATCTGGCTCATTTGTGTCTTTCACACTCCTGCAGTATGGATTAGAAAGGGAACAGGAATGTCAAAAGGTTAGAAGTGAGCCTAGCCTTCCAAACTCAATCTTCTGTGAACTGCCAGAGAGAAATGCATTTGTAGCGTGACTTGGCAGCAGCACTGGAACTGAGAATGTCAAGAGGGCTGTATTTGATTAAAAATTATCATGCCTGGCTGCTAAAAAACAAAATTCCCACCTCCTTGAATATTTTTTCACAAGTTTTTCTACATGTGTCTGTGCACAAACAGAGGCAGATGTCTTAAATGGAACTGACTCAAAGAGCTCTTTTAATGACTTTCGTTATTGCTCAAGTTT
This sequence comes from Caiman crocodilus, assembly GCA_030014935.1. Classification (NCBI taxonomy): domain Eukaryota; kingdom Metazoa; phylum Chordata; order Crocodylia; family Alligatoridae; genus Caiman; species Caiman crocodilus. The sequence continues at coordinate 20,582,335 of JAGPOW010000797.1, read as the reverse complement.
GTCACCGTAATGCATTGGAGCAGGGATGGTTGAAACACAGTGGGTACAATTGTATGTGCACTTTACTGCAGAGCTGACTAATTAGCTCTATATTAAAGCATCAGTGTCTATATGGGCACGTTCACATGAACGCGCAGATGCTTCTTGCCCCACCTCAAACCCCTTTGAGGTGGGGCAACAGGAATGTGCGGGAACAAAAAAATGTTCCCCGTGCTGCAAGTTTGCAGTGCAGGGAGAAATTAGACCCCTGGATATCCCCAGGGGTCTAAAAATAGTGACATTTTAAAAAGCAGTGCAGGGCATGGTCCCCGGCCATGCCCTGAGGCAATCGGACACTGTGTCCTCCATTGACATGCTCTGGCTGCCAGAGCATCTCTACACTACAACTGACTGGGGCCCCACCTGCAAAGTGTGGGGCAGGGTGACAGCCCCAGTGGCCCCAGCCTGAGCCCTCCTGCCCCTCTGCTGTCCTGCGCTGCCAGGGTGGCTCTGCCAGGAGGCCCCAGAGCCCCTCCAACCCCTGCTTCTAAGGTAAGCAGAGGTTTTTTCCCCATTTTTTCTGTTCTTTTTCTGGGCTTTTTTTTAAGTGATGGTACCTGGGGTTGTGTGGGTAG
>JAGPOW010000797.1:20561465-20581621 GCA_030014935.1 Caiman crocodilus | reverse complement strand
TTGGCTTTTCTGATGGCTTTGTCACACTGCCAACTCATGTTCATCTTGGAGTCCACTAGGACTCCAAGATCCCTTTCCACTTCCATGCCACCCAGCAGGTAATTCCCTAGACAGTAGGTGTGCTGAACTTTTTTCCTCCCTAGGTGCAGCACTTTGCATTTCTCCTTATTGAATTGTATTTTGTTGTTTTCTGCCCACTTGTCCAACCTGTCCAGGTCTGCTTGCAGCTGTTCTCTGCCCTTCAGTGTCCACTTATCCCCATAGCTTTGTGTCATCTGCAAACTTGGACAGAGTACACTTCGCTCCCTCGTCCAAGTCGCTGATGAAGACATTGAAGAGTATCAGTCCAAGGACCGAGCCCTGTGGGACCCCACTGCCCACACCCTTCCAGGTTGAAACTGACCCATCCACCACGGCTCTCTGGGTGCGACCCTCTAGCCAATTCACCACCCACCAGACTGTGTAGTCATCCAAGTCACAGCCTCTTAACATGTTCACTAGTATGGGGTGGGATACTGTATTGAAAGCCTTCCTGAAGTCTAAGTATACAACATCCACCCCTCTTCCTGTGTCCAGGCATTTTGTAACCTGGCCATAAAAAGAGACTAGATTAGTCAGGCACAATCTGCCTGCTACAAACCCATGCTGGTTTCCCCTCAGCATAATTTGTCCTGCCAGGCTCTTGCAAAAACTGGCCCTCCCAGCTTTTGGGAGGCTGAACCTGTTTTGGGGGCTGACCCACATTTTGGAATGCTGAACCCTTTGTGTGGGGAACAAACCCCCTGTTGGGGATCTGAACCCCCTGTTGGGGGGGGGGTGTATCCCTTGTGTGGGGACTGAACCTCTGTTGAGAGGCCAAACCACTTGTGTAGAGGCTGAACCCCATGTTGGGGGGCCATAGTCCTTATGTGGGGGACCAACCTCTTGTGTAGGGGGCCATTGCTTTGTGGGAGGGCAGCAAAATATGTATTCATGAATTCGTGAAACCTGTATTTAAAGTTCACTTTATTATTATGATAAGAGACTTGCTTTGACACTGTAGATACATCAATAAAACATTGTCCAACTGATCGCTGTCTCTGTCTTACACTCTCTCTCTCTCTTTCTTCACCGTGGTCTTTTGTTTTACTTGCAGAGGAACATGGATTTGGGGGTATTTTACAGAGTGACTTTGGGATTGTTTTTATCAGGGATTTTTTAGTTTTCCAATAGGGAACACCAGAATTCCTGCTAGGGAGGCCTGTGACAAGACACTGTCTGTTAAGAGCTAGTACCTTAGACCCATCTGGCTGTGGCTGACCTGACCAAATGGGGCCAGGAGGACATGCTTTGACAGCTCAAAGCAGGCCACTATACCCAGAACATCTTCCAGGTGATAGCTGCCCAGATGGCTGGGCAAGGAGCACAAATTGCAGTAGCGCCGCACAAAGGCCAAGCCTGCAACTGCAGTCCACTGGCAGCTAACCTGGAGGGGAAGATGCCTCTACTGGTTCTGCAGTCCCCATCTGAGTCTAGCAGGTGCATAGCAGGTCACAGCCAGGCAGCAGCACCACTGTCAGACTGCTGCAGTGGGTAGAGGGTGCAGGGAACTCTCAGGGCTGCTTCAGCAGTCCAGCTGGCACAAGGGTAGTGTCCCCAGGTACCAGTTGGGTGGGCCCCAGAAGATCCTGAGAGCTGGTAGCCCTGAGCTACTTGTCAGGGCACTTTTTATACTGCTGAGACCAGAACAAGGAAGCTTTTTATACTGCTGGGCACAGCACAGGTGCTGGCCCCAGGCTCTAGCTCCCCTTGGCAGAAGATCCAGGAGGAGCCAGGCAAGGTTATTTTGCCCCAAGTGGCACAATATGCTCTACAACAAAGCGCATGTCTGAACATGTACACTGAGGCAAAAAGGCCCAGTTCAGATTTGCACCACTTCTATTTGAGCTGCTGCAAGTGCACGTGCTTTCATGTGTGGATGTGCCCCATGTGTGCTCATCTTAGGGCACAGTAAACTAATTAGCTCTGCCTTAGGGTAGTATTATCTGGGACAAGTATTATCTTACGTATCCTATGTTGGAGTCATTTAGTGCACCAAAATGCACATATAAATTGTAATTGGGACTGGCTGGTTCATAAGGGTGCTACCTGACAGCTAGCCCTGCAGTGTAGCACCCTCATGTCCTGATAACCGTTCTGCTTCCTGTCACCTTACCTGGAGTCTGAGGTTGCCCCCTTCAGGATTGCTCTGCCCTGAGCTCCAGCCAGCCCAGGATTGCTCTGCCCTGGTTCAAACAGCTGCAGTCCCAGGCACACATGAAGATGCTATGCCCGGGAGCAGCTGAACGAGTGTAAACTGTGATGGAATGTATTGCTACATGCTAATTACACATATAGGTGCACTCAGTCTGCATTAAAATAACTGCCTGGCTGATTGTGTTCCAGGCTATGGGTTCTTCATTACCTATGGCCATCGAGAATATGATGCAATTTTCAGAGTTAACAGACTCATGAATTTGCTTCTTTTCGTTTCACCATTTTCACTTTACCTGCTGCTTGTCATGTTCCTTCCTCTAGCTTTTGTTGCTATATTATTTCTATTTGGGATGTCACTGTTAACACTACCATTGTAATTCTTCTGGACTGTGCCATATGAGAGGTGGTTTAGAAGCTTACCATGCAGGCAAGCTGTATCAATACTTTGGATAGTGTAAGTTGGCCATTTTGTAGAACTGTGGCACAGTACGTTTAGGCCTTGTTACACCTTACATGAGGAATGGGCAAAATATGGCCCACAGGCCAGATCTGGCCCACCAGGACATTCTTTCTGGTCTGTGTGGCCCTGAAAAAAATAGAAAATTAATTATTTTCTTCCTGTGACTTCCTGTCAAAGATAATAAGGTGCCAGGGGCAGCAGGACCCAGGAGATCTGATTGCAGGCAGCAACAGCAAGGCCCACCTGGCCCTGCTCTACCTCCAGCTGACAACGAGAAGCTTCTGCCTAGCAGAGGCTTCTGGCCTGGTGACTCTGGAGCTGTTCCCTGCCTCTTTCCACCCAAACAGGAGTGGGGTGGAGAAGAAAGGGAAGTGGCAAAGGAAAGGCAAAGGCAGCAGGAGGGGGTGAGGGAGGAAGGAAGTGGTAGTGGGCGGGAGTACAGGGTCTTGAGGCCAGGACCAGCTGGGAACTACAAGGGCTGGGTTGGTTCCTGCTGTGTCCTGCATTCCCAGCACTGAAGCCAGGAACTGCATGCTGCCCACCAGGATGGACAGCTCTGTTCCCTCTCCCACATGCCACATCTACACACATTGACATACACATGTGCATACAGCTCCACATACACACATCCACAGGAACCAAAAAAACCCTATAGCCACCCACCTATGCCCCGACACCTCCCCACAACATACAAGAGTAAGACTTTATTTTGAGCTTTTATGCAGTCACCTCTATATACACAACAAAACACGCACAAATCAGAACAAAAGAAAAATTGGAAATAAAATATATATTTTAGTACACAATGTGGTTTCGTTTTTTTTCTGAGTTGGAAGATGTTACTTTTAAACTACCAATTGCCAAATCAAGGAGCGAGACTTTATAAAGGGGGATTAGGCAAGGTACCGTGCTTATTGATTACATGAGTTAGAAGTTTGGACACACCATTCATACAAACACACACAAATCATCATACACATTATTACACACAGGCATACACATACACAAAATGAGCATTCCATCTGCATGTGCACCAGATATAGTTATCAGCAGTAGTTGCTCAATATCAGCCCAGGGTGGCCAACCCTGGTCTTATTGAGTAGATGATGTTTTGAAGATTGCAGCTTGGAGCAGGGTGAACAGATGCATCTGCATTCCAGTGAAACAGCAGTAGAGAAAAGACTCACCCAACTTGGCATTTTCAAAGTCTTCTTTTATAAAAATTGGCATCGTTCCTTTCAGTGCTTTGGGGTTTTTTCATACCCAGCTTCTGTTTTTGCAGTTGTTCTTCTTTTGTCTTCAGCTTATCTCAGTCTTAAAGTGTTCTTGCTGCCCATCTGGCAGAATGAGTGCATTCCTTCTCCCCATTATCTTTTTTATGCCCTAGGCCTAAAAGAAATTTTTCAGCCATTCATTAATTAGTTCAGTTCACTAACTGGTAATTTTCATTTGGCGCCTTGTTGCTTACATAAATGGTTAAATCTTCTCCCAACTCTATGCCATTCTCTCACCATGCACCCTTTTACACACACTCATTCATAAAGGCTATGCAAAGTTCATTCACTTATGTCAAGCAAAAAAATACAAAATAAAGTTTTCACGTTGCTTAAAGAACAAAATTAACATGGTTACATTTAACTATTATTACATGCTAAGTTAACATCAGCTACATTATTTCAGTTCCTGCTATGAAGATGGTAACCTCCCCCTTCCCTTGCCCTGGGTTATTTCCAGGGCATGGAGAGGGTTGTCCAGTGGCAAAGGTCAGGGGTTAGGGGCAGGATTTCCGATCTCAAGTTGGTGACAAGGGGGTGGGGCACCGGTTCAGGGGCTGGGCTACCCTTGTGGCCCTCAACAGTTCACCAAAACTTGTTGAGCAGCCCTCAAGCCAAAATAATTGCCCGCCTCTGCCTTACACTGAGCCACACAAATGCTACTTGGAGCCATCACACACTTAGTTTAGAAACTTTCCCTTACTGTCCCCGACCTACACAACCAACTTGCCACTAGAGGCCTGGTGAGCATAGGCAGGACTAGAAGCTGTAGCTGTAAATTGCTACTAGAGGGCTATTGGGTCGAGACAGGCTTCTGTCCCTCCTCTGTGGGCAGGGTTATGAGAGATCTTGGGATAGTGAAGCACTTCAACTTGTGTAGCAAATCTGTGGGCTCACGTTAAAAGGAACAGGAGATCAGTAGTGCAGATTCTAAATAATCCTGTCCTGGAGTGGCATAATTTTGAGCTGCATAATGAGTATTTAGATCAACTTTAAAGTGTTAACATGCAGATAATCCAAGTGTTAAGAGCTGCATGAGCTACCCAAATTACTGTTTAACAAGGCCCTATAATGCCAGCTGGGAATCTGGCACATTACATTGTTTTTATTGTGGACATGACATCAGTGAGGAAAGGTATACTGCATGAAATGCGGACCAAAAAGATGTGTTTGAGCTGATAATGACTATTGCTGCCAGATGATTATATGATAATTCTGATAGAATAAAACTTAAAAATAAGAATAAGAACTCTTTATGAAGCTGTTAGCAGGACCAAACTCTACTTCTATCTTTTTCCTGTAATTTTTTTGTCTTTTCTTTCTGTCACATCAGCACTAATGTAAAATAGCAGGCTTGAAATCCTTGAGATTAACCATTTCTTTTCTGATTGATGGGGGATCATGTAGAACCATTGACTCTTCTTATAGAATTGTTCTGAATAAAGACCAAAAAGTGTTTCTCTTCCCTTTTCATTTTCCCTTCAATATCTGTAGGTTCCTTCATGATGGTGAACAGCTCGGGACGGGCATCTGGGCAGAAAGCTCACTTGCTGTTGCCTACCTTGAAGGAAAATGACACTCACTGTATCGACTTTCATTACTACCTGTCCAGTAGAGACCGTTCAAGCCCTGGTTCTCTGAATGTCTACGTGAAGGTTAACGGTGGACCTCAGGGCAACCCCATCTGGAATGTGTCGGGGATTGTTACAGAAGGCTGGGTGAAAGCAGAGCTTGCTATCAGCACATTCTGGCCACATTTTTATCAGGTATGCGATTGTTCTATTTTCCCCATCCTCCCCCAAATGTTTGCTCTGTTGCCAAGTTTGAACCTGGGTTATCATTAACCAGTGTTGGCTCTGAAAGAACTACATCTTTTTCACCTGTCCAGTATCAGAGTGCATGTTGTAATTTATCATAAGCTCATAGGCTGCTGACAAACATGAACAACCCCCTCCCTGCTAGTGTTTACTTTCAGCTCAGCATGCCCCCAACCTGAGCGCAGCACATGCCCAGAAGAGGAACTGCATCAGTTTGACCTAGCTCCCCCAGCGTCTATGTAGATCACATGCTTCAGCAGGGCTTTTTGGCATTTTTATCTAACCAGCTGTTAGATAACTCTATCCCCATCCCAATGTCTGTCAGCTCCCTTAGTGGTGGAAGGACTGAGGAGCTTCCAAGAAAAAGGTAGTCCAGCTGTCTGATGAAGAGGCCAGGGGACAAGATTCCTGTGTTTTAGCTGGTCACTTTTGGAACATATTGGATTCAGTGCTTGCTTCCACTTCCCCATCTATGGGTAACACTACCTATCTATATGGTGCTGTGCCATTTTCATTTATGGGTTGACAAGGTTTGAAATACTTTTGTGAATAGACCTGTAGAAGTGCAACAAAGTTAATTTTAGAAATTGGTTTGTTTGTGTTGATTTTTGTACACAGGGAAGATTTAGACCTGTTAGCATATTCCTTTTCTCAACATATTACATGCTAGAGGGCTTTCAACTCCACAGCAAGTAACATTTAGAGCCAAACTACCAGAAGGTTAAGGCATATTTCTCTACTCTGAAAATATGCATATTAAAACATTTATCCTGGCATATACCATGGCTTCAGGTAAATAGGATGGCATGTGGCTGGCTAGGTATTTAATCAATTACCTGCATAAACTTGCCCATTATATACCCCAGCTTGATTACATGAACAAGAGTGCTTGATATGTGTTTGCATTTGGCCTCCTACAATTTTTGAAAGCTTGATTATAGTTATTATGTCTCTTTGTTTTCTCTCTTTGTTTTATCATTGGTGATAGCACAGTTTTGCCTGTGCTGCTTAGGAGATATTCCTGAATCACCCCTTTTCTTAGTTTTAGAACAGTCCTCTCCTTTGCATCAACCTTTGTCTTTGCCTGCAAGTTAAGGTCAGAGCTGCATAGTATGGAAGCAGTATCAACTTCCATCAAATCAATAATCCTGGTAGTTCAAGAGCCTAGGTATCTTCTGTGTTTGGAGGGTACTAAGGGTTTTTGAAATGGGTCCTATTCAAATCAGTTTCAGCCCAAATCAGGTACAGTGAATCGATTGATTGATTCATATCACTGTCCCCAGTTTCATTTAGCTGAATCCGAATCTGAAGATTTGATACTGATTTGGAGAATCAGTGGGGCCTCCCGCATGCTTGGTGGCAAACCCAGAAGTGGACTGGAAGTACTTCTGGTCCACTTCTGACTCCACCAGGAAGTGTGCAGGGGGATCCCCATGCTTCCCCCCCAGCTCAGCAATCGGCCATGAGGAGACCCTGGGTGCCCCCTCAGATCCAGGAGGCACCAGTCACTAAGCCAGGAGGGTACAGGGTGTGGGGCCCAGTACACTCTCTGGTAGACTTGGAGGTGGACCAGAAGTGCTTCTGGTCCACTTCTAGGTCTGCTTCTGAGCACGCTGGGCACTCCCTCCCCCGCATTCCTATGGGATGCTCCATCCACCACAGCATTGCAGCATTCACGAGCTGCCTAGTACTTTGAACTATATAGAAAAAACATTTAAAGCTATGTCTATGTCTGAATCACTGAATCTTTCCAAATCTCTCCAAATCAATTCAAAGGGTTCTGATTTGATTTGCAGAGATTAAAGGGTCTTCTGGTTCGGATCTGGGGATTTGGCCATGAAATCAGGTAGAATCTCTGCCAAATCAAATCAGTAACTGAAGCTTCATACAGCCCTAGAGGGCACTCTGAATGAAAGTTATATTGTTTAAATTACAGTGGGCACATTTACACATGCAATTAATGTACCTGCATTTTCTCAGCAGAAGATTCAGGTGCATTAAACTGTACCCTCACATGCATCTGAACATGTACCTGTTGGGAGCAAATTTACTCCCATTGAGAGCAGTTCCATCTAGATGCATAGATTCATAGATTGTAGGGCTGGAAGAGACCTTGGAAGATCATTGGATCCAGCCCCCTGCACCAAGCAGGAAAGGCAACTGGGGTCAGGTAACCCCAGCAAGATGACCAACCGGTTTCCTCTTTAATATTTCCAGGGTAGGCAGTTGCATCACCTCTGGAGGGAGCATATTCCACAGTTTGGACACCCTAGCTGTGAAGATGTTTTCCTAATGTTGAGCCTGAAATGATCTTCAAGGAGTTTGTGACCATTACTCCTGGTTTTCCCCAAGGGTGCCCTGGTGAACAGTTGTTCACCAAGCCCTTGATATACATCCCTGATGTAGCAGTAAGCTACTACCAAGTCCCCTCTCATCCTTCTCTTTTCCAGGTTAAAGAGTCCCAGGTTCCGATCTGACCATCTTGCCAGCCTGTCTCGGTCTACCTGTATCTGCAGCCTATCTTCAAGCGTGACCACGCTTTCTTATAACTTGGTGTCATCCGTGAACTTGGCCAGTGGCTCTTCACCCCCACCTCCAAATCATTGAAGATGTTGAATAGTACTGGACCAAACACTGACTCCTGCAGGACATTACTGGTCACTTCTTTCCAAAATGACATATATCCATTCATTAGAACTCTCTGGGTCCTATCCCATAGCCAGCTTCCTACCCACCTAACTGTCTCACAGTTAAGCCCATAATCCTCCAATTTTCTCATGAGGACATGATCAAAAGCTTTTTGGAAGTCAAGGTATATAATGTCAATCTCCTCTCTGTTATCCAGGTGGTAAGTTACCTGATCATAAAGGGAGATGAGATTGGTAAGACAAGACCTGCCTGCGATGAAGCCAAACTAGCTGTTGTTGAGAATCCTACCTTCTGCAAGCCTATCACACATTGACTCCTTAATGAATTTTTGCAGCATTTTCCCTGGGATAGAAGTTAGGCTATTTGGCCTATAGTTAACTGGGTCCTCCCTCATCCCATTTTTAAAGATGGGCACAACATTGGCCTTCTTCCAGTCCTCAGTGACCTCTCCAGAGTGCCATGAGTTTTTGGAAGAGTTTTGCCAGGGGTTTCACGATGACTTTGGCCAGCTCCTTCAGCGCTCTCGGATGAAGTTCATCTGGTCCTGCTGATTTATATATGTCTATTTTTTTTAATTGATAAAAAAAATAAACCAGTTGTATAGCAATAGTAGGAAGGCGGTCATTTGTACCCTGCTCATTCTGTACCCTATCTGGTATGATTTTCGCCTTGGCCCGGTGAAATACTGATGCAAAGTAGTCATTCAGGAGATCAGTTTTTTTCCTGAGTGTTGGTAGCCAGCTGCCCTGAGTTGTTGAGCAATGGCCCTACATTCCCATTTGTTTTCCTCCTGTTCCCTACATACCTAAAGAAAAACTTCTTGTTCTCCTTGATTCTGTTGCTAATTTTAGTTCAGTCACTGCCTTGGCTTTTTTAATCTGATCTCTACAAGTGTGGGCCATTGCTGTATAGGGCTGCTCCTTCCCTGGTTTGCCCCCCTGCAGGGGGATCTCTAGGCTCCCTTGGGTGTCAGCCCTAGGCTGGCAGGGGTAAGGAGGCTGGTCCCAGTCTCTGCAGTGCAGGAGACAGCTGTCCTAGCTCCTGGACAGGTGCCTGCCAGCTGTATGGCGATCAGGACAGCAAAAAGCTAAGTCTAATCAGGACGGGTCCTGATTTCCAAATGGCTGGCAAGTAGCATCCCACGAAGCTGAGACAACTCTTCCTATTCCCTGGGCCCCTACTGACTGGGAGCAATTTGCATGGCACAAATTGCTAATTTGCTTCTGGCCAGTATCTACATGTGCACTTCAGTGCTTTAGTTTAATGTGCCAATTTCTATTACCTGTATCTACAGGTACTAGAAAACAGCTCATTAAAATAATGTGCTGCATGGTAATTGCTGTGCACATGTAGACAGTGACACTTTACTATGTATTATATTAGTCTATTATGCAGTAAAGCATCTCATATAAATGCACCCAATTAGTGCCAAGGTCGGTAGTTTCTATGATGTAGCAATGACCACAAACTAAGGCAGAACTGATTTGCATCTTATAGAGTAACAAAAGTAGATTTATTAGCACAAGCTTTTCTGGGCTGGAGCTTACTTCATCAGGTATTTCACTGAGCTTCAACCAATGGAAGTTTGTACAGACCTACCCTGTCTCCTACTTCACTTCAGACTAACACAGCTAACTATGGGCATGTGTACATATAACATATGTGCTCTGGTGTGGTGGGCTGGGGCATTTTAATTAGAATGGATATTGGAAGCTGCTCTAATTAAAATGGCCGCAGCATCTCATGTATTCAGCATCCCATGTTTCAAAATGGTGGTAGGAGTGTTTTAACTAAAGCTCGTTTGATGAATATTAGTTAAAATACCCCTGTTGCCATTTTGAAATGTGGGGATGCTGAATACATGAGACGCTGCGGCACGCTGGAGTGTTCTGATTAGAATGTGCCAACAGGCTTGATTAATTGAGTCTGCTCTGACGCATTCTAATTAGAACAAGTCAGAGCACTTGTATAGGTGCCCAGTGTCTCTAACAAGACCAAGGCCAGCAAACCCATTTCATCCTAGCCTAATCTTGATTAGGCTATTTGGAAATAAGACCAAGCCCTGCCCCTCAGGTTCTGATTGCTGACTGCTAGGCAGGGATGTTAATGCAGAGAATACTCAAGTACTTAACCATAGATTATGAAGAGCTTTATATTATAGTATTAAATATAAACTGTATCCTTTCATCTTCCAGCATTCAATGAAAATTGCAGGTGCTGTAGGTATAAAAGTGGACAATTGTACCATAGGGAGAAAGTGAATGGTTTCATTTTTCAGCTGTTGAGGTATCAGGAGCTAGTTCACTCAATTAGGAACTTGCTACCATAACTGAACCTGGATGTGACCCTTTTTTACAGGCAGGAGCACGCTTACTTGGGAACATCCCACCTCAAGTGCTGCTGTCCTGTTACTCTCACTTCCCAGTACCAAAAAAACAGGAAGGATTTAGTAAAATCCACTGCAGGTTTCTTTATTTTCTAGCAGCAGCACATCATCAACTGTTAATCAGGTGTTTTTCAAGTGACATGAAACAGTCAATAGCCTGGCTGATCTTAGATGTTAGAAAGGCTGATTGAATCCAAATGGGAATGGAATTTTATAGCCCTCATCATCTCAGCAGCCTTCCCCTGGCAAACTGGCCTCACTTAGCTAAGATTTTCACACCAAGAGAACTATTTTTACACAGCAGATGAATTTTGCATATTCCGATACAGATGGAATCTCTCTCTCCTGGAAGGCATCAGTAGAGAAACTGGGAGAGGTGTGCTAAAAGATGTGTTAGCTCAGAGGAACGCTTTTTTTTCAGGGGTGGAAGTCTACCAACCTTGTAAGAGCTGAAAGTCTGCTGGCTGTTAGATCAGGGAGAAGCTGCGTTGCATGCAAAGGAACCATTTGTATATGATTTGTACACTGGCTCTGATCTGACACTTCAGGGGTTAAGCAAAGTTTAACCTGTTTAAAAACATGTAAGCCACACTTCGGGCTCTTGCTGACTTTCAGAAGTTGATTATACTTATAAGCGTAAACAGTGACAAAGTTGAAGCTTTCAAGGTTTCACTTATGTTTTATCATATTTAATTTTTGCAGTCACCTGTTTGTTATCCCCAGCATGTGGCCTTTTATAAACTCCTTCCTATGCACTTCCTTGGTTTTAACTGCAGCAGTCTATGAAATATGGACTCCCCTTAATTCTTTTTAAATGCCATGCAGGACACTTTTACTGTTCTAACCAAGAAGAAAATGAGTGGCAAGGAATTTCATGCAACACATGGTAGGAAACAGGGAAAAAATCATCAGATGCTGATCACGGAAGAACAAGTGAGGCAGGAATTTCTGTAGAGGAGACTATGCAAAAGGCAGATAACATTCTTCTCCTGAGTAGACAGACAACAGCAGATGGAAACAAGTTTTTTTTTGTTCTTTTAATAACTAGATATGATGTTTTAAAAAATCTGAACCATAATGGAATGCTTTCATGTATTGTCTTGTGGGCTTGGGGACATCAGCAGAATGCAGAGAACAGCACAGAGGGGCAAAAAAGAGGATTGGCCCCTTTGCTACACAGGAGACATTTAAGTGAAAGTGTTGTTTTGTGAGCAGAAGCAAATTTGTCATTTTTCTTGAAACCACTTTAAAGTTCCCATTATTGATCTGTGTTACTAAAATGCACAGAGTCTCTATTTAATGTACCCCACACAGAGAAGACCTGAGGAGGGTACGGGGCCCAGGACAAATCAGCCTGTGCAGGGCCCTGTCCCTGGATGCGAGGAAGCCGGTGGCAGATTCGGTTGGGGGGGAGGATAGAGTGCTAGCCATGAAGCCGGCAGCAGTACAGAGTTGCCGTGGCTGATTTGCCGAGTGCTATGGAGTCCCCCGAAATGCGAGGTCTGATTTGTCCTTCCCCCACCCAGGATGGCCCTGACCCCAGGACCCAACTGTGCTTGGTGTTGTACAAATGCTGAAAAAAAGATAGTCCTTGCCCCAGGGGGTTTACAGTTTAGTAAAAGGTAGAGCATGTCTGCATATCCTCAGGGTCATCAACTAAAAGACAGTACCATTTACTTGTACATAAAGCCAGAACATTACAGTGTATGCACAGTATTGCATTGCAATGTGAAGATGATTACGCACAGGCATAGATTACCTAGAGAGGCTGTAGGATCTCCATCAGCGGAAAGGTTTAAATATAGGTTAAGCAGACATCTGTCTGAGACAGGTTTGAGAGAGATGATCCTGCTTTGAGCAAGAAGGTGGATTAAATGACTTCTGGAAGTCATTTTCAGCCTTATCTTTCTGAGAGTCTATGATTTTATGATTGTACTCCTTGACCATATATATTTGGAAATAAGTCAAGAAAAAGTGAATTTTCCAATTCAATACTGGACTATGGATTACTCCTTGTAGATATGTGCTATTTATTAGCAGAGATTAAGGAAACAATTTCAAATGCACACATTGTGGTCCCACTTTATGTTAGTCTCAGATATACATAGTACTTTGAGTTTTCCAAATGGTGGACTTGGAGTGGTTGAAGATAGACCAAATTACATAGTCTCCAAGTATAGTAAGTATATTATAAACACATAAAAATAAGACTGTTCACCACAAAGTGGCCACAGTCTAGAACTGAACCTCTCAAGTCTAGAGCCACTCCTTTTGCATGGTCTTCTCCAGCCTGCTGGCCTCTAGCATGTGTCCAATAAATTCAGGAGAAATAATGATCTGCAACCCTATTTGGCCATTTCAACAGTAACTTAAATACAACTTCCTTCATTCTAGTATCACTTGTTCCCTTCTAGTCAAAACCACTTGTGTTTTCTGCTTTTGTATATAGGTATCCCTGTGATTGTCCCACTTCTGATCAAACTTCCATTGTTTTAGGGTGGCATTTAAGGCCTTCAGCCTTATATCACTAATTCACTAGTCACTTGTCTTACAAACTGTCTGCAGCAGCTGGCTTAGGAAACAGTGGGAATTCTGGATCTTGCTCTATTCTGTCAGCAACTAAAGAAAAGTTTGAGGGAGGTTTGTAGGCTTATGCAGAGGAAGGGAAGAAAAGAATCAAACACATTGTCTAATTAAGTCTTGTTGAAGACCTAATGGAACATTGTGGCTAAAATGGCAGTATTCTGGATACCTTGATGCAAAGGATCCTCCTTCATATTTCATAAGTGTTGGACAACTGAAGGCAAAAAAAATATATATACACCCAAAACATGGAATCCACATCAAATGTTGATTACAGAATGAATGACATGGAATCCACCTCAGATGAGATGCATCAGATTCTCCTAATTATCAAAGGCATTACGGTTCCACATCACTATATTCTGCTTTTAAAAATCCCAAACTAAAAAATATGTTTTAAAAAATATTGGAATTGTATCTGAACTTTGTATGAAGCTTCCACAACTAATCAAGCTTTTATTAGGGGGGCTAGTTAGGGGGCTGGGACACATGGTTTATGAGAAGAAGCTGAGGGAACTGTAATTATTTAGTCTGTTGAAGAGAAAACTGAGAAGGGATTTGTTAGCAGCCTTTAATTATGTGAAAGGTGGTTTCAAAGAGGATGGAGCTAAACTGTTCTTAATGGTGATAGATGACAGAACAAGGAGCAATGGTTTAAAATTGCAACAAGGGAGGTTTAGGTTGGATATTAGCAAAAAGCTTCTCACTAGGAGGGTGGTGAGGCACTGGAACAGGTTACCTAGAGAGGTAATGGAATCTGCATCCTTGGAAGTTTTAAGGTCTGGGTGAACAAAGCCCTGGCTGGGATGATCTAGTTGCGGATGGTCCTGCTTTGAGAAGGAGGCTGGACTAGATGACCTCCCAAGGTCCCTTCCAACCCTAATTGTCTATGATTCTATAAGTCTAAGTAGTAGATATCTGAATAGGAATAACTAAGCCAGTTACCAGAGGTCAGGTTTGCAGCACTGGAAGTCCTGCAGAAGTTTCATATAACTTGTCCAGATATAAAAGCATTCGGCCAAGTCATATTTCATATTTGGATTCTCAGCCTGAATATGTTTTCAGCACAGTGAGGAAAATCCACAAAAGGACTGGGAGAAAGTTTACATACATATTCACTGAATTACTGCTTGCCATAAAGATGAACTAAGACTCAGAATGAACCAAGAGCAGTAATGGGGTCTGCCAGAAAGAACTAGTGTATGATGTATAGCAAGAAACATTATTGATCCATACCTTAAGAAAACTCTTGTACTACAACAGATGAGCCCAGCTACTTTGCTAACACAGACATTGATTGTATATAGAAGCAGTAGACTGTAAGTGTTGTTTACTGGAATGGAAACCTGAAATGGCTTGGATTTTATTATTCTCGGGGGTATTAAAATGTTCCTAAAGTGTAAAGCTTTGCATTTTATCAATTTAAATGTGCAGCTTTGAGCAGTTTGTTCAAAATAAAAATAGTATTAAAGTCCAGATCTACAGCTCTTACATGGAATAGGGAGTCCTATTGGAACTAAATATAAGAAAACATAATATTGAGATTATAGAATTGGATTTTATGTGAGTCTCAGTTCCATTTTTTTCTGGATCATCATTGGACTCCAATTCTTTGCCTTCCAAGAAATCTGTTATACTGCTATGGTGATGTTTTGTAGGCTGTGGGGATGTTTTGGCAAGGTAAAAGGAAAAAGGCATTCTGGAGGCCTTGGCCCATGGAAAGAAGAAAGAGCATGATGAATGTAGTGCGAGGCAGGTTCCAAAAAGTGGTCTTACCTGTGCTAAAGGATTCCTTCATCCTACTCTGCAAATTCATAACTGTAAGAAGAAATGGGTGCAGAACACTGAGCAGAGGATGGAATATGTGAAGGTGTGTCCATTAGCTATCTCACTTAGTAGTTTTTGCTCTGAGCTGACTGCCTTGAGTCAGCAAGGTGTGATGTACTAACAACAATTGTCTTGGCCGACTTGTCATTGGATTAAGGTCCCATTCTGATAAAAGAAATCATACATAGGCATCTTCCATGAAAATGGCTTTTGCAGCACAATTTTCAAGCCCTTTTGATGACCAGCTAGTGATGATGGGAGCAGGATTGTGAGGCCTGGAAACACTTAATCATGACACAAAGTTGGCATTTAGAAGAAGATCACGTAGCACTTGGATGAGGCAGGAGTATGATTTGGCAGCTCTAACTATGACTGAGCAGCACTCTTCAGGATCTACTCTGCTTAACCTATATGGGGAAGAGGCTAGAAATGGTGCCCTAAAATAGTCTGTCTACCTTCTTCCTGACTGGGCAATTATATAGTGGAATTTACTGTAGTTGAAATCAATAAAGATGCACAATCAGTTCTGGGACCTGGAACATCAGGACCCTCATAAACTATCCTACTACTGAATGCCAAGAGCACCACACCGCTGTTGTGGCTCGTGAATTCAGGTGGCACAACATCAGTGTCGCTGCATTGAGTGAGACCCAGTAAGTGGGCATCTCAAAGAACGTGGAGGCATCTTTACCTTTTTCTGGAAGGGAAAATAGGAAGAACACGAGATTCACAGACTTGGCTTTGCCATCAAGAATGAACTCATAAACCAACGCAATGAGTTCCCTATCAGAATTACTGAGTGTTTCATTCCTGTCCCTCTTTAACTGATGGGGAGGCAATATGCCACTGTCATCAGTGCATATGCCCCAACTCTTGATGCCACCTATAGCACCAAGGAGTAAATTTATGCAAACCTTCCTTGACCAAGTCTTTTCTGACATGCCAGAGAGAGACAAACATATTACTCTCAGTGATTTCAATACCATAACTGGAAGGAACTTGAACCTCTGGAATGGAACCATTGGCAAAGAAAGAGTAGGAAAGGTAAACTTCACTGGCATGCCCCTCTTAACCAAACGTGCAGAACATGGACTCGCCATCACCAACACCCTGTTTTTTCCAGAACAACAGGCACAAGACATTATGGTATACCAAGGATCTAAGCATTGGCACCTGATTGACTTCATCATTGTTTTACCTGGGATCACAAAGTTAAACACATCACCTGAGGTATACTAGGAGCTGACAGTTACTGGACTGATCACCAACTCATCTGTTCAGTTCTATCACTCAAACTGGCTCCAAGGTGATGACAGCAGCAGAAGCAACACCAATGGAAGATCAACATCAAAGGACTCGAGACAGATCTCTTCCACCAGTCCCTCAGTGAAAAATTGGCAAATTCCAATAACAACAATGGGAGAATGTTTAAAGTGCTTGCTGTGCCTTCAAGTCCACCATCATCAGCACTTGTGAAGAGACACTTGGATTCTTTGCTAGGAAACATCAAGACTGGTTTGATGAGAATGACTGGGAGATCCAAGAGTCGACTGACCACAAGAGACCTTTGTACTTGGCAGAATGACATCAACTCCAAGCAAAAGAAACTGAATCTCCATCAAGCGAAGGCAGAGATTCAAAGGAGGACCTGTGATATGAAGAACCAATGGTGAGAAGACAAGGCAAAGAAGATTCAACATCTTGCTGACAGCCACAATATGCACTGTTTTTTCAGTGCCACCAAAGCACTCAGAGACTGACCCCCTTGAGGCATAAGGACATCTGAGACCTGATCAAGGAAAGGAGAGCCCTCAATGCCCATTGGAAGGAATATTTTAAAATTCTTCTCAGTTGAGACTCTGTTGTTGACAAGAGTGCTCTCAATTGCATCCTGCAACACCCAGTCAGATATGATCTCAAAATCTCTCTGCCCCTCGACAAGGTGAGGAAAGTTGTCAAGCAGATGAAGAACAACAAGGAATTTGGAGTTGATTGTATCCCCACTGAAGTCTTCAATCAGAGGGAAAAGGAGCTCACCACCACAGCACCGTGTCCTTATCTTAAGGATTTGGAATGATGAATCCCAGATGACCTCAGGGATGCCACAATTGTGACAATATTCAAGAAAGGAGACAAGCCCAACTGTGACAACCACAGAGAGATCACCTTGCTGTCCACCACAGGAAAGATCATTGCAAAGAACTCTCTTGAACCGCCTCTTTCCACTTGCTGAGGAGTTCCACCCAAAATCTCCATGTGGGTTTAGGGCATCAAGAGGCACAATTGACATGATCTTCACAGCTCACCAGCTGCAGGAAAATTTCTATGAGCAACATCAACCTCTCTACATGGCCTTCTTTGACCACACCAAAAGCCTTCAACTCTATCAATCATGAAGCATTGTGGAGGATACTTCTGAAAATGGGTGAACTTTGAAGTAGTCAGCATTCTTTGCCTACTCTGTGACAGTACGCAAATGGTGGTTCTTAGTAATGGATCTAATAGATCTGTTTTGAGGTTAAGATGGGAGGTAAGCAAGGCTGTATCATTGCTCCAAGACTCTTCTTGATATTACGTACTGCAATGCTACATCTGATCACCAACAAGCTTCCACTTGGAGTGGAGTTAAACTACCAAATGGATGGTAAGCTATTTAGTTTCAGCAGATTCCAAGCCAAAACCAAGATCACCTTAACCTCAGTCATTGATCTCCAATATGCTGATGTTGCTGTAGTCTGTGCGCACTTGGAAACAGAACTTTAAATTATGATATAGAAATCAGCCCTAGGTGTGCTGGACCTTCTACAACAATCTTGGCAGGCCCAAAACATAGTTACAGAAAATGTAGTCTAGTATGTTCTGAGGGTTCAAAAAAGATTAGATAGGTCTGCCATGTCTTGATGTATTAAATAAACTGATTTAAAAAAATGTGGGAGAGTGCCCATTTAATGTCCTGATGCCAAGGGCATAATACACGGGCCTAACCTCCCATTTACTGTGTCCCATGCCTCACAGTGGGCATCCAAATCACTGCCCACTATCACTCCCCCAGCCCCTTAACTGGATTGCACTTGGCTTATGGCCCAACTTAGCCTTAGGTATCCTTAGACATACCTGGGCCTCATGCACCCTCACTGGGGACTCAACTAGCTACCTTCCTTCAGGCCCCCTAAGGCCCTACTCTACAAAGCTGCTGGCTTTCACTCTACCCCCTCACTGAGGCCAGTACTCTGCCCCCTCACTGGGACTTCTGGGCTTATGCCCTTTGGGCCTCAGGAGTCTGTTGATGAACCTGGGCCCCCAACTCAGTCTATGGCCCACTCAGATCCCAGGTGCCTGTCTACATGCCTGGACCCTCTGCTTTTCTCTCAGGATGTGCTCCCCTAGACTTTCCCCTTCATGGGGTCACCCAAAAGGTAGTGGAGCTGAGGATTTATGATGCTTCATTCTTGCTTTTTACTGGGTGTTGTAAAAACACCCAAGTGTTGCATTTCCTAGAAATTGCCCTGCCACAGGCAGCCCTACTACACCATCCAACCCCAGGAGGGTATAGTTTTAGGTCATCCCCCAGGACCAGAAACCTCCTCTGTCCCCATATTTCCTACCCTTAACCTCCAGGATATTCCTGGGATCAACAGTACTCCAGCCTGGAGATGCTCACCCTTCAGCTCCTTAGTTGTAACTGCCAGCTCTGCTCCTCAGGGCCTGCTCTTATTCTGAGGCTGCCTTGTCCTGCTCTAGTCAGGCAGCTCCTGGCTGACATGTGATTGCCAGATTGACTCTGAAGTCACCTGCAGGCTGCCTCACAGCTTGCTCAGGGCCTTAAAGTGGCAAGCGCCCAAAGGTGTGCTGCCATACTCCCATCCTCTAAAAGGCAAAGTGACAAGAACATTTTCACACCTTACAGAGGGTAAGCTGGGTGGACTTTAAAGTGCAACTAGTGGGAAAATGGCAGTTCACAGATCTATCATGTTAACCTGTTAAAACCCTGGAGGGTGTAAGAGACAGGAAAGGCCTCCACATTTTTGCAGGGAGCCAGCTTGTGGGTTTAAGACCCCTCTTCAGACCTGGTAGCTGAACTCCAGCTAAGGGACACTTTGACCCCAACTCAAAGAGATGAAATAAGAGCCATACTGGAGGAGTTTAAAGAGATTGCAGGAAGAACTATCATGGTTGTCCTTAAATTTCTAAGGTCACAAAGTCCTTGGATGTGGGTGTTGAGGGGGGATGTCATCTACCTGGACTTCAAGAAGGCCTTTGCAACTGAAAAAAAAAAAAAACCTAGGTGACTGCAGCATTGATGCCTACACAGTCAGATGGGTTGCAAATTGGCTCCATGGTTGTACCCAGAGAGTGGTGGTGAATGAGTCATTTTTGACCTGGAGGGATGTGGGCAATGTAGTTCCCCAGGGATCGGTCCTCGGGTCTATGCTATTCAACATCTTTATCAGTGACGTGGAGGTACACATGGAAAGTATGCTGTCCAAATTCACTGATGACACAAAGGTGTGGAGAGAAGTGGGCACACTGTAGGGGAGGGACAGAATCCAACTAGATCTAGATTCTTCTCATTAAATAACTAGGAAATTGTGACATCAAAACCTACACAGTCAAATGGGTCACTAACTGGCTGGAGGGCCACACCTCGAGAGTGGTGGTGAATGAGTCTTAGTCAACTTGGAGGGATGTGGGCAGTGGGGTTCCACAGGGCTCAGTCCTTGGGCCTGCACTGTTCAACATCTTCATCAGCAACTTAGACAAAGGGTAAAAAGCACCCTGTTCAAATTCGCAGACAACACTAAGATGTGGGAAGAAGTGGGCACGCTAGAAGGGAGGAACAGGCTGCAATCAGACTTAGGTTACAGGGGTGGGTGGATGAGAACAGGATGGGTTTCAACACTGACAAGTGCAGGGTACTGCACCTG
>JAGPOW010000797.1:20525344-20561365 GCA_030014935.1 Caiman crocodilus | reverse complement strand
ATTATTGATGCCAAAATGAACATGGGCTGACAGTGTGGGGACACAGTCAGGAAGGCCAACTGTACCTTGTCATGCATCCACAGATGCATCTCAAGCAGGACAAAGGAGGTGATTCTCCACCTTTATGTGACACTGATCAGATCACAGTTGGAGTACTGCATCCAGTTCTGGATGCTGCACTTCAGGGGGGATATGGACAACATGAAGAGGGTCCAGAGGAGGGTCACCTGCATGATCAGGGGGGATCTAGACCTTCTCCACAAGAGAAGGCTGAGGGGGGGATCTAGTGGCCATTTACAAACTAGTCAGAGGGGACTAGTAGGTACTGGGGGAGTCCCTGTTCCCCCAAGCACTACCAGGAGTGACTAGGAATAATGGCCACAAGCTGGCAGAGGGTAGATTCAAACCAGAGATCAGGAGGCGTTTCTTCACTGTCAGGGTGGTTAGGATCTGGAACCAACATCCAAGAGAAGTGGTGCTGGCTCCTACCATGGAGGTCTTTAAGAGGAGGCTGGATGAACACCTTGCTGAGGTCATTTGACCCCAGTACTGTTTCCTGCCATGGCAGGGGGGCAGACTTGATGATCTGCTCAGGTCCCTTCTGACCCTACCAACTATGAAACTGGATAGTTTACAGAGGTGGACAGATGAGAATAGAATGCAATTCAATGCAGACAAGCTCAGGATGTAATCCTCCTGCTGTACTTGACCTTGGTGAGGCTGCAGCTGGAGTACTGCATCCAATTCTGGGTTCCACAGTTCAAGAATGATGTCAAGAAGCTGGAGAGAGTCCAGAGGAGAATCATGTGTGTGATCAGAGGGCAGGATAATAGGCCTTATGAAGGGAGGCTGAGAGCCATGGGACTCTTCTGCCTGGAAAAGCTCAGTCTCAGGGGAGACCCGGTAGCAGCCTATAAGTATATAAGGGGTATTCATCAGGATCTGGGGGAATGTCAGTTCACCAGAGCACCCTAAGGAAAAACAAGGACCAATGGTCATAAACTCCTCCAAGACCATTTTAGGCTGGAGAAAAGGAACAATTTCTTTATAGTCCGAGCCCCCAAGACCTGGAATAGATTCTCTGCAGAAGTGGTATGGGCACCTACTCTGGACTCATTCAAGAACTGTTTTGATGCTTATTTGTTGGGATCCTTTGGCCCAAGCTGACTTCCTGCCCCTGGGGCAGGGGCTGGACTTGATGATCTTTGAGGTCCCTTCCAGCCCTAACATCTATAAAATCTATGAAAGGTGTTGCATCTAGGGAGAAGCATCCTGCAACATACCTAGAGGCTGGGGAACACGCTTCTCAATAACACAGTGGCTGAAAGGGATCTTGGAATCATTGTTGACTCCAGGATGGACATGAGCCGCCAATGCGAGGAAGTGGTCTGTAAGGCTAACTGCACCTTGTCATGCATCTACAGCTGCATCATAAGCAGGTCCAGGGAGATGATCCTTCCCCTCTATGCAGTGCTGGTCAGGCTGCAGTTGGAGTACTGCATCCAGTTCTGGGTGCTGCACTTCAAGAGGGTTGTGGCTAACCTTGAGAGGGTCCAAAGGAGGACCGCTCACATGGTCAGGGGGCAGCAGGCCAGGCCCTATGAAGATAGACTAAAGGACCTGAATCTATTCAGCCTCAAGAGAAGACTGATAGGGGATCTGGTGGCCATCTATAAACTCACCAGGGGGGACCAGCATAAAATAAGTAAGGCTCTATTCCCCTGGACACCAGTTGGGATAACAAGGAATAACAGCCACAAATTGAGAGCAGGTTCAGGCTTAATATCAGGAGGCATTACTATATAGTTAGGGCTACCAGGCTCCAGAATGGGCTCCCAAGGGAGGTGGTGCTCTCCCCTACCTTGGGGGTCTTCAAGAGGAGATGGGATAGACATCTGGCTGTGGTATCATGATCCCAGAACTCATTCCTGCCCAGGGCAGGGGGTCAGACTTGATGATCTGTTCAGGTCCCTTCCTGAAATATGACACTATGAAACTATGAAATTGGGAGGTGCAATCCATCAGGGGTATTTGAGAATTCCAGACCAGCTGAGGGAAACACTAAAATAGAAAATTAAGAAATTGATCAATTTGGGAGTTCAATCACTGAGTAAAGTAGCCCAATTCTGATGGTGCCAAAACCCAACCACAACATAAGGTTCTGTATCAACTTCAATAAGGTTAATGCAGTTTCAAAGTATGACACACATGGTAGGCTCCAAATAGACTAAATCAGGGGCAGGCAATTATTTCAGGTGAAGTGCTCCTTTACAAGTGTTGGCAAGCTGTCAGGGCCACATAGGTAGCCTCTACCCTTGACAGTTGCCTTGCCCCCTGTTTGCCACATTGGGACCAGAAGTCCTACCTCCTAACCCCTAACCTTTGCCACCACAAGTCCCTCCTCTTGATGCTCCCCCTCCCCCCCAAAAAACCACACTCATTTTGGGAGGTGTGTTGCCATCTTAAAACCAAAAAAATCCCAAATCGTACATTACAGGTCAAACACCTACTATAATATATTTTAATTTTATTACAAAAAATATTTCCTATGACATGAGTTGTGTTTGTGTACTGTATATAGAAGGTATTGCATGATAACTCAAAATAAAAAAATCCCTCTTTTATATTGCATGTGTATGGTGGTGTGTGGGGGTTGGGAGGGTGGGAGGGTGTAGTAGGACGTGTGTGTGTATGCATGTGTGTTTATACTGGTGTGGGAGATGTTAGGAGGTTGTGACAGGGTGTGCCATGTAGGGGGCATAGGATATGTTAGGGTGTATGTATATGTTGGTGAGGGCTGTGGAGCAAAGGTGTGAGGGGGGGTTGAGGGAAGCTGGGAAATCTAGGGACTTCCCACACTCCCCTCATGCCATGCAGCCCCTGCTGCCAGCAGCAGCAGCAGCAGCGGGCAGGGAGGTCAAGGAGCTCATACTCATTTCAGGCACCATGTGGGGCACAGCTTTAGCCAGTGCTGTGTACAAGAAGCAAGTGGGGGAAGAGCAGGCTGCCCAGCTGCCTCTATCACCAGGGCTCTGCACTGTGTACCTGTAGCTCCCACACTCACAGTGGGGAAGCCCCATGCTGGACTCTGCATTATTGTGCAGCACTGACCAAAGCTGTGCCCCACCAGGTGCCTGCACGGGTCATGAGAGCCCTGACCTCCCTGCCTGCTGCTGCTGCCAGCAGCAGGGGCTGTATGCCATGGGTGGAATGTGTGGGGGGTCCCTACACCCCCCCACACCCCCACCCTGCCCAGCTGAGCTCTGTGTGCACACCACTACCCTGGGTTTGGGCTCCACACTGCGCTCTGCACTTCAGCCCATCTACAACTCCACCTCCTGACCAGCCCTGCCTTTTCCCTATCTGCTTTCCTGAGTGAGTTGGATTTCCAGGAAGCCAAGCAGGTTCTCATGGAAGGAGCCCCACCCAGAAGCTGTTGCTGGCTCGGCAGGGCCCTTTCACCCAAGAAGGTGGGAGCAAGGCACAGTAGGGTATGTTGGAGGTGTGTACATGTGGGTACCTCACTCCCAGACTTCTGGGGGAAGGGGAGCACAATTCATTGGGGGAGGGGATGCCATGGGTCAGATGAAAGTGCCTGGTGGCCTGGATGTGGCTTGTGGACCATATTTTTCCCACCCTTGGACTAAACAATAGAGGGTATAGGCAATGACTTAACCAAAAGCTACTTGCAGATACCTGAGGACTTTACCATTTCCAGACTTTAGTTTATTAGCTATATAGAGTCCTGGCATACTTCCAACAATTAATGGACAAAATATGCTGCCCACAATGCATGTATGTAGCAATGTAGCTAGAGAATGTGATAATATTTGCAAACACATGGACAATCTACCTTCAGCTGGGCATAGTTGGATGTATAGCTTGGCTTACAGCCAGTCTGGGAAAATGTCACCTGGGATACACAGAAACTAAATACCTAGGGTATTGGGCAATGGCAAAATGAGGGCCCTGATTGACAAGGCAATGGCCTTGACAGTTGTCAGTGCCAGTGACAATGACAAGCAACTAAAGTAATTTCTAGACTTAGAGTTCATCGTTGGCAGTTCATCCCACAGTTTGCTAACATTACATCCCCACTAATGGACCTGTATACATTCCATTCTGTGTCTAAGCAGGAAGTTGCTTTCCTTGCAACAGAAGTATACTATAAAAAGGAGTTTTAGGCAAATAAATGGGCAGTAGAGACTTAACAGAGCACTTAGGGAACCTGTTACTTTAAGAAGAAAAATGCTGCAGTGAGGGCTCAATTAGCATTAAGGGGAGACACCTGAGTAGAAAGGAGCCAGGCTTAGGTTTTATATAAATCCAGGGCCTGAGCTGAGAAAGCAATTTAGCCCTAGAAGCTGATGTTAGAGTTGCTTCTGAGCATGCTATAAAGATAAATCACTGAGGGATAGATACCCAGAGTGACGGTTTAGGGTAGGATGGAAGAGAAGTGGAGGTCCCAGAAATTGGTGGTTAGGGGGCACTATGGAGAGGTGGAGGTTCCAGTAGGCCCAGGAGCAGGGCCAGAGGCTTGGGAGTAAGGCCGGAGCCTAGGAATAGGGCTGAGGAAAGACAAAGAGGAGCTGAGCTGGATGGATCTGGAGAGCCCAGGGCCCAGGGATAGACTGAGAGAGAGTGATATGGACTGGGGATGAGGGCCCATTAGGTTGACTGAAGCTAGGGTCGAGGGTCTATGGAGCTTACTGATGGTAATTGGTTAATTAGTAACATCTGTGAGGCTTGAGCATGTCTAACATGGGAGATGAGAAGCCACAGAATTAACCCTTAAGGAAACAAGTAATTAGAGTAAGTGAGATCTAGCTCAGGGATCCCTGGCATAGCCTCCCATTCCTAAATACATATTAGCATATGTATTTATATCCATCAAGACATGACAGGAAAGCAGAAGGGGAGGATGCTTAAAAATCAGGAGGAAACTACTTTTAAGTAGCCACCAGGGGGTATCACAGCCACACCTGAGGCTGGCCTTTGTTATGCAAACCCTACTATTGCCTAAAACCTTGTTTCCAGTTGGTCATGGGCCACGTCCCATTAACATGGCTCATGAGGTAGGCTAAACCCCTGATGATGAGATGGTAGCTATCCCTGAAGCCTTTTGACTTTGCCTGGGTTTGGTACATGCAAATGCATATTTCTTCTGAGAACAAGTTTGGGGGGGGGGATAAAGAAATGGAAGAGTACTACACTCCTTGGAGGGTGGGAGGGTGGGGAGTGAAGCAGGGTGCCTATCTCAGGAGATACAGCCAAGCAGCAGGCAGTAAGAAAGAGTTTACATCTCTCCTGGGAGGACTGGACCAACTGATGGGGATGATTAGCTGGCCCAGAGAAAGTTAAAACTCCCAGGGGTGGGGGAGAGAGGGAAGGCTGTAAGGCTAGAGATGGCACCATCAAGCCAGGGTACTCCCTTAGGGTCTGGGAAGAGACCAGAGGGTTTGGTTAACTCTATTGTTTTGTACTTGGTGTTGATGATTTATGATTTATGTTAATGTTTTTCTGTGGGAGAAGTTTACCAGGGAAAATAAAGACTATGTTGTACAAATTGACAACCCACTACACTGGACTTCCTGATTTTCATGGACATTGTCAGTATTTAGCACTAGGAACTTCATTTCCGTTTACTATATCAAAGTTTCTGGTGTACAATTTGAAAATATTGCCACAATGGAGCAAGTGAGCTCTTCTCTAAAAAGATAGCCTTTCTATAGGTGAAACCTGACTTGTGTGGAAAAGTCTGAGTTGAAGTAGTAAAAAGTCTTTGTGCTAGCCTAATAATTTTAGTTCTGCTTTTCTCAAATTCTTCAATTATTCTTTCAGTCAGAGTAGGTTGAATAACCTTTGTTCGTTCCAGAACAGCACTAAGCTTCTGGTGTAATAGTGGCAGCTCTGTAATCTGTTCACATTGGTTAGTATATTCCATAAAGTAGAATTTATCAACACTGCTCAGTCTACCCTTGAAAACACTAGCATATAATCTTGTAGTAACAAGGGAAGTACTATTTTGTGAATGCCAACTTGATAAATAGAAGCAATAATTGAGAACTTATCTGACAGTCATAGGGGACTGGAAGAAAACATGTAAGTTTAGTAGACCCTGTCCTCAGCCATTTTGACCAGCTTGCTGTTATGCCCCTCTAATACGTATAAAGATGACCCATGCACACTTTCTCTTGGGAGACTTTCAGCACTTCTGGAATATTTTCACTACGCAGGCTACATTTGCCTTTTCTCTTTGTCCCTGTCATACAATGCTAAATGTCTCTAAGTCTTTTGTTTACATATTTAGGTTATATTTATACAAACAGTACACATCTGTGGGTTTTTTTGCCTTAATTTTTAACAGATAATCCAGACTTTATAGTCCTTTCATTTTTTTAATGCTTCCCGCAGAATGTTGTCTAGTTTGTCTCCATTGCTTTGGAAGGAACTGGGGGCAGGATCCCAGGTACAACTTCCAAGTTACAGAAGAAAGCCATTATTGTTCTATTCTATAACTTAAGACACTTTTACACATGGTCCAGAAGTTGGGGGATGGGGGGCGCTATTTTAATTAGAGTGGCTCCATGAGCCACTCTAATTAAAATGCCACAGCGTCTCATGTATCAACATCCCTGTGCTTCAAAATGGCAGTGGGGATGCTTCAAATTAAAGGTTGTTTGAGTGCCCCCACATTGCCATTTGGAAACACAGGGACACTGATACGCAAGACGCAGGAGGCTGCCAGAGCGTGGTAATTGCCGCACTCCAGAAGACATGATTAAATGAGTCTGCTCTGATGTGCTGTAATTAGAGTGTGCCAGAGCAGCCTCTGTGCTTATGTACAAGCACCCTTAATGTTTGTTTATGAGGCCCCAAATTGCTTGGGAACAATTGCATTCAAGGTGACAGTTTACTACCATTGTTGATCTAGGTACTATTTCCATTCAGTTATCTAAGCCAAAAGTGTCCAACTTCTGGCCTGCAGTGGGTTAATTTGTGGCTTCTAGGCTCACGCCTGGCCCCCATTTCTCCAGCTGCAGCAGAACCCAGGGTCTCTGGGCTTCCCCTTCTTCCTATGGCTTTTGCTTCCTGACCCCATTCCAGGGGGTATCTGCCTGTCATACCTAGGGGTTGTGGCTTATGTGCCAGCAGGGCACATGCAGTGCTGAGGGAGGCCCTATGGCATAGGGAAGTGGGGGTCATGTGGTCCATGGATCCCACTGGTGGAGCTTACATGGAGTGTGGCCCCTGACTGCTTGAAGTTATACAGCCCTTGTCTTGGCTGTCCAACTAGTGGACCATTAGACAGCCGGTTGGTAATAGAATTTCACCCATAGCACATATATATGGCCTTTTAAATGTGCTAACAGTTGATCCAGGGAGGACAGAAAACACACTGTTCTAATCTGTGGGGGAGATGTATCCTGTAATCCAGTAACTACAGATCAGGATTTGTTGCTGCAGTTTATAATTTTCTTACAGCATAGTGATTGCATACATGCCAAATCAAGTTACTTCCTCCATGATGGCTACATGTGGGAATTTGGCTCATAGACAATTTATGCATTCACAGCTCTGAGGCATATTAAATTCATGGTGTCAAATATCTCCTGAATGCAGTATACTCTCCACTTCTGCTTTCCCAGCATAGTCCTCAGTTAGGCATGAGAACCACAATGAGGTGTCTCTTTACTCTCAGTGGAAAATTGACAAAGGCTTCCCCATTTCTCAGAAGAACATTAGTTAAGTCGTCATAAGGCTCAAGCAATCGCCATACAAAAATGGAGTTGAGATTCAGTCTGACTAGTGGATCAGACCTCTGGATAATGCATCTATACTGACAAAACTGATGCCAGGAACAGGAGTAGTTGTGGGAGGAGGCAAACAGAAAAAAAGGCTGTTGTGGTTACTGTTTGTAAGAAAAGCTTCTCTTGTTCTTTATTTCAGGTGATATTTGAATCTGTCTCTTTGAAAGGACATCCAGGGTACATAGCTGTGGATGAAGTCAGAGTCCTTGCCCATCCTTGCCGTAAGCATGTCCTTTTTCTCTCTATGACAACATACTATATCAGGTTTTGTGGGCGAAAGAAGCAATTCACACAACTCAGTCATCTCTGAAATATCTTCACATGTCTTTCCAAAATGCTTACTGAGTAAAGACAATCAGCCTTGAATAAATATATCATTCTGCAAGTTGTGCAACTGGCAAAACTGCTAAGAATCTGCAGCTAGTGAAAAGGTGTTTGCCTGGAGCTCTATCTGTTGTTAATGGCATATAAAGCTTGGATTATCTGTTAACTCTGAATCATACCATTGAAAGAGAAGAAAGTTTCTGCTAGT
The DNA here is from genome assembly GCA_030014935.1 of Caiman crocodilus. Classification (NCBI taxonomy): domain Eukaryota; kingdom Metazoa; phylum Chordata; order Crocodylia; family Alligatoridae; genus Caiman; species Caiman crocodilus. Next base: position 20,553,022 of record JAGPOW010000797.1, on the reverse strand, counting down.
ATCATAAACCAGCAGTCAGCCAAATTTTCTAGTGGTGAGCTGGAATGGCTTGGTCTCATTCAACTGAGGTGTGCCAGACCTAGTAGAAGTGTGCAAAGCGGGTCGTATTTGATTTGGATTCGGCCTGAATCAGGAACAGTGATTCAAATTTTTGACATGGATCACTGTCCCTGATTTGATTCGGCCAAATCTGAATCTGAAGATTTGATGCTGATTCAGGTATCAGTGATTCAGATATTGACACAGTTTTAAAAGTTTTTTCTACATACCTTGAGGTAGTAGGCAGTGCTCATGATCGCTGCGATGCTGGGACGCATGGAGCATCCCACAGGAGCGCGGGGGGGTCCTCCACATGCTTGGCGGTGAACCCAGAAATGGACTGGAAGTAGTTCCGGTCCACTTCTGGGTCTGCTGGGGAGCATGCTTCCGCCCACCTTGATTGGTGATTGACCACAGGGGGACCCTGGGTGCCCCCCCAGGACCCAGGAGGCACCAGTCACTGAGCTGGTAGGGTGTGGGAGGCCCCCATGTGCTCCCCGGTGGACCCAAAAGTGGACCGGAAATGCTTCTAGTCCACTTCTGGGTCTGCTGTCAAGTGCACTGGGGAGCCACCTGTGCTTTTGTGGGACACTCCATGCACCTCAGCATTGCAACAGTAATGAGCCTCTGCTACCTAGAGGTATTTAGAAAAAACATTTAAAGCTGTCTGTATGTCCAAATTGCTGAATCTTTCCAAATTGATTTGGAGGGTTTCAGTTAGATTCAGAAAGGTTGAAGAGGTTTGATCACCATGGTTTAGCCAGGCAGCTTTAAGTTAAGTTGTAGCCAGGGGGCTTGCATTGTGTTTTGTTTTGCTGTTACACCGGTGGTTTGGGTGAGGCTACTAGGGGTTGGAGGAGGCCTCATCAGGGACTCACAATGGAGTGTGAGGATCCCAGTGCCCAGGAAGCCGCAGCTTATGGGGTGCTTAGACCCCAGCCCCAGAGAGGGGGCACGATTGAGAAGCCCAGTGCGGGCATGATGAACCCCAGGAAGGGGGCAACTTTGAGAAGCCCATGTTGGGCACAATGAGCCCCAGGGAAGGGGACAGCCATTTAAGAAGCCCAGTCCGGGCACAGCGAGCCCCAGGAAGGGGGCACTACTAGGAAGTCCCAGTTGCAGGTGTGACAAGCCCCAGAGACGGGGTGTTATTGAGAAGCCTGGTGTGGGCATAGCGAGCCCCAGGGGGGGAGTGCACCTTTGAGAAGCCCAAGTATGGGCACAGAGAGCCCCAGGAGGAGGGCAGCATTTTAAGAAGCCCAAGGTGGGTGAGTGTACAGAGGAGGCCCGAGAGATGGGCAGTGTATCTATAGAGACAGACCAACGTCCATCCCATCTGCGAGGCTTGGGGCGTGGTATCAGGGGTGGTTGGAGCCACACATAGCCCATAAGGCTAGGGTGCCCCAAAGCACCCATTTGTAAGACAAGACCCACAAGGAGTCAGGGAAACCACGGGGTCCGAGTCAACCTCGAGACGTGTCTGAAAGGGCGTAAGGCAGCCTCCCAACCTTATTAGAACATCAAAGACTTGGCGGGTGAGATATAGAGGGTATCCTTGGGCCAGCTTGGCACGGATAGGGGGCCTTAAGAAGATCACAGCCCTCTTGTAGGACCCCGCCGTGATACTCATCTACTTTTCCTCTTCAAGCAAATTAAATACTCTCATGAACAATATTCATCTACTCCCAGGACTTTGTATTTGAAAAATTTGGAGTTTGAGATGGAACTACACTGTTGGGTAATTCTGTTCATCATGATCTGATATTGTAGATTTAGCACCTCTAACGAGCCAGGTCCTACTTGGAAAGACAACTTATCCATCCAGTACTATTTACTGTGCTTTATACATCTTTTGCTTATTCGTAGTGTTGAATGTGTTAGTACAGCTACTATGTACATGTTTTGAGCTTATATTTGTATTTCCTGTAACTGCAGTGAATTGTGTGCAAAATTTCAAATGATGGTTTCCTATAGTTGACATCTTATGTGATAGACATCAGGGGCATGGTGCTATTTAAATTAACAGGGCATTTCTGATAGTTGCAGTATGGGTAATTGCCATTTAAGTTAATTATATTTATATTTACATCATGTGCCCATTGCCTATGCCTTTGGGTGCATTTACTTCATTAAGATGTACTTACAATCAGTATTAAGCATCTGCTGCTGATAACTGGCGACATCCAAACAAATTTCTCATATCTTGTGTTTACATTGAGTAACATGTTGGCCAATGACTGATATCTTTCCATCACAAGAAATGCAGTTACCCAACCAGGAGACAGCTTTTGGATGTAAAAAGGGAGAAAAACTGCTGTTTATAGCTTCAGTTCAATGCTGGAACTGGGGTTTAAATCCTATTGTAAGTTCCATTTTCAAAGATAAGCACATTGCTTAAGTGGTTTACTGACTAGGAATGCTTTCCTAAGTTGGGACCTCTGTGTATAGTTATAAAATCTATGTATAGAAACAGCAGCGCGGCAAACATGTTACTTCACTGACATAACTAATGTGGTAAGCACCAGATTTTGAAAGTGTGTTGCTCCTATTCTCAGTGGGAACTGCTGACTGCTGAGCAACTTGGAAAATCTGGACCTGAAAGCTTAATCTTTTCTGAACCTTCCATTGCCCTTCTGTTCTGAGCCCTTGGGTGTGTGGGGTTTTTATTTTTTTTTTGGAGGTGGGGGAGGAATTGTTCACAACTGTATGCATCACAGCTGTATGCATCTGTACGAACTGTTTTGGTTCAGATGCATAAAGGGACTTGTTTGTGGCGATGCTAAGTGTACCTAAGCTTTATGCCCCTAACCCCAGAAGTTCAATCCACCACCCTGACCAGGCCCTCCAGTTCCCTATATAATGAAAAGGGAAGGTTAAGTGCCTAAGGATGGGATTTTTAACAGCAAACATGCTGAGCCAATCAGCAGAAATAGCAAAGAGAAGTGTGTGTCTTAATTCCCTCCCCTTTACTACAATCAGGTTGTTTAATCCTGAGTTAGGTACCTATGTGAGGTTATGTGAGAATGGGACTCGCACGCTAAAACTGTAGGCAGCCAAATAAGTCCATTGAGTACGTATACTTACTGTTTTCTTCTAAAATGGTGATGGTGGTACTGCTTCTACCATTTCCCATCATTTATGTAATTGTCTAGTGCTTAATGAATTCACCCAAGAAATAGAAAGGTCTATGTTGTATGTCTAAGGGGAATTAAATCTTCTACCTACTGTGCTGAAAGTAAGACTGGTACTGTCCACCTCTCCGGTTGAAGCTGTTCCACCGTACAGTCAAGAATGCAAGATTTGTGAAGCCAGAGAGAAAGCAAGAACCCCAAAACAAGTTCTCTAGTCAGTAAGGGCATTTATAGACATGCTTTGGGAGTGGAGAGAGGAAGGTTTTAATTGGAGTGGCTCTGAGCTGCTATTTTAAAAATATTTTTGTACTGATTTATATGTTTGTAAAGTATATCTAGAAATGATAACATAATAACTCAAAATGCAATCCTACTGTATATTGTGTGTGGACGGTAAGGGAGTATGTGGTGGGATGTGGTTGGGGTGTGTGGCGGGATGAGGGTCTGATGGGTGGGTGCAGATGGGTGTAGGGTATGTGGTTGGGATGGGGGCTATGGGAGGGTATGGGGTTATGGTGGGTGGGGTGAGAGGGAGAGAAAGTGAGAGAGACGGGCCAGGCCACTGGCTCCATCGTGTGCAACTTTTGCTGACAGCATGCGAGCCTCATGTGATGCAGCTAAGCAAACCCCACATCCAGGCTCTGCACTCCTGCCATTGCACTCTGGGTCCCCAGTGGCCCCAGGGCATGAACTCAGGCTCCATACTCCCACCCATCACTACCACTCCCCCACCGTTTCCTTGCTTTCCCTCCTGCATGACTGCCTGCCACTGCTTCCCACCCACCACCTCTGCCCCCACCGTCATCGCCCCCACCACTTTCTTTTCTGTGCCCCCAGTGCCACTTCCCCTGCTGCTGCCACTTCCACCAACCCCTCCACCACTCCCTTCCATTTTCCATGGCCCCCCTGCTGCTGGCCCCTCTGCTCCCTGTGCCATTTCCACTTTGCATGTCTCCTCTGCCACTTCCCATGCTGTCTCCACTTCCACTGTCACTCCACATGCTGCTGCCACTTCCTGCCACTCCCCTTACTACTGATGCTTCCCATGATCCCCCTTCTGCTCCCCACACCTCTGCCACTTCCTGTGGCCCCTGCTGCTCCCCCACTGCCAATGCCCCTCTGTCGCTCCCTGCCACTGAATGTGCCTCCCCTGATGCTCCACTTCCTTCCATCCCCCTCCCCTCGCTCACTCTGGTGCCAGCCCAGCTTGGCCAGTACCTTGCAGTTCCTGGCTGCTGGGCAGATCACAGATGTTTCCTTTTCACTCAGATGGAGGGAGGCAGGGAACAGCCCCAGGGTCACCAAGCCAGAAGCCAGAGAGGCTTCTGGTTTGGGGCTGGAGGTGGGATTGGGAGTGGCAGGCTAGGGGCAGGGTGGAGCCAGGCAGGCCACCACTGGCACCGGTCACCTTTGACAGGCCAGGAACAGCAGCCAGGGACAGATAAAAGTTAATTTCCAAAAATATTAGAGTCCCTGTGGGCCATGTAGAATGGCCTGGCAGGCCAGATGTGGCCTGATGGCCTTTTTTTTGCCTTCTTCTGCCATAATTAGACTACTCCCTTCCTACCACTGTCTAATTTGGCTGCTCGAATTGCCCTAGATGGAACTCAGCATGTGAGGCACACAAGTTCAGGTTTTAAAAAGTGACTGATAGTGGCATACAATGCCACACCGCAGGTATCATACCCCATTGGGATCAGTCCTCAGTCTGTTGTATATAGTGTTTTCTAAAGTGTATAAAACCCTGTCAGTCTTTGGCAGTACTTCTTTTTTTACTTCCCAGAATCACCTTCAGAGTTCAGCAGTGATAGCCACCACAGTAAATGTCAGTGAAGTGTGCTGTTCACTTTTATGGCTTTTGCCCCTCACATTCATTTTACAATTGTTATTACTCAGAACATTGCAATCGTGGAACTTCCAGTGACCTTTGAGGTGACTGGAATTATGAGGTCTTTTTTTAATTTTTTTTTTTTTCCACACAAGTTTTTCTGCACTTTCGCAGATCTTGGCCTGGCAGACAAGTGCAGTGGAAGTGGAGAGAAACAGCCCCTAAGGATGTGGCAAAAGAGAAAATTAAATATCTCAATTATATAGCTTTTTTGTGATAAAATAATTTGCTGTAACAGCAGTTATACTCTGTGCTAAGGCCTCGCTGATGAGATAAAAGGCCTGTGTAACCATGCTTCATCCCAGGGCTCAATTGTCAATAGATTTGCCACAAACAACTGACTAGCTAAAAGAATGATAGTACAGTGTTACCCTAGATCAGCTGTTTTATCTGTTTGGACTGGTTGCAGTCCCAGATGAATGATAAATACTTCAGAGGCATGCACACAGGATGTTTCAGCTGTTCGACCAGCTTCTGATGATGTGCCTGCAAAACTGGCCTGCACTTGCATGTGTACATGCTAATAATTCGTATCTAGCTACCTCTGCATGAAAGGGGATATGCATGTATAAAGGTGTGTGCCCATACCTTTCTCCAGTTATTTAATGGAAAACATAGTTTATTTGCTTTGAAAAGCATGGTCTAACAGAGGAGTAGCTGTAATAATGTTATCTGCTATTAGTCTTTAATATTATCTTAAGTTTAGTACTGAACTTGAATTAAGTTCAGAACAGCACATGGCCTTTACTTCATGAGATCCTACTTTCAGGAGTTAAGTTATGGACCAGCCTTACTCTAGCAGGGTTATATACACTGTGATAATGGTCATAGCCTTACATGATCTATATTAATTGTCAAATGGAGAAGTCTGAATTTGTTTAGTTTTGAAAGACAGTGGCCTGTGTTTGTTTATGTGAATGATGGGATGTATTTTTTAAATATAATTTGAAAACCGGGAATGTCTGATGGTGTCAGGTCTGATTCCCTAGGATTCACTTGGCAATCAGCATTTTTTTTTTAAACCTTGTAAATGTTGGTATTTCCTTCTTATACAGCAGAAATTGCTCTTTGCTTGTAGCAAACAACAATGAACCTCTGCTGGTGACAAGTAATTGTGAACTGACGTTGTAGAACTGAAACGTAGTGTACTTCCTTGCTGTGCCAAAGTGTTATATGATTGCTCTGGCCATCCTGTATAATATCAATCTGTCCATGCTAAACAATTAAACAATACAGCTTTGCTTTGCTTTGCTAAGTTAGTTGGTCAAAGAGTAGACCTAGTATTGCCCTCACACCTACTAAGTGAGGATATCTCAGTGGTTGTATGACTTTGTCAATTACTGTCATGCTCTAACCGGGTAACATAATATTTTGCATCTTTTGTTTTTTCTTTTTTTTTAGGAAAAGCACCTCACTTCTTGCGGCTTCAGAATGTGGAGGTTAATGTGGGACAGAATGCAACATTCCAGTGCATTGCGGGGGGCAAGTGGTCCCAGCATGACAAACTCTGGCTCCAGGTAAAGTAACAAGAAAGCATAATCAAGTGGAATTGCCCTAGTCAAAATGAGTGGAAGGAGAAGAGCTAAGGAATAAAGGAGAAATTCCAAAAGGCCTTTAATGAACGGAAATTCTTTGAAATTGGTCCAGTTTAGTGTTGTGTGGGGCACTAATGCAGAATGGCAAAACTGGGTTGTTGAGATTCAACTCATGGCTTGATGCTGACTTGTATTCTTATGATCCATCTTCATGTTATGCAGTGGCACACAATATTATTGCTGTCTCAAATCAGCCTCAGTACTAAGAATACAGGTACTATGCACCTTTGTTCACATCAGTTGTCCTTTGCTTCTTCCCCAAGATTTCTCATATTCCAAATGCTAAAGCAGCAAGCAGCTATTAAAAGAAAACTAAACCCTGCCATAACTTTCCTTTTTCCAAACTATTATAAATCTCCTCTTCTGTATTCACGCCAATGTTGCATTAACCTCAGTACTGAAAACTAGCTGAGGATTTTTCTTAGGTTGAATCTTCAGATGACATGTAGTTGGCATAGCCAGAGCTACACTTCTCTTTCCTAGTCCTTAGATTTCCCTAAGGAACCATGGAGCTGAACCTGTCCCCAACCAATTCTATGAGCAGGGGAGCAAATGCAAGTCTCAGGCCTTTAAATGTTGTGTATGCTTCCTGCTGGGTGATAACTTGTACTGTTCAGTCTAGGTACAGTGATGCAGTTAAAATCTGATCTTTCAGCTTTAAAGAGTAAGAAATGGAAAGTTTAGCAAATTGGAAAGGGGAGAGTCCCAGCTTCTTTTTTTGGGACACAGGGATTGCTTCTTCCCATTCTTGAACCCACTTATATTAAATTACTCACTAAGCCTTCACTGAAGTCAGAAGAATTCTATTGCTACCTGAAGTATAGTGCAGTGCCAGAATCAGCCTAAATTTATGTGAAGTTCAAGATGATTAACTGTATTAAATTAGGACAGTTTGCAATGGTGTGACTGATACAACTTCAGTAAAGCATGTACTTAAAGCTTATTGAATACAAGATAATTTAAGCAGGCATGCTTTCCAGAATTAAGGTCCTAAAAACAGTCCTTTCCCACTTACCTTAGGGCTTTGGTCTTCATCCCTCTGTAAACCTAGTTTAAAGCTAATCTAGTAAGGAGGGCTTTAAACTAGGGTCACTGGGGGGTTGGAGACCAAAGCCCTCAGGTAAGGAGGAAAGTGAGAGTTGTGGAGGAAGAACAAGCAGGATGGGGCAATAAAGGAGGTGCTCTCATAGTTCCTGAGAAATCATGACAATCCACTCAGGATTGACTTTTAAAAAAGCCTTACTGAAAGTGCAGGAAAATACTATCCCGATGCACAAGATACTAGCAAGTATGGCAGAAGACCAGCTTGGTTTAGCAGGGAAATCTTCAGTAAACTAAGTCACAAAAAGGAAGCTTATAAGAAGTGGAAACTTGGACAAATAACTAGGGAGGAGTATAAGAGCATTGCTCGGCTATGCAGGGATGAAGTCAGGAAGGCCAAAGTGCAAATGGAGTTGCAGTTATCAAGGGCCTTGAAGGATACCAAGAAGGGTTTGTACAAGTATGTGAGCAGCAAGACGAGGATCAGGGAAAGTGTGGGTCACTTACTGAATGGGGGAGGCAACCTAGTGACAGAGGATGCAGAAAAGGCTGAAATGCTCAATGCCTTCTTCCCCTCACTCTTCACAGGCAAGGTCAGCTCCCAGACTCTGTACAAGGCAGCACAGCTGGGGAGGAGGTGAACAGCCAACACTGGCAAAAGAACAGGTTAGGGACTATTTAGAAAAGCTGGACGTATACAAATCCAAGGGGCCAGATGGGATGCAACCAAGGGTATTGAGGGAGTTGGCTGATAGAGGATAGAAAACTGGCTGGAGCATCAGGCTTAGAGGGCTTGATGTCTAGTTGGCAGCCAGTATCAAGTGGAGCGCCCCATTGATCAGTCCTGGGGCTAGTTTTGTCCAATGTCTTCATCAATGACTTGAAATATGGAATAGAGTACCTCTCTCAGCAATTCTGCAGATGATTCAGAGTGATGTAGACAAATTGGAGGAGTCAGCCACAAGAAATCTCATGAGGTTCTATTAGGACAAATGCAAGGTCCTGCATTTAGGATGGAACAATCCTATGCATCAGTACAGGCTGGGGGATGACTGACTGGGCAGCAGCTCTGCAGAAAAGAGCTAGGGTTACGGTGGACAATAAGCTGAATACAAGCCAACAATGTGCCCTTGTTGCAAGGAAGGCTAGCGGCATACGGGGATGCATCAGTAGGAGTGTTGCCAGTAGATCAAGATAAATGATGTTTCCCCTTTATTCAGCATTGGTGAGGCCACATGTGGAGTACTGTATTCAGTTTTCAGTCCTCCACTACAGAAAGCATTTGGACAAATTAGAGAGAGAGAGTACAGTGAAGAGCAACAAAAAATGTTTTACACACATGTTGAGGGGGCTGGGGGACATGATTTATGAGGAAAGACTGAGTGAACTCGGATTATTTAGGGTAGATAAGAGGAGACTAAGAGGGGATTTAATAGCAGCCTTCAACTACCTAAAGTGGAGTTTGAAAGAGGATGGAGCTAGACTGTTCTCAATGGTAACAGATGACAAAACAAGGAATAATGGTCTCAAGTTGCAGCAAGGGAAGTTTAGGTTAGATATTAGGAAGAATTTTCTTACTAGGAGGGTAGTCAAACACTGGAACCGGTTACCCAGAGAGGTGGTGGAATCTCTGTCCTTGGAGATTTTCAAAACCCAGCTAGACAAATCTTTGGCTGGGATGATCTAGTTAGGGCTGGTCCTGGTTTGAGCAGGGGGGTTGGATTAAATAATATCCTGAGGTCCCTTCCAACCCTAATTTTCTGTGGTTGTATGATTCTATGGATGCTACATCTGTTGTTTTGAGGCCTATAGCAAGGAATACCTCCAGTACCAACTACTGCAACACAAAAGTGCACACTGGACCCATCTACACGTGTGCTTTACTGTGGTTTTGACTGTTTAGCTCCCCAGTTAAGCATCACCATCTACATGTGCAGCCATATTAGACCTCAGTAAACTAATTAATTCCTCTGTAAGTCCGACACAAGTACTATCCTACAGCAGAGTTTAGTGTACCGCAGCACATATGTAGACCATGACCGGGGTGGCTGGGGCATGAGGGTACTACAGTCCAGAGGCTGCCTGCCAGCCGGTCCCACAGTGTAGCACCCTCATGTCTCAGCCCACCCCTCTGCAGTACATTGAGCCAGGGCAGAGCAGCTCCAGGCTAGCAGACTAACCTCTCGGGGCCCCTGCCAGCTGGGGCTGCTCCACTCCAGCAAAATGTGCTGCAGTCTTGGGTGCATGCATAAACACTGTGCCTAGAAGCAATAAAGCTCAGCATGAAATGTGTCAGAATTTATTCAGGCACACTAATTTCATGTGTAGGTGTACCATTGCCAGGGCTGCTTAAGCATTCTGGGAATATTAACAAATGGTGGGCTAAGAGTAGGAAGTTAACATGTTGGCTGAAAGAGCTTTAATACCAGTTTCAACTAAGCAGGACTGGAGCAAACAGTAAGTTTATCTGAAGTTAAAGTTTACAATTAATTCTAGGAAAATATTTGAGTCAGTAAGAGATGCAGTGTACAAAATGACTTCATAGTCACCATAACTACTGTTGTCTCACTTCTTACCCTAGCAGCTCCATTTTTAGCCACAAATTTCTTAAGTCATGTTGTAATTTAGCACCCCTGAGGTGTATCATTGCTTAATCTTTAGCTTGCTGTGATGCTTGTTGCCAAATGCTTTTGCCATTATGACTTCATGTGTGTAAAACACTTCTGAGCTAAAGTGAGGTGAGCAATTTCCCTTTAGATGCAAGCATTTGGGAGCAGAGCAATTTTTTTTGCTAGTGGGAGCTTACTCTTTGAAACAAGCATGTAATGAAAATGACATTTGGAAATGACCCAAATGATTGATTACTGGAAATTGGCAAAATGGCACTACTTTTTTCTTTGCAACATCTAGCAAGCTAGATCAACTCAACGATGCCAAATGTTTTGGCACAGCTTAACTTACTTTTACTGAATTCTTCCACATCTTGCTTCCAGTTAGCTGGAAACATACAACATGATAAACTGGGCTCCTTCCTTGAGGTGAATGTAACTGAAGTTCTGTAGGAAGGCACGGCAGGGTGGCATCTTCTGATCCTCACTTGTTTAGAGAAATTCTGGAGGGTTAGGAAATTCTCTAATACTCACTTTCTGGCAGTGTTTGAAATCTAAGCACGGATAGCATTCCAAATTCACTATCTTTAAATTTGGCTCAACAAAAACACCACATCTGTACACCTGCAAAAGTAAGGATATACAAAATCTATGTGTTTGTGTTGGCAAAGCACACAAATGCATTGCTTACAAACACTTCTAAAAATCTGGACCATCTCCTAAGATAACTGTCGTATTATAGTTACTGCATCAAATTGTCAAACATGATTAAAAAATGACTTGCAAAACTTGAATGCACATAACGCCTCTCATCTTAGGGACAGAAGTTACACATAGACTGATTTAAGTGATCGGAAACTAGTTTAAACTTGTAATGGAACATAAGTTCAGTGCACCTAAATCAGTTAAAAAATGGCTGAAACCGTCTTAAGATAAACCTGGTTGAATATAATATCAGACTTAACTGACTTCGGTCGAACCGGTTTATGAAACTTCTGTCCCAGACCCCTTCCTGGATTAAGCTAAAATCAGAGTCCAACAGCATCCCAGATGCTTTGCAGCCTTAGGCATGGCTGTGCTCTCTGCTCCAGAGAGCAAGGTTGACCCCACACCTCTGATCTCTATCCTGAGCAGGGATCCCCCAGATCTGGCCAGACACATGGCCCCTTGATGAAAAGCAGGCAGGGAGGGGGTTTATTCTCCCACCCCTTACTCATGGACAGCAGCCCTGGCAGCCATTCCACCCTTCCCTGCTCTAGCAGCAGAAGAGGGAGCACATCCAGAGCTGGTTGGCATGGCCCCCACCTAGGGTAGCTATTATAGAGGACATCCCGGTTTTCTGCTACTCTGTCCTCTATCCTCTATTGATACAAAACCTGATGCATTTATGTCCTCTATTTTTCTCTTCAAGATAAAAATAGAGGACATAAGGGCATCCAGTTTCGTATCAGTAGAAGGCAGAGGACAACCGGACTGTCCTCTATGCGGCTACCTTACCCCCACCATACACCTGCCTTGCCAGTGGCTTGGGCTGCAGGGCTAAGGCCAACTGACCTGTGAGATTGCTGAGAGCAGAGGCAGAGGGGCCATCCCAGGCTGGGACACTGGGGCTGGGCCCTTCCCGGCAGGCTGCAGCTTGGGCTGGAGATGTGTAGCTCCCCATGCCCAAACTGGGCTGGGCTGTCATGGAAGCCCCAGCAGGCTGGGAAGGGCCCTGAGGGGCTGGCCCTGAGGACAGGCCTTTCTCATCCCACAGGGGCTGCATAACACCTCAGCCTGGCAGCATAGGCGGGCATTGACTGAAGAGTGGGCTTACCAGGCCAGCTTGGAGGTGCTGTTGGGCCCTGAGCCCAGCAGTCATGGCCACCCCTGGGGCTGCAGGTGCATAGCCAGCTGTGGGCTGGTCAGGGCCAGGGGGGCTGTTCTTCTCCTTTTCCTCCAACTGCTGCTGCCATGGTCATGCCATGCCACTCTTGGTGGGGGTAACAAGAAGCTTCAGCCTCATGGCTTCAGCCCCACACATGGAGCTCTATCTCCAGCCCCCAGATGCTTTCCACCCAGATACCTTCTGCCTTCCACCTGGATGTCTTGGAAGGCAGAAGGTATGTAGGGGCTGCAGCCAGAGCTCCACACACAGGGCAGAAGCTGCTGGGCCTGGCAGAGCTGTTTTTCTCCCCTCACCTGGAGCCACAGCTCCGGTCCTGCTGCACCACACAGTCCCGCTCAGGGCAGGAGGAGTTTCCATCAGCTCAGCTGCTCCAGCCTAGCAAAGGTTGAAGCCATTGGGCTAAAAGAATCTCCCCACCATCTCAAGCAAAACCGCACAGTGGGTGCAGGAGCTGCCGGTGCGGAGAGAAAAACAGCCCTGCTGGGCCTGGTGGCTTCTGCCAGGCCCAGCAGCTTCTTCCTCATGTGTGGAGCTCTGGCTGCAACTGCCTTCCACTTGGACACTTTGGAAAGGGGAAGGCATCTGGGGAATGGAGCTGGAGCTCCACACACAGAGCAGCAGCTGTGGGGCTGAAGCTTCCCACCTCCCCTGCCCTCCCATTCCCCACCCAGAGTGGTGTGGCATAGTGCAGCAACAACAGTGGCAGTGGCAGGTGAAGGGGACAGGACCTGGGCCCTGACCAGCTCACAGCTGGCTATGCACCTGCAGCCCCAGGTGCTGCACAGCACAGGGAGCATGGTGCTGCCTCTGAGCAGGCTTGGGATGCCTGCTTCCCAGCAAGCCCCAACCCATGCTTCCAAGCCAAGCTGTAATACAGCCCCAGTAGGTTGGGAAGGGTCCGAGGGCCGACCCCACAGGGCCCTACCCAGCTGGTTTGGGTGCAGAGAGCCAGAAGCATTCTAGCCGCACAGCCCTCATAACCCCAGCCCAAGCTGCCTCTCTGTCCCTGGCCTTAGCAACACACCAGGGCAGGCTGGGTTCAGCTCTCCAGCCCCAGCTACGGCTGCAGCTGTAGCTTCAGCCCTGGGTGGACAGCAGGGCCATGCTAGTAGCTCTGGTCAGGCCAGGCCCCCACCAGCCAAGCAAGAGCTGGAGGAAAATCTGGACAGAACCTGACTGAGGTCCGATGTTCAGAGTCAGGTGAGTTTAATCCCCACCCCTTGCTCCCCTTTTGCTTGATGCACTGCCCTGCCAGTGTGTGGCCTTGGGTACAAGTCTGGCAATAACTGCTTCTCTCCTAACCCTCCAGGCACAGCCTAGATGGGGTCCCTACAGGCCAGGGTGGGGGTTGAAACCCCTCCACACTCATACTTAGCCCCTCTGGGGACTCTGCCATGCCCCCAGGTCAGCTTCCCTCCAGCCTTGTGACTGTTGCAAGGGAAAAGGAGGGCTGCTTCAGCACTCCCCAGCTTCTAGTCTGAGCCACTGCAGGCATGTGCCTGCATTTCCAGAATTAAACATGAATGTCTGTGCACTCGCAAATCAGTTCAGTCTTTGCAGGTTAGACTAACCTGCAAAGATTGAATCAATTCAGGCTCCAGCTTTTTGAATGTGTGTCCCTAACCCTATTGCATGTCTTAATCAGACAAACAGATGTTTGTTTACATTTTGTGGGTGCATCTTTGGAGACCTTTTGGAACTTTGTATGATATAAATTGCTTACTTAGCAGACATCATTAAACAGAAAGTTCTAAACGGTATTTATATAAAGCATAACAACAAGCACATTTGTCAATCTCTCTATCTCTTATTTATTTGTATTCTTGGTTGCTCTGGCAGCAATGGAATGGAAGGGACACTGCCTTAATGGTCACCAGGGTGGTCAACCACAGACGGTTTTCGGCTACAGTCAGTGTAGCAGATACTTCTCAGCGTAGCATCAGTAAATACCGGTGTGTGATTCGCTCAGATGGTGGCTCTGGAGTTTCAAACTATGCAGAACTAATAGTGAAAGGTAAGTAGCATTAAATAAAAAATGCCTGATGGGTATTGTGTGCATGTAACAGTAGTTCAAGTGGAAATGCATATATAACTTTGTCCAGTGTGGTTTATGAATTTCTCAAGGCCCAGTTATTTTTCAAATTGTGTAGAATATGGATAGGGTAGGTAGAGGTGGATTTTTTTACAGAATGAAAAACAGATTTTATATTTGATTTTAATGACACATGGAATGAATTGGGAAAAGAGGGGTTCCTTAGACCTCCAGGTTCCTAGCTGCACATAAGAAGCACTTGGCAGCTCAGGACAGGAGCATTGAAAGATGGCTTTGTGTCACCTTTGTATTTTCCTGATCATAGGTCACTATGCATTGGTTTGGCCATGTGCACAACTCACAGGAATCTCTAAGTTACTTAAAGGGACTAGGCTAAGGGATAAGTCTCAACTTGTTTTATCTCTGAGATAAATGGTGGCTAGCTGCAGGCTTTGTGTAAAATTGAATGTGTAAGTACAATTACTGATTTGTAGAGGGTATTATCTATAATCTAATCAAGACTATTCTACCTGTTAGGGTTAAGCTTTGTGGAACTACATTCCCTCTCTGGAAAACTATGTGGATTGATGTGTATTAAAGGGCAGTAGGGCTGAATTTGTTTATCTGGGATTTTATAATGTACATCCTCATGCATTTATACATCCCACTGTTCAGGGAGAAAGCACAACAAAGATTCCTGTGTGGCTTTAGCCTTTGGCAATGTGGTTGGAAGTGATCACCAGGTAAGAAGGCTGGACAGCCCTGAATTTTAATCTTGCTGCCTCTGCTGCTGACTTTGGCTGCTCTGATGTGCTGTAATTATAGCATGTCGGAGCAGACTTGATTGAGTCTGCTGGAGTGTGGTAATTACTGCGCTCCAGCAGACTCCAACATAATGTGTGGCAGCATCCCTGCACTAAAAATTGGCAGCGGTGCTATAACTAAAGCTTGTTTGACAAGCTTCAGTTAAAGCACCACTGCTGCCATTTGTCAGTGTGGGGATGCTGATACATGTGATGCTCTGGGTGCTCTCGGAGCCATTCTAACTAAAGTACTGCCCCCTGAGCACATCTATAAACAACCTTTGGGTTTTGAGGAAGTCATTGCAACTTTCTTAGTTTTATCATATATAAAATGCAGGTAAGTGGTTATGAATACTTCCCAGCATTGCTAATGAACTCATTAAGGCCTAAACAGTACTTTAAAAATCAAGTGCTGTGTATTACGATGTCCCTTCAGACTACAGCTGATGAAAAGACTGATTGTGCAAAGTCCTGAGTGCTTTTAATTTCCATTAAGGGCATCTGTACCTTTTGGGATCCAACCTGAAGTGAATAAAATAAATAAGAACTCATGATTGAAATGAACCCAGGCATGCATGTGAGCATTTTGAGAGATGTGTTGTGTTGTGTTTAAATGGAAGGAAGGCAATCAGCAAAAGGAAATAAATATCAGACAATGCAAACCTTGGTTAAGAATGTGCCTGACTGTCTCCCCCGCAGACATGGTAGCAGGTAAGATGGAAAGAAGAGCAAGTTATAAATATCAATAGATAGCCTTCCAACACAAGAGACATTGATTCATTGCTGGAGTGTACAGGCAGTCTGCTAGACAGAGACAATTATGGAGGTCAGGACAGATAGAGAAAGATAATTAAGGGCAAAATGTATAACTTTTCTACGCCTTGCTCCTTCTTTCCAAGCAAGTAAATTTCAGTGGCTGATTTGAGGTTAGTCCTATGCAGCACTGATGTCACAATGGGATTGCATGGATCAATGCTTCTGAAAGCATCTGACTAATTTAGGCATGAGTAATAATAAATTCTCACCGCGTGCACACAGACTGAAATGAAAGTAAATTGGAATTGTTTAATTCTAAAGAGATGTTTATTGAATTGCAATAATGTACTTAGGTATACATTAAATTAGGTTGTAATTGAAGTCTCGCTCAATTGACAATCTTGTCCCTAAATCCACTAGCTCTAAGATAAAGCCCTGCCTCACGTGTTCTCTCCCTCATTCACTTGAGCACATAGTTATATGGTAGTGTTTCAACAAAGACAAGGGTTTAAAGTATGTTCTTTTCCCTCTGCTAGAGCACTTCTTATCTCCCTGATATTACATTTATAGAGGATGTATCCTGGGATAGGAAAGAGCAACTTGTGTTTTGAAGCAACACACAAATATAATCTAATAAATCCAGAGGATAGATTCTGTCTTTGCATGCACTTGCTATTCCCAGTGACTTCATTTGTAATGACATGTGTTTATGAAACAAGACATACTCCACCTTTGGCTGCTTTTGTAAATCATGCAGTCCTAGGTATCTAACCAAAGTAGAACAGCAGGAAAATTGTAATCCTTAGTAGTGATCTTATGGACAGATCATTATTTTGATATATTATTATTCTGTCAATATATTGTAGATAGATTATACCTTTCTAGTACTAATACAGCCCATTTTGTGAATGCCATCCATGCCTATTTGAGCATCTTTGGAGATAATCCAGGCTTTCTTCTCAATTAGCACACATCTTCTACAAATGATAGTATATTTTCTTCACATCCCAGAAACAAGAATCAAACAAGACAAATGTAACATTACATTATAACCATTTCACTATCTTTTAGGCTAGACACAGAAGTTACACATAAACCAGTATAAGTCAACAGAAACAGTTTTAAACCTGTAACAGAACAGAAGTTCAGCACACACAAACTGAAATGGCTAAAACTGGTTTAAGATAAACCTGATTGACTATAGTTTCAAACTTAACTGATCTGGGTCAAACTAGTTTATGAAACTTTTGTCCCAGACCACTTCCTGTTTCAAGTTAAATCTTAGTCCTCCAGCATGCCAGCATGCTTTCTAGCCCTTAGCTCGGCTCTGCTATCTCCTCCATCAAGAAGGGTTTTGGGGGGGAGAGGAGGCAGGGACTGCCCCTCACCCTCCAGGCAAACCCCAGCTGGGGCCTGGGGTCAGGGAGGGGGATTAAACACCCCTTCCCCCACTCAAACTTACTGCTGGCTGTGACTGTGAACTACAAATCCCAGAAGCACCTGGAAGAAGGTAGAGAAAGTCATGAGCAACCCTACAGAGTCCTAAAGTTGTGAGTTTGGACTGTAAATCTCAGAGACCTCAGGAGCAGCAAGAAGAGGAAGCGAACACACAGCCCATGCTGGCTACATGACAAAGAGCCATTCTCTAGGACCCCTGAGCCTCTGGCCTGAGCCACTGCAGGCACGTGGCTGCATTTCCAGAATCAGAAATGAATGTCTGACCATTTGTTTGTCAGTTTAATTTTTGCAGCTTAAACTAACCTGCAAAGACTGAATCAACTCCGGCTTTTTGACTGTCTGTACTTAACCTTACTGTCTTACCTCAAGGTCTCCCATTGGCTCCCTCCTAAATGTAACATTTAGGCATCAAGCGACATATTATATGTGGCATAAATGAGAAAGGTGTTACATATGCATCCAATTTAAGGTGCCATAATAATGTTCCACATATAATGAAGAACAAGTTTGATGGTTGATTTGTATAACGCTTTAAATTTAATGTGTGGCTGAGTCTGACAGTCAGTTGATTGTTAGTGTCAGAGCTGAGACTGTACTGAGGTATAAAACTGGCCACTGTGCAGTCCTGATCCTGGGACCAACAATCAGCTGAATTTTGGCCAAAGGCTTTCCCACTAGGCCTTTTAACCCTGTACCTGGCAGCTGTGTATGGGGTGTTGAGCACGGGGGATCAGAGGGAATCAATGTGCCTTGTTGGTCTCGGTCCCTGGATAGCCCTGGGTCTTGGTGCTGATGATTATCTGATTGTCAGCCCCGCATGAGGGACTGAGGCACCTGTTTTTCAGTGTCCAGTGCAGAAGAAGCCTGAGATTATGATTAGGATGATTGGCATGATTGTAATGGCAAATGATGTGCTCTGCCTTGAACGTGTGTCATGTTCATCAGAGATCAGGTCTTATCGTGCCTTTGAATGGATGTATGACAAAGGATATGTTTACATATGTAATAAATTGATATTGTTCTGCACAATGTAGCATTTAAGAAGCCTAAATATTTCTTTTTCTTGCTGTACTGACCGCATTAGAATAGTTAAAAAGTTACAGAAAAAATAATAATGTAACCTGACAGCTGTTCAAATCTTGAGAACAATGTGAGATTTGCCTAGTTAAAGGCAGTCTATAATAAAGTCCCTACAGAATTTTATATAAGGTATTGGTCAGATTAGAACTACACTAACATTGTATTCTATCACATATTTTAAATACCCTCATCTCAGATGAGTGTCATAGCATTTTAATTAGTGGTGTGAATGTGTGCAGGCCTCACCTGGCTGCTGCTTAGGCTATGTTTCTCTGCTACTCTTACTCACGTAGAAGGCTGCCTCGAAAGAGGACTCAGATAACTAGAGGAAGTTGTCATAGCATCAGATAGCTGCTAAACCAGAAATATTGTAGTGTGTATAGACTAACTTACTCTAGCCAATTATCCCATGGTTTACCTCCCTAGACATTTTGCATTAATTTCTCTTCTGGCCTCAGTTCTAAAACTATTAGAACACACATGGAATACTTGACAAAATCACTTTATGAATGTCCTGGATCTCCTTCTACTGACTTTAAAGCATTTGGATAGTCCAAACCAATAAAAATAATGTATATCTCTTGCCTGAATGGCTTTCTGTTATCTCGCATATGATATTTGGGACAGCTCTGCCTTTATCTTTCAGTCTTATCTTAATGTCTTTAGGCATTAAAGACTGATTCCTTCATTGGAGTAAGAGGCAGAGATGTTGTCTTTTTAGGGGCTACTTTTGCTATTTTTTCCTAAATTGCTTTTCAGCTGTGCTACTTGTCACTGTATAATTGCATTCTCAATTTATTAAGTCACCATGCAGCTCTGAGAAGAGTTAGTACTAGAGATCTGAGACAGCAGATGTTCTCCTATTAATGCACATGAAAGAAAAAAATTGACCAGTGGGTGGAATCAAGATATTCTAATATGAAAAGCATAGGGAACATTTAAAATTGTTATGAAGATCAGGCAGTAGATATGAAGTGCACATACAGAGCCATGTGACAGATATAAAAGTATGGGAGAAAACTCAAGATTATTAAGCAGCAAGACTAGACAAGATGTAGATGTGGAAAATAGCCTGACTAATGCAAATATGATGCAGAATAGTCACAGTACGGATGATCACCTACCAACAGTCAATGCAGAGCTGGTAAAAGAACAGCTAGAGAGGCTGGATATCTATAAGTCAGCAGGACCAAAAGAACTCCATCTGAGAGTGCTGAACAAACTATTTGAGGTCATTGCAGGATCACTGGTGAACCTCTTTGAGAATTCCTGGTGCTCAGGAGAGGTCCCAGAAGTTTGGAAGAGGGCCAGTGTTGTGCCTATCTTCAAGAAGAGGAGGAGAGTGTGCCCATCTCTGCTCTACTAGGCGCTCTCATGCAGCCTTAGCCCACACTATCAATCAAGTCTGTCCTGGGCTTACAAGTGGACCCCAAAGACTACCCCGTCTGACATCAGGGGATCCCCTTAACTTTCCTGCCATGACTTTGAATGGTACTTCAGTGAAGGGGTTCCCCTTCGAGGCAGCCTCCCGGTGGGCACTCATGGGGCTCCGACCTCCGCTGTACCCCGGCCACTAACCACCTTGGGTTGCAGGTCTTCTGGCCCTTTGGCATCCTTGCCTCCACCTGGCTTCTCCCCATGGCCCTCCAGCCACGTGTCAGTGTCTTCAGGTCATAACTTGATGTGTAGACTTTGAGGCGCTTGGACCTGGATCCCACTGACCCATATCCCTAGTGCCCTATCCCAACCACCCTGTGACTTAGCGTGCAAATCCCACCACTGTGACAGCTGAAGTGATGCAGCTAGTGGGCCAGGAGGTCACGAAGAGTGCCCTTAACCTATGGGCCCCATGGATCCCCTGTGCTTAGGTGCCCAGCCCCAATTGCTTCCCACTCAGGTATGGAGTCTCAGTCAATTATCCTGGGGCTGTAGTGGGGCTCATCCGCCACTTGTTGAGTCCCTGCTTGAGGTCTTCTGCCGCACCCTGTTACCTCTCCTCTGGGACTTCCTTGCCAGCTCTCCAGTTGACACCTCTGTTGGCTTGCCCGTCGCTGCCTCTGCCGGCTCTATAACTGACCCCTCTGCTGGTGCAGCTGCTGGCTCTCTCAGGTGTTGCTGCTGGTGCCTCTGCCGACTCCACTGCTTGCTCCTCTGTAAGCTCCACTGCTGGCTTCACTGTCGGCTCCTGTGCTAGCTTCCCTGCAGGCTCTGCCATTGGCTCTGCTATCAGCGTTGCTGCTGGCTCTTCTGTTGGCTCTGCTGCCGGCTCTGCTGTCGGAGCCTCCCCAGCCTCTGCCCCAGCTTCCCACGCTGCCTGATGCAGCAGTTGCGCCCCTCGGGGTGTGGGCTTCCCCCTCAAGCCTCTGCTTGTCTGCTGCCCTCCTGTACCCTTGGGGCAGCTTTTTATCTCCGCCCGGTGGCATCTTCAGCTGACACCGCCTGGCCCCAGCTGAATATAAGTGCGGCTAATGAACCTTGCTGGTGGTTTCACCACGCGCATTTCTTCCTGCTTTTCAGCCCCTGCCGAAGGTAAGTGGGGCTTTCTTTTTGCTTTGGCCTGGGATCCTCCCATAACCCTAGCTCCCCTGGGGCAGAAAGGAGCTACAGGTCTATCAGCCTGACCTCAATCCCAGAAAAAATCCTCAAAAAGTTTCTCAAGGAATCCATTTGCAGTAAGCTAATAGAAGGCAAAATTCTGAATGACAGCCAGCACGGTTTTGTTGCAGGTAGGTCATATCTGACTAATCTCATCTCTTTCTACAACCAGGTTACTCATCACCTGGATAAAACAGATGAGGTTGATGTCATTTACTTGGACTTTAGGAAAGCTTTTGTCTTGTTGTTCCATGAGGCTCTTAAGGTAAAACTAGGGGACTATAGGCTCAACAATTCAACTGTCAGATTGGAGGGAAACTGACTGCGAGGTCAGTCCCAGAGAGTACTAATAGATGGATCTATGTTGGCCAAGTAGAGGGTAGCCAGTGGGGTCCCCCAGGGTTTGGTGCTTTTCAACCTCTACATCAGTAATCTGGATGTGGGGGTGAAAGGCAAAATAGCAATGTTCACTGATGACACTGAGCTTTGGGAAAGTGTGGCCATGCCTCAAGTTAAGCTGATAATGCAGGTGGACATAAACAGATTAGTTAAATGGAAAGACCGGAACCAGATACTGTTCAACACTGATAAGTGTAAAGTGATCTATCTGGGGAGGAAAAATCTGTGACAAACTTACAGGCTCAATGGTGCTACATTACCTAGCACCATGTCTGAAAAGGACCTGGGAGTCGTAATTAACCATAAAATGAATATGAGCCATCAGTGTGAGATGCTACAGTTAGCAAAGTAAATAATACTCTGGCATGCATCAACTGATGCATCTCAAGCAAAACTAAGGAAGTTATTCTCCCATTCTTCTTGGGATTGGTAAGGCCACAGTTGGAGTATTGTATCCAGTTCTGGGCACTGCACTTCAAGAAGGATGTGAAGAAGCTGGAGACAGTCCAGAGAAGAGCCACACATGATTAGAGGCCTGAAGAGCAAGACATATGAGGAAAGACTGACACATATGGGACTGTTCAGCCTAGAAAAGAGAAAATTTTAGGGGTATTTGATGGCAGCTTACAAATGTATCAGGAGCTGGGTGAACAACTATTCACCAAAGTACCACAGGGGAAAACCAGGAGCAATGGTCATAAACTCATAGAAGGAGGTTTCAGGCTGGATACAAGGAAAAACTTTGTGTGACCAGCCTCTGGAATAGACCCCCAGCAGGGGTGGTGCAGGCACCTATGCTGGAGATCTTCAAAAGGAGACTTCAAAAGGGAGCGGGCAGCTGGGGTTTGCCTGGAGGGGGATGCACACCTTGCTGGGGTTATTTGACCCCAGAAGTCTTAGCTGCCTAA
Source organism: Caiman crocodilus (assembly GCA_030014935.1). NCBI lineage: Eukaryota > Metazoa > Chordata > Crocodylia > Alligatoridae > Caiman > Caiman crocodilus. The sequence continues at coordinate 20,530,800 of JAGPOW010000797.1, read as the reverse complement.
GCAGTGGGGCTGGGCCCAATGATCTCATGAGGTCCCTTCCAGCCCTAAACTTCTGTGAATCTGTGAACATTTGACTACTACAGAAACATGAACTAGGACTCCAGATATTTGCCAGTACCTACCAATTTTTACTAAAGACTGCTAAAATGGAATGGGTCTGAAACCTTTTATAACACAGACCTAACTTACTCCTGGAGTAGGAGTTGAAGAGGGGACCTAAAGTGTGTTGCTGAGAGAGCTCCAGAGAGGGAAGTTCTTAACATCTTATTAAAGAAGACAAATAAAGGGGAAGTGAACAGTAAGTTGAAAGAGTTTGAAGAGAGAGAATGGGCTGGCTCTTTGAGAAAACATTGTACTTTTGGGACATAGCACTGAGAACTTAAGTTGAAGAGGGACTAAAATTAACAGGTGTAGATGTTGGTAAAGTAACAGTGCTGGTTCTCTTCCTTCTTGCCCTTTCCGCTTCTCTGATTGTCAAGTGATCCAGAAGAATTTGGTCTACCAGGCCAAATCCTCAGATGATGTGGTGGAGCTGCCTTTGGAACAGACACTGAAGTGGGAAACAGCTTTGTACTGTCCTCATTTCCTGAAGCTGTCAGTGTTAGCCTATATAGTTGTTGCTATACCCTCAACCCAGTTTAAAACAGTCTGGAGGGACAGCTCCAGGAGGTAGGAATTGTTGTAGCAGAAGAATTTTGTATACACTTTTACCTGGCCCTGTTCTAATACTCTCTCAATGCGCAGGGCACGCAGTGTGACAGTTCTTATTCAGCAGTATGCTACATCAGTAGTTAAGCTGTTTGTATAGCCCCTATGTGGTGAGATTTGTCCAAGATCATTTGGGCTATGATAACAAGGTTTTCTTGTTTGATACATCATTGTCCTGTGCTAAACAGCCTCTTGTTCATGTTATATTTGAACCAAAAATGTCTTATGAGCCACTCAGATATTTTCTTGAGATATGGAGACAGATTATAGGCACAACACGCATGGTGTAGAGGTGACCATGTATGTGGTGTCAGAGAATATATCCTGGATATCCACATGAGTGATTTTCATAGGCCAAGCATGAAGGCTTTTACTAGCTTTGATATTTGCTGGCAAGTACAATTATCTAGGTTGCCCTTAGATTCCTAAACCTTTTATTACATGTAAAGCAGCTAGTGTCAGGGTAGTGAAACTGAAAATGACACTTTCAAGCACCTATGTGTTCATGCTTGCTAAAAGAATTGGCCTGTACCCCAGGATATTCAGGCTTTAGATTTTTATTATGACTGAATTGTTATCCCCATAATTGCACAATAGTACAAGAAGTTAATGATTGCAAGTGCACTGAGAAAGTGAGATTGGAATTCGTTTATTTCAGTCAGAGTGTAGGGATATATTAAAAGGTAGCAGAATGTGCTATGACTTGCCAATTGTGTCCATCAGATTGGGTTTCCAGTCTATCCAGGCACTTACTATAAATGATTCAGGTGATGAGCTCAGCCTTGCTCAAGAACATGTGTGTTTCAAGTTCCAGTGTTAAAATACTTTTCTGTTATGCATAACAAAGTTCAGTTAAGTAAGTGAAATGCATGAAAAATCCTATCTGAGTTTCCCAGACTGCAAAAGCTGTTGATAGATTTGGATTCATCTGCCTGAGTAAAGCATATTAATCAAGATCCTCAAAGTTATCACCTTGGGTACAGGAAAAAGTCTCTTGCGCTAACACAACCAACAGTATCAGTTAAGCTGTTGAAAATGAGGGTTTCCCTCGGGCAGGCTGCTATCTCTGTCTCCATTTTTTCCAGTTCGTGAAATTAGATTCAGTCTGTAGAATTTGCAAGTGCTGTACCATGAGAAGGTAAGTGTAGATTTGATATGGTGTGTAATGAGGTTGCTTTGCCCAACCTTGCACAGACACAGAATGTGTTTTGTGTGAACTGTCTATAAAGGTTATACTATTTCTGAAATGACTGGCACAAGGGAGAACAACTCTGTGATTGCTGGTTGTCTGATAGCTACTTCAGCTTCTTTATTCATGTTGGTACCACTGATTTTGAGAAATGCATTGCTCCAGTCTTTGCAGTCTGAGCCTGGATGCTAATGTCTTGGATTTCTCATTGAACAAACTGCTTTAATAGTCCAGTTAAAAATGCATAATTTTATTCAGTGAGTGTATGGTGTGGATAGGGAAGGCAAGTGATTTTTCAGACATTCATTTTCCTATATCAAATGATTTTTGTTCTTTTATTTTTGCTAATCACTTTAGAAAGGTAGGTAAGAGAATCTCTTATTCCAAACACACTGGCAATTAGTACAATGTAAAGAAATAGGCAGAATGATGGGCATTTTTCAAGGAAATTATTTCCCCTTTCTGCCATTTACTTCTCCACAGGAATACAGAAGTTCACTTTCCTATATATCTGTCAGATCTTATACATGGAAGTAGGCATATGTCACCAAGTAGACATGTGTTCACATACATGTGCCTGACTTTACCATGAATTTAGGGGTACCCAAGTCATGAAGTGTAAATTAGATCCACAGTGTGCAAAAAGAATGTGTGTTGTTTTCAGGAGGGCTCACAATCAGTGGAGGGAAAAAAACCAAGAAGCCGGTGATGACTTAGCTTTCAGTGTTGCCCAGCCTCTTTAAAGATACAGTTATATTCTACATGGAACCTACTGAGACTCTACTGAGACTGCTGTCTAATGCCTGGTGTTCAGTTTGGCATTTGTGATATGAATACATTCTCCTTTCAAACCCAGAGCTTAAGTTTTAACTTTTGCAAGGAATTACTTGTATTAAAAAAGTGCTATATAAATGTAATCTAATATCATGTTCTCTATTTCTAAGGCAAGGCTGAGTCAAAAAGTTGGCATCTGAATTCAGATTTTACCTAAATTTAGGTAGGTAGTGGGAGTGGTGGTTTGGCTTCATGTTTCATTTCTATATTACCAAGCAATACTTTTGCCTACCACGGAATCTAAAATATTGGGCAGAGTGGGAGGAATAAATGTCAGCTCATAAGAGTAGGGAGATTTAAAGATAATTGTGTTGTTAGAGCACAAGGGAACTTTGCAACTGCAGTGACTGTGTGATCTTATAGAATCAGTTTGGCAGCTGGATAGACTTGAAGAAAGAGGCGTCAGTACAAGATTTAACACGACACTTCCTCTTTTCCCCCTCCATTCAGTCAGAACAATAAAACTTCTTTGAGTTACCCAAAAGTCAACTAGCTTTATATCCAGCTCTTAAGATTTTCTGTAGTCTCCTTGAATTGTGTCCCTCTACTAACCACACCTGGTAAATAGTCAGCAGGCCTCTCATAGTACCTTCAGTTCTACAGATTTTGAACTGCTACAGCTGGGTTTCGCATTAATCACAGCTGGCTAAATCAAGCGCTAATGGCTTGTAGAAGGTAGAAAGTAGCTGCCAGTGTTATTGCTCTCCCTTGAATTTAAAATGCTAGGTTAACACCTCTTTAGGTAAGGAAAAAACCAAACTGAAATAGGAGTTTCTTTTATTGAAAGTAAGCTTTCCCTTCTGCCTTGAGCTGAGCAACATCTGTGTTGGGTTGCTAAGTTAATTCTTTCCACTGGATTGTGGGGGTGGGGATCCTTTGCACTGCTTCTGAGAAAACTAGACTTGTTACTGCTGTGGTTTGAACACAGATGAAGTTAGCAGCTACTGTTCACACCTCCTCCATTTCATGTTCCTTCTTACTCATCTCCCGTTTGAGCATGAATCCACAAAAAAGGAAAAAAATAATTAAAGAGAAAGGAACCCAAGTATACATGTGGAAATAGGGCAAACTCCTGCTTTTCCTATAAATAGTGATCTCCTCTGATTTCTAATCAGAAGATGGCAGACTCCAGTCTCTGCCCTGAAATTCTGAGAGCTGTGAGACACGAGAACTAGGGACAAAGTTACATATAAACTGGGTTAAGTGATCAGAAATTGATTTAAACCTGTAACAAAACAGAAGCTTAGTGCACATAAACCAGTTTAAAAATGGTTGAAATTAGAATAAGATAAACCTCGCTGAATGTATTATCAGACTTAAGCCTTTGAGGTCAAACTGGTTTCTACAACTTCTGTCCCAGACCCATTCTTGGTTCAAGTTAAATCACAGTCCCCTAGCATCCCAGCTTGTTTTGCAGCCCTGAGCTGGGCTGTGCTGTCTGCTCCAGAAAGCAGGACTGGCCCTATCCCTCTGCTCCCTAGCTGGAGCACATGGCAGAACAGGGCAGGGGGCTGCTCCAGATCTATGCCCTGCCCTGCCATGTGTCCTGCCAGCATGGCTGGGGCTGATCTCCATGGCAACCCCAGCCTTGAGCTTTCACAGCACAGCTGAGGTTTTCATGGAGACCAGCCCCAGCTATGCACAGAGTTGGCTGGGAAATGGAGTCCACTGCTGACTGGGTCTGGTCCACAAGCCAGACTTTGCCTGGCCCTGGAGAATTCCAGATGAATTCCAGAGAGAGGCTTAGTGCCGCTCAGTTCTTAGCTCTGTGTCACAACAGCACCTTAGAATTTTATCTAACATGGAAGTAAAGAGACAATGGAGAAGGCAACCAATCTTTATATTAAAAATGGGGTTTGTAGTCTGACTTACATAAACATATTATATAATATCAAAGATAACTCATAAGTTGAACGTACTTTGATTCCCTAAATGTTCACAGACAGAATTCAGGAATTTGCCCCAGTTTCTTTTGCAACTTAAGCCAACTCATTTTGTATTGCTTTATGTGCGGGTATTTGCTAATTTCTGTCTTTTGAAGTGGCCAAACTTTTCCAAACCAAATGAAAGTGGTTCATCTCTCTGACAACAATTAGGAATGCCTTACATTGACATATTTAATATAGTGATGGATCAGTTAAATTTGCCTATATTCCATTTTTGCCAAATCACATACAGAAACTGGCCTCTCAGAGTTTAAACATGTCTAACTTTTTCTGTGGCCTTTCATTTTCCTCTTCAACTCAAAGTAGATGGATTTGATGTGGGTAGGAATTTTAGGCAAATTTACTTTAGCTTTGTGTTGACTAGATGTTGAGAGAGCTGAGAGAGGATTTTGTTTACATGAGGTAGGACCCTAGTATTTACTAGGGCGGTGCAAATCTTTGGTCCCTGATTCAATATGGCAGAGATTTGGCCCGATTCAGTGGCTGAATCTCTGAATCTGGATTGAATCGTAGGGCCCTTTAATATCTCTGGATCAAATTGGAACCCTCAGAATCAATTCAGAGAGATTCGGAAAGATTTGGAGATTCAGACATAGACACGGCTTTAAATGTTTTTTTCTATATACCTTTAGGTAGCAGGGGCTCATGAATGCTGCAGTGCTGGGGCACATGGAGTGTCTCACTGAAGCACTTGGGGTTCCCCAGGGTGCTTGGCAGCAGATCCAGAAGTGGACCAAAAGCATTTCCAGTCCACTTCCAGGTCTGCTGGTGGGGGGGGG
>JAGPOW010000797.1:20512960-20523480 GCA_030014935.1 Caiman crocodilus | reverse complement strand
GGGAGGCAGCAGGGATTGCCCCCCAACCTCCGCCTGGCAGCATCTGGTGAGTGCCAGGCTTTTTTTCCCAAAGATCCTGGATTTAGGACTGGGTGGGGCATCCATTGATGGAGCTGGGAGAGTGGGCAGAGGATGGAGCCAATTTGAAGATTTGGCCAATTCAGCTGTGGCTGAATCTCAGAATCAGAATCGGCTGAATTGATTTGAGACACTGATTCAAATCACCAAATCAAATCACTGTCCCCTGAATTGGCTGAATCTAAATCTTAAGGGAATGCTGGCTGCTTCACACAGGTCTAACAAATACATCTACACAGTTCTAAAAGTCTTTTTGCCATGTGCAAACTTTCCTGGAGATGCATACTTAATGAATTTCTTGTTTCAGCATATGCATGTGTCTTTAAAATATGTGTCTGGAAATTGTTCTAATGCAATCCAATAGGAAATAGTTCTTACATACGTGGGATTGTTGGAGGTTGAAAAGACAGTGATAGTGTTTTGTCACTGCATTGCAGCTGAAAGGAATAAGACTTGGTATGAAAGCTCAAGCACATTTTAAAAAAATAGCTCATGTATATCTCATCTGCCTCACTAATGATTTTATAATTCTGAATAATATGCCAGAGGGTCCCTCAGCACCTGGCATGCATACTATAGAGCTGTAATCAAGATGCCCAGCCCAAAGGTGCCATCCTGGACAGTTTGGAAAGTCTGAAAGAGGCCTTTTGAATGTTATCTTCCAACAATATTGAGATTGGTGAAGGTTCTGCACAGCTTTAAGCCAATTTTGTAACATTCTGATTTAACTGGTTGGAGGAAAAATGATAATTCGATTCATTTTTTAAAGAAAAGAACATACAAAAATGCACTGTAGCTAACATTAAGAATCTGAGACACACAAGAACCCTGTTCTCTGAATGTTGTTTGGTGCAGCTGCTTGATTAAGAAAGATGCAAAGCGAGACAAAATTACAAAAGCTATGACAGCCTAGTTGCAGCTGGCAGTTTAAATTCTGGACATACCTGCCCTCCTTCATATTGTTCCTTGAAGATAAACACGACTTCATGCAATAAACACACCACGCTGGGTATTTCAGTTATCTCCATAGCTTATTTTGAATTAAGTGGGGGAGAGGGAAAGCAAAGCAGCAGTCTCTTTTAATGAAAAATCATTAACACAGGAGCCTTGCATAAGAATAAACCAGCTAAACTAAGCATACATTTACTGTGCAGTGAGCCCAACAGATCCCATCTGTATAGGGAGAGCAAATGAATTTCCAATGAAGATGAATGAATCTGTTTTTATGAATGCAAATGTTACTGACCGCTACAATTATCAGGACCCTTAAGAATTCTGCTGTGCTAGACAAAGAGTGTAGAGACAATTTCTGATTCATTCCAGGGGGGTACACCAGTCACTGCAGCTGGTGAACTTTATATTGATTGTGTGGGAGAACTGAAGTAAGGAGTTCAAAATCACTTCTGAAAGGTGGACAGCCTCTTGACTTGAGGAAGGCGTTAATGAGTTCCCCAGCTATCTTTGACCTGACCTAAGCTTCCGTCTGTTTCAGCAGCCTGCTATCGAGCAGATTAATGCAGAGTTGCAGTTTGAGTGGAATGAGCCATTTACCCAGAACTGTTCCTTTTATTTTTACAAACTAAGATAGCAAATGGTTAAGAACTGTGCGCTAACTCTAGAAAACTGGTCTTCAGTTCAAGGCTGAAAGAGGAAGATCTTTCAGTGACCATTTTTAATTGGTGGTTGCCTTTTTTCTCCATTCATCTTGGTCCACTTCAGATGCTGTTTAACTTTCCCAGGATTGCACTAAACACCTTCTTACTCATGGGTTCAGTCTTGTATCATGATTTTCATGCTTTTGAAATTTTGATATGGAGATTAAGGTGATTAAATGGAAAAAGACAAAGAATTAGCAGAAATTGAGCTGGGTATGTGCAGAGAGGGTTGATTTTTATTTAAGAGCCCTGATGACAACCACTTCTTTTGCTATAGTAATTCCATTTTAGAGGAAGTACAGCATGCCAGCTCAGTATAGTTCCTTTCCAATCTAGATCGCTAAGAATGCTAATATTCTATATCAGAATCTTATTGAGCTATGACAAATGGGTTGTTTTTCAAGCAATGTAGAAATGTAATAACTATTGTTGCTGCTGCCTAGCAGATACATTATTTGAAATCTGATGTTTACAATCAATTGACTTTGGTGGAGCTGTACTGACTTAAACTACTAAGAAGCTTGTCAATTGAATTGTAGTTGTAAAAATGAGCTTAAAGATTTTGGGAGAGACATGCCCATCCACTTCTTACCTTTTAAAAAACCCAGTTGTGCCAGGAGAATTGCAATCACAGTAAAGAATACCTCCTGGATTGGGAAGAGGTCTTGTCTCATGGCACCCAGAGACCTAAAAGGAGGGCTTTTAATTTTTATTCTTCTTTCTATCCTGCCACACAGTGATTTGAAAGGGCCGTCCTCTTAGTAGTGTGTGGAATGCAGGAAGTTCAGTTTAAAAAAGAATTAAAAAATGCTAATGCTTTGATGTTTTCATGTGCTGTCTTGCCCCGCCCCCCCCCCTTTTTTTTTCCTTCTGTAAAACTGGACAGGCAATATGAAAACAAGATCCTATCAAATGTTTTTTTTCTTATTTCTGGTGGACTTGAAGTATTCTGTGTTAGACCTCGACTCCACGTGATGCCCAATGACTAGGGAGACAATGGATTGATACACACATCACCTGCTCACATTGCTCGCCAACAGCTTTATTCAAAATGGAGACAGCTTCGAGCAAGCTCCAACCAACTGTGGAGCAGCCACAAACATTAGTTTTTTCCATATTTATACACCTTGGTTTATGCTTACTAACATTTACCCCATCTTTGTTCCTCCTTTGTTCCACCCTTATTCCTTCCCATCTTAAACTCTGCCTCTGTTTACTGTTTGTTTCATTAGCATGAAATTGCCTCTGCATTTCTCTTATTTACGTGTCTTTTTGCTCTGAACACATGCCTAAGACTCTGACCCCTGCTTCTCTCAGTCACTTGCAGTTTCTTGCTGATTTCCTCAGCATCTCAAAGGTCTTACTTCTGCTTTATCTCCTAATGATAGCTGTTGGTCTGCACCCTGTTCTTCTTACACAATGAGCTATATATCTCACAACACTACTATGTTGTTAGAAAACTGCTTGCCTAAGCATCTTGCAATGTTACTTTCAACATACCATTGTGCCTTGTGGTTAGCAGCTTGCTAGCCTGGGTTATAGCCTTTTATTCAGCTGCAAATCTAATGCTCCCCAAGATCCAAATACAGTCACCCTAACATCCTGAAGACCTTTCTCTTGATACTGTACCCTATCTTTGAAGTGGAAAAAACTCAGTTTTAACAAGGCATCATGAAAGACCTTATCCTAAGAAAATTACCCTAAGAAAAACAAAGGTGGGGAAAAAAGGAATCCATGCATAACTGTTTCTCTTAATAATACAAGTAGTACCTCATGGTACTTTGTAGCCAACTATTTCAAATGGTTTTAAAATAGGTGAGCACTGTAACATTTCTGTACATAGAGCAGCAATTCTCAACCTCCAAGCACTCCTCAGAAAATGCCAGCTCTTAAATTTCATTCATGTCTTGACTACAGGAAAATAATTGAGCTTCCCCTCCTGTAAAGAACTCAGACCACAACAGGTCAGAATGTTTTTAGCACTATGGATGCCTATTTGAAATATCTGTGTATATCTTGTAAACAATGGGAGTATGTAGACTAAATGGGGACCTTAAATTGAAGTAGTAAGGTTTTAAAAACAGAGGTTCAGTTAGGGTGAAGTAAACCCTGGTGTTGTGTACACCTGTGTCTTATCTGCCTCTCCAGTGGTGGGGAAGGGAAGGTGAGCTGCCAGTGGGCAGAGCGGTCCCTATGCTCCCAAAGTCACTTAAGGCGCATCACACTGCCGAATGTGCTACAGAAGTTGAAATTAATGTGCAGTGACTGCCAACACGTGCAAACACCAACACCATTAAAACAGTGAAGAAGCATTTAACTCGCTTTAAAGTGTTGTGCACACATGCCCCTCATTTTGTCTACACATGCTCAAAGCGTATGCATTTGCAAACCTAATAGTCCTAGTGTTGTGTAGCATCTTTAAAAGGATCTCACAGCATTTTAAGGTTTTTAGTACCCTGGTTGAGAATCACTGATTTAGCCAACATCCAGAAATGTCTTCTCCTTTTGGTGTTTCAAATTCCAGGTGCTTCAATGAATGCACTAATCTGACATTAATTTAACTGGAGTTAATGCTCTGAAAGTGACATTTACACTAGAGTTTGCCACTGGAATTAGGGGAAAAAATTACACCATTGAGAAATTTCCCACCTGTTCATTTTGTTGCCTTTTTTAATCCCCATACTTTGTTACCTCACCTGAAACTTGGAGCCCGTTTTTTCAGTGTTGGCTTCAGAGTCTCTGTCATGAGTTCTAGAGCAAATTACCAACAGAATTTGGGCACAGAACCTTTAGGTTCTAACTCTTTACTGCCTCGTTCTATATTAGAAAATCTCTCTCCTTTTCACCTGTGACACTTTGCATAGCTAATAGAGTATCGGTTTGTTTTGTTGGAAGAAAATAAGTGTCAGCAGATTAACACAGTTTCTATACGGAACAGCTTATGTAGCAAGGGGGCTGTTAGTTTTTGATCAACATTACCACCAAGTGTACTGTAGTAACCACTAATGAGTCTTCAAAGAGCCTGACCTAGTTTACAGCTGTTCAGCATGAGAAGCTCCCAGCATCTCCAGTAAATGCTTTTATACATTGATTTCAGTGCAACTGCTTAGATGCACAGTGCATGCTCTATATCTCCTTTACATTTGGCATCCTAGTAAAAGTATTGCAGTCTGTCCACCCGCCCACAGTTGTTTCCCTGTTGCCTTGTAGTTAAGCTTCTGCAAATAGTTTAGCGCATAAAGGAACTGCTTTAATGACAAGTAGATTTTTCAATTGCTTCCTTTTAATTGGATGATGTGACAGCCCCAGACAAGGCTTAGACAAAATTGGTACAATTAAACTCCACTGAAAAAAAATGATGCTGAGGCCTAGGTTTGACATCAAGCCTCTCTAACATAATGAGCTGTGCAGGTGTACAGCATAAAATGGGTATTTGAATTAAAATGTTAGTACTTGGAGAATACTTTACATGAGTGCCACAAGGAGGCACTTGTTTTTCCTTTGCTGGTTAGGAACAACCTGAATTTTCTATCTGAAAAATGAAATCTTGTCAACTGAAATATTCAGCATTAACTAGAAACTGGAAACAAAAATCTCATGGGTTTCAAGGTGTATACGAATGGATGCCTTAAATCGACCTGCTACAAGAACAATTATAAAACTGCATTGGTTGGCTTGGTTATGAGAATTTATAAGCTGAGGAGGTAATTCTAAGCTAAAGTAGCTTGCAAGCTTTGGGTCAAGCTTTGGTTGTGCTTGTGAAGCACAAACAAGTCCCTGTGCTCAAAACTAAGGAGATTAGCACTAGTTGCTCCAGAATCCTATTAGCTTCAAAGCAAAGAGTAGACAAGGTCTATTGGTGTCTGTTATAATGTGCTACCTAATGACAGCATGGAAAGCTTATGGAAAGTGTCTGGAAACAGGATCTTGCAAATTTTGCAAGTTAATTATCTCTGACCTATGGCATTCCTGTGCTTTGCTGGCAAAGTAGAACTTGTTAGATCTCCAGTCAAGCTGGGTTTTGTGGAATCAATGGAATATGTACCATTTAAGCTAAGGGACTAAAGAACTAGTCCCTGTGCTAAGCAAATATCAGTTCATTTAAAGTTAATCTTGCATTTTAACATACTTTAATTTGGAAACTATCCTCTGAGGCAAAGCATAGGAAATCAGCTGAAGACAGAAAAAGAGAATTGAGATTATTTTATGCATTTGCAACCCACTTTGCCATATCTATCCATTTCTCTGATCCCTCAGTCGTATTTAGATGGGCCATTCAACTGTCGTAACATTTATTTCAACCATCAGATGATGAAATTGAGTTTTCATAGAACACCCAAAAGTCTGTTGCATCACTTGCCTTGCTGTTCTGAGAATGCCTGGCATTTAACTGATTTAAATTTCACCATGTATTTGTACTCCTCTTACCTTCCTATGCTGGGACACCAGTTCAAATGGGTCTTCATCATGAAACCCATTCTGTTGCTGTCTCCTGTTCTGAATATTTAAAATACCTGCACTGCCATGAAATAGGTGGTATAATGATGGTCCTAGAACCTTTCCCTGTTATAGTCATTGGTAAATACCTGGAGACTTGAACGTGAGCAGAACTGAGCCACTATCATTCAGTTTCTGAACTATCTGCAGTTCATCCCAACCTTTTGTGGAGTTGCTGTTACAGGTTTCCCTCACTTTAAGCTGTACATGCGTTCCTGGAAAAATAGTGCATAACTCAAATTTGCATAAAGAAAATCCACTTTACAATGTAAAAAATAGGGATATGTTCCAAGACCTTGACTGTACTGACCCCCAGACCCATTTCCACCACTTCTACAAGACACTTTTGGTACTCATCAACAGCAGCCAGGCAGCTGCTGCTGTGCACTGCGCTTTGTGCCCAGCTACAGCTGCCCCAGAAGTGACACTGCTGAGCTGTGCTGTGCCCCCTGCCCACCAAGTGGCAGGATGCATGTAGCATTGCATCGCTCCCAGGCAAACTGCAACTGCAGAAACATGAGCCCCAGCTGCCCTTAGCAATGGGCTTCCACCACACAGAATGCATAAGAATTAATTTACCTCACATATAACAAATTTTTGGTATTGTCACTGGCAGGTTTTGGTATTGTCACTGGTGTTGTAGGGTTTTGGCTCCCTTTTTGTTGGTGCCTTGCCGCACAATGATATCAGGGTGAGACCTGGTTCTGGTGCCACCTAGTTGGTCTGGGAGCTGCTCCTTTCTCTCCTGCAATGTCTTTGATCTTGTTGCTGGGGAGACAGTTCCCTGTCAGTGACCTGAGGGGGTCTCGGCTCTAGGGTGTCTTCATGGGGCTCCAAACCTCCCCTTTATCCCACCCTTACCATGTCCTTGGCCTGGGTTGATGCTGCTCCCTGGAGGTCTTCCCTCACTGTCTGCCTTGGAAGGGACAGGCCTTCCTGGACATTAATCTTTGGGGGTCTACTCTCATCTCCAGGTCAGCTTCCCCTCTTCTGGAAAAATTAACTTGTCCTGTCTGGGGCAAACTGTAACTCAAACTGAAAACAACTGGCTCACGCCAGTGGGGCTCCCAAGATAGTCTCTCTCGGGTCACTCAATCCCCTGGAGAGACTCGTCTGTCCCCTTTCTCTTAGTAGGCATGATAACAGGCAATTGTCCTATGCCCAGCTTCTACCAGCTTTTCTGGTGTCACCTCCTTGGGGCCCAGCTGACCTGTGGTCTGATCACCCTCATCCTTCCAGCTCGCATCAACTCTTTCCCCCTTTTGGGGGCTCATGCTCCCCCATGCTCTGCCCACTCTAGGGTGGTCTGGGGACACCTGCAGGCTAGAGGAGCCATCCCCAGCCATGGTGCCCAAGCCCCAAGTCGGAAACCTGCTGCTCCCTGGTGGCATTCCTTGTGACTGTTGCCCTTTCATGGGGCTCCCTTGCCCCTGTTGGCCCCCAAGGCTGCCCTCTGCCTCACTGGTCAGGTCCTCCAGCAGGTGCCTGACTCCTTCTTGAGGTGGCTGGAGTTGGAGCCCACCAGCTCTGCAGCCAGCGTCTCCCAGGCAGCATTCTGCTCCTCGGTTCCCAGTACAGGCTCAGCTGGTTCCCCAGCTGCCTTTTGAGCAGCTTGCACTGGTCAGAAGCCACACCTCCAACATTCACCGATAGGTAGGCTCAGGCAGCTGCAGAACTGGCTAGCCTGCATCTGCATCTTCTCCCAGCTGCCGCTCGTCCCGGCTCCTAAAGTAAACACGTTGGTCAGGGATCCAAGCCAGGCACAGCTATAAAAAAGGTCATTGTGTGAAATTGAATTTGCACATATAGAATCCGCATAAAGCGAGGGAAACCTGTAGTTTCATTGTTCTAAATGGTGTATGCAAGTAGGCTGAACAAAATCTGAGCTTGTTCATGGATGTCCCTCAGTTCTCACAGACTTCCCTCTCTCCCCTCCCTGCCACAACCTTCCTCCCCTTATTTAAAACAGTTTCTATTGCAGTAGTACCTTGCGACCCCAATCATATTTCACTACTCCACTGTGGAAATATAACAGTCCATGTCTGAAGGAACTTTACTATTCCTGTGACCGTTCTCCTCTTCTCTCTTTTTTTACCTTTCTTCCTAAGACTTCCACTACTTTCTGCTTGCTTTTCATAGCAGGAGGATTTCTGTCACTCTGCATGAGTGTGTATGTCAGAGAGATACAAAGAGCTGCAAAATCTTAAGTTATCCCTCCCTGGATCCTATAATTCAGTCTTAATATGTGCTTTACTGTCCTATTTGTTAGCCTGAAGCTAATATTGAATTACACAACAGAAGACAACTTACAATTTATTTCTTCCCCATGGAGATACAGATGCAAATTAAAATGAAAAGTCCTTGATTGTTAGTTATCTTTATTGTCTTCCCTCCCAACCCCCCTGTAAAAACAAACACAGAAAAGTTTTATAACTTTTTATTTTTTCTCTGACATCTAAGTTTTAGAGTAAATTAGTTGTATATTTGCTGGTAACATAACAACTTTTTTCTTCTTAACTACAGTACTATTTCATCTTTTAAATCCAGTCTTCTCATCCACTGTTCAGTTCATTACCATCGTCTTCCCTGCTTTGGTAGTCTAGTTTTCTAAATGCAAACATTCCTGGTCAGAGTACCTGATTTTATATTCTTTCTTTCCACCTTTCCCCAGTTATTATTTTCTTGCCTGCATGGTCCTTCTTCCTAAGATATGTGTAGATTTTTTTTTTAAAGAAAGCCCTGTAGCAGTTATAGTCAAGGCCCAATATGTTCTTCATTAAGCTGGACTCATATTCTGTCATGTGACAGAATGGGAATTCTGCTGAAATTTGCAATTCCTTTTCAGAGCCAGAGGTCTCTAAGTATGAGAACTCATAAGCCCATTTGGTTATTCTGTTTTCATGTTTATATTCTACTACATCTACTTAATATTTACAGTAGGCTTGATATTAGCATTAATATTGAACCGGCGATGTTAGTATTGAACCTGCTACAGGTATTAAGTAGAAACTTAAGAGTTTTGAGAACATGCTTTGATCTTATAAAACACTTCTAAAAATTGTACAAATTCTGTAATGCCTGCTAAGAAAGGGCAAAATGATGTTAAGGGCTTTTTAGGTCAGGTGGCATATGTCCAAGGCATACAAAGCTTACCTCTATCTTCCAACAGTGAAATGCACATGAACAGTCATAAAAAGTATCTGCTGTGGCTTCTAGATGTACAAGGTGGTCATCTAGTCCTTTGTCTAGACCTGTCTAGAGTTCTGATGGCTGTATGCATTGAGATATGGACAGACATAACATTCATTTATTTTTAAACAACTCTTAAGAGCTATAAAAACTGAGTGGACAGATAACATACAGTACAAAAGAGCTGAAAATCAGCCTAAGCCACATGAAAAATGACCCTGGTTGAAATGAGGGTAACTCTGAAGCACTCCAGATTGACACTGCAGAAGGTGGATAAACATTTTTATTCTACTGAAGTACTAAAAATTAAAAGTAGGTTGAATGCATTCTAAGAAATACACATCAGGTCACTATTTTTGGTGGTAAATTTTATTGGAACAACTGTATAATTGGGAGAGATGTTAGACAATCACTTGGGCATATGTATCTTGCCCTTAAAATTGCCTTAAAAATCTTTGACTTAAAAATAAAAATGCTTTACAAGAAGGTGGAATTTGAAAATCCTTTCTTTGTAAGTCTTGCCCTACATTTAGTATATACTTCATTTGGCAGGAGGATGTGAGAAGCTGAATTTGTCAATATTGTGGGCAAGCATCACAATTCCCATTCCCTTTCCTGTCTCTGTCATTGGAAGGTAGGGTAGACTTGCATCTTTGTAGACTAAATAAAATATAGAGAGAGCATGAGCTTTTGGGGGGCTGCAGCTCACTTCATCAGATGCTCTGGAAGGACATGAAGAAGGAGTGTAAGAAGAGATAAAGTAGAATACAGAAAATAAGGGAAGGGGGAGAGAGGTATATGGGGCAGTGAGCTGGGAGGGCAGTGGTAGGAGACAAGCAAAACAAGCATTAAACAACCATAGGAACAAAGGGCTACCCATTCAAACTGGTTTTCATATTTGGAGCTCACCCCGTCTCTCTAACATAGACATCTATCATAGTATCATAGTATCTAGGGTCAGAAGGGGCCTAGAGCAGGCCATCTAGTCTGATTCCCCCGCCCATGGCAGGAACGAGTGCCAGGGTCACAGGACCTCAGCCAAGTACCTATCTAATCTACTCTTAAAGATGCCCAAGGTAGGAGCAAGAACAACTTCCCTAG
>JAGPOW010000797.1:20487283-20504055 GCA_030014935.1 Caiman crocodilus | reverse complement strand
AGTCCTCCTTTCCCTTGTACACTGCTGAGCTGAAGGGGGTGGGGGGAATGACCAGGCCCCAGCAAGACGCTCTGATTAGGGAGGTCTGCGTGCATCATCTCAGGCTTTTCATCACTCACTGCTCACGAAGCAGGAATGTTGCTAGAGCCCAGCCCCCTGCTACCACCCTGAGGCAAAGAGAGGGTGTGCAGTGCATGCAGCTGTTGATTGATACAGAGCATTTCAATCTTCCTCCCTGCTTCTTTATACTTTCTGCAGCAAACTGACAGGTGAGCAAGCCAGCAAGGGACTGATAACACTATTTATCACCTCATTAGCAAAACAATAGCCTCTCTCCATTACTTCAAACTCTTCTTAAACAGCGTACTGGCTAACCTTTTGATTAGTTACAAACAGCTCTAAGCAGTCATTGTTCTGTCAGTCTGTCCCAGTGAAATTCGGGATACTCACGCAGAGAGACACCTCTCAGCATTAGCTACCGTATCGCATGCCTAGGGTCCCATGCCGTATCCATGCCTTGTCCAGCAAGCAGCAAGGAGAGGGTAAGGCAGGGGGAAGCCAGGTAGACCCTGCTGTGTCTGCAAGTCTCTGCCAGAGCTCCAGCCAGGGAGCAGAGGGGAGGGGTCAACCCTGTCATGCAACAGAGAGCCCTACCCAGCCCAGGGTGCATGCTGGGATGCTGGGGGTGTCTGATTTATCTTAAATAAGCAAGGGTTCTGGGGCAGACATTGCATAAACCAGTTTGAACCAAATCAGTTAAGTCTGATACTACATTCAACTAGGTATATCTCAAACCAGTTTCAGCCACTTTCAAACTAGTTGATATGCACTGAACATCTGTTCTGTTACAGGTTTAAACCAGTTTCTGACCACTTAAACTGGTTTATGTATAAGGTCTGTCCCTAGCCCTCCAGCTTGGCGTCATGGCTTCAAAAATATTACAGTATTAACCTGTGATTATTAAAGTTCCAACATTGAAACTTAGGGATATTTGTATGGCAAATGGCTTTGGCACTTACAAGATACCTCTCTCAAAAGAATCATTGCACAGTTGGTGAGGTAATTTGTAAGCTGTAATGAAATGAGAAATCAATGATAAATTCTAAAGTATCTTGTATTGACTGTTGTTTCAGACTAGCCTTTTAAAAGTAAGGTATTATATTCTTCAACAGTGATCTCAAACACCATTGCTATTGCTAGTATGGCAGTGATTATGGACTAATCTTGTATATTTTAAAGAGGGAGGATACTGATCTAGGCAAATTTCTGGTATGTCTCTGTGGCAGTTTTTATATCCTTATATGCATCTGCTGTTTCTCTTCCCCATTAGTTGTTCTGTAGAGCAGCAACTTAGGTGACACCCTAATATTATCCACTCTCTGTGTCTGTTCATGTCAGACTGTTTTATCACAGGTAAGGTAGTAATTTTCCTCACATCATCGCCAGGCTTTGTCATTACGTTCTGAAAAATAGCCCTTCAGTTTCCATAAGGCACATTTATCTTTGTCCTCAGTTTTAACAAACAAAAATGCAGTGCACACTCCTTGTAAAAGTGAATGGAAAAATAACCAGTAATTGGCAAGCAGAAAGGACTGAGTTGTAAGCATTACTCAAAATTGTAGTGGTTTATTTACCATTATTACAGTCCTGCTACTTCCATGGGAACAGCATTACTGAATACTAGTATGCTTAGTTCTGTGTGTGAAGACCTTAGTAAGGGAAGAGTAGGAAAGCCAGTATATCTAAAAGGAATAAATATGGGACAGTATATACAATTGTAATTTTACACTTGTATGCCTCTTTTGAAGTAGATTTATTTGGGCATAAGTGAACAGAATTAGTGTTTTGTTGTTGGTTTGCTTGTTTGTTTTTTAATTAACTACTTCTTGGTGTATATTTGTTCTTTGACCACTTGTTTGCTGAACACATTGGAATTCCTCAGTAGTTCCATCCTAACCTCATAACAGAAAGAAGTCTGGCTTGTCATTGGCAGTGTTGGTCGTAGCTTTGTTGGTCTATGGATAGACAAGGCAGACAAGGTTATTTGGGTAAATGTGACTAATGGAATATTTGATAAAAATGTTCTTTGCAAGTTTTTGGGCACAAGCACCCTTTTTCAGGCATAGGGAGAGTTTGCTGGTCTTCATCTTTTCTCTTGGACCTGAATTAGAAGCTTAACCCAATATGCAAAATACAGGTCTGTGAAAATGTAAATACATAGCAGAGAAGATCAGAGGGGATAGGATTTAATAGGTGTGAGATGGGACCTGAAATATCTGATTGATTTCCACCACTATTTTAATAATTATCACCCCTCCATCAGACTGTCTCTGGAATACTCCAGCACCAACATTTCATTTTTAGACATTATGGCCAATATCCAGAATGGTGAAATACAAACCACCGTATACAAGAAACTCATGGACCAACATGCATATCTACATAGAACCAACAACTACCCTAAACACACCAAGAAAGCTGTAATATATAGCCAAGCTCTCTGGCACCACTGAATTCACACTGAGAACACCCATGATCATCACCTCACAAAACTCAAAGGGATTTTCACATGACAAGGACACTCCTCCAGAGAGACAGTTCACACTTTTGAAAGATCCACTTGGATACCATGTGAAGAATTGCTGCAATACAAAAAGAAAATCCCTATAAATCACACACCCTTAGTTATGACATACCATTCTTCCATGGAACCTATATGGAAAATCATTAAACAAATGCAACCCTACTAGAAGAAGACCCAATTCTTAAAGAGATTTTCCAGAACCACCCATCCTAGCTTTTAAACAGGCACTGAACCTTGCCAACCTCATAGCCAGAAGAGAATTTCCTATGGCCCAAAACACACTAAATGGATCTATTCTAGACTATGTTGGGACAAGAAATGTAAAACCTGCCAACACATCTCCATCACTCCCACAATTATTGTCCCATAACAGAATCATCACCATTCCTGAATCTTATACCTGCACCTCTAGAAATGTAATATATCTCATCCAGTGCACTGAATGTTCATATGGACTGCATGGGAGAGAGCAAACAATAACTGCATACCAGAATGAACACACACCGAAAATCTGTCAAAGATAAAAATACCCAATTACCTATGGGTGCACATTTCTCTCAAAATAACCACTCTCTCTCTCTAATCTCTCAGTTCTAATCCTCAGAAGGAATTTACAAAGCACCTTTTGAAGATGAGCCAACAAACTTCATAAATCTACTGGACTAAATATAGGCATTGTATTTATGGCACATTATAACCTGCCTGTCATCCGATAACCCCAGGTAATCTCTCTGTATTTTGTCAGCTACATTTTTATCAACTGCCAATATTTCCTTATTTTGTTTCTCTTCCACTGACCCTAGCTACCAACCTGTCTTACATGGATTAACTCCTATCCTTTCTGATCTTCCCTGCCATGCATTTGCCTTTCCAGACCTGTTTTTTTGCACATTGGCTTAAGTTTCTATTTGGACCCTAGAGAGAAGTCAAAGACCAGCAAACTCTCCCTATGCCTAAAGAAGGGTGTTTGCACCCAAACGTTTACAAAGAACAATTTTTCCAACTCTTCAACAGATTTGATAAAAGAGATCCCATTTACCCAAATAAACTTGTCTGGCTTGTTATCATGCATTTGCATGTGGGGGATTTGTATGTCTTAGGGAGAAGGATGGATATTTGTTAGTGTGACAACAGCAATCCTAAGGATGCTGTTAACATCACTTTTGAGAAGACACAGAAATCAGTTTATACAAAGAGTTAGAAATGCATTCCTCTTGCCCCAAAAGGTAGAACTCCCTTGATTTCTTCCTACTTTTTTCCCTACCTGCCTTAGCATCAAATCCCCACCTGCCTGTGGCTCTTTGAGAAGTGGAACAGTGTAACATTTCAGCAGGATATTTTAAGAAATAAAACAAATAATTTTTTTTCCTGGTTTCTTGATATACATATTGATGTTTTAATTAAGGGAGAAAATTGTGTTACAAAAAATGCCTGTGCACATTTGTCAGGCTTGTATATCAACAGACTGAGAGAAAATATCTCATATTTTCACTGAATATTTTCAGTAGTACTAATTTTATTTCTACTTTCTAACTTTAGGAAGTACATAATTTTCAAAGAGAAGTATGATAATTCACAATGTTTCTTTTCAAAAGTATAGATAGCATGATACACAGAGGACCTGCATACCCCTACAAGATTAGGGTGTTCAAGCGTACAATGCAGTCAGATCTGTATGCATCCCACAGTAAAATAAAGCATTAATTCTACTGCAGCACTTCCTAAGCCTGTACTTGTAAATGTTCATGAAAAATGGAACCCAAGGGACTTTAAGACAATATCTAATTAAATGATTACACTTGGGACCCTGAGGCTTATGGTATAAAAGGCAGTTATGCTTTAGAAACACTCACCTGAAATAACATTTCAAACAATTGATATGTAAAATGAGTTTTCAAATATTTAGCTAGGTTCTAAAATGTGGAGCATGTTTTTCATCATATACATTATTGTATTCCAGTTTGAAACCTTTATTATACTAAGCATAATCTAAAACCCCACTGGATTAAATGTTCAGGAAAATTAACAAATGCAAATTTAACTAGAATAATAAAATTGGGAAGGACAGGGTGGGGGTAAATACTGCATGAACTGTACATTCAAGAAAGGAAGCAAAAAAGGAACATTGTAATGGTATGAAATTGCATACACAGGGATGTCAGGTGTGTAATCTTATTTTAGGCTGCTGGGATGGCAACACTAGTGGCAATCTGGTCTTACATATCTAATATTTTTGCTTCTTTTGTATGAATCTGACTTCTTATAAAAGTCTGCTTATGACCCACCATTCTGAGTGGTGGTAGTGTACATTTGCACTCTTCAGGATTTCCTTATGTTCTTCTCAACCACTGAATCTCTGCATGTTTGACCTGGATGTGTCTAGAGAAGAATATGCCAATTGTACTGAAAGCTGCTTGTGGGTGAGAGCTGTACAAATGTCAAAGGAGCTAGCTAATACTACCTGACTTTTGCATGTGATCTGAGGGAGGATTTGAACCTCCCCATCTTTTAGAGGTGAAAGGCAAGCAGATCATTAACACGCTGCCTCAGAGATCTGTTGTGTGCACATCACTTATGACCAATTAGCATTTTATTTTCCAGTTGCAGAAGGAATTGCAAATTCAATTAGTCAACAAATGACTCTCTTGCTTTTTAAAGCAGCCTTAGGGGGATCTGGTTACACTTAGGTTAAAATTAGATTCATTTTTTTAATAAGGTCAGGTTGAATGTTGAAACAAGGTTTATTTTAATGCAAGCCATTTTTCTGCTGATTATTTTAAAAATAGTAACTTGTTGAAATTATATCTTTTGTTGCTAGATTTTTGAGGGAAAAGTGATTTAAAATGTACAGTAAATACCATCACCATCTGTTCTCTGTTGGAAATTTTGGGCTGTTGAGTGTCTTTGCAAAAACTCAAATGACTATCAAAGGGGTTTTTTTAGTAATTAAAAATAATGAAACTTGTAGGGCTTTTGTTTAATTTTTGGATGATTTGATTGCAGTCAACCAGATGTAAAAAAAAAAAAAAATCCAACAAATTATTGTGTGTGTCTATGCCATGCAATTTGACAAAATATTGGCAAGCAGCTGGTAAGTACGTGATCTGGAGGTTTGAGAGCTCAGAAGGACAGTTCTTGGCACTTAAGAAAGCATGGATATAGCTGAAGATCTTCTACAGTATATATGATGAATGAGCTTATTCATACAAATGGGTTTGTGTGGATAATTCAGGCAGTTTGTGCATCTGTCTCATTTCTTCCCCACTGGCTTTAGTATGCGTATATTATACATGGGCACAACAGGCCCCTTGGTCTGGCAACTCTTTGCTCTCTCTGAAAATGCTTTTAAGGATATTGTGCTCCTGCATGGAGAGAAGTGAAAGCTATGCATGGGTTGGAATAAAATTAAACATGAAGCATAGCCTTCTGCTCTGATTGGAAGTTGCAGGATAATTGCAGATGATTTCGCACAGCTGGGAATTAAGTGGCCTTAGAAGTGGGCTAAGTTTACCTTAAATATAGAACACAAATATCTGAGGCATTCCCTTTTACTTCTGCTACACTTGTTTCCTGTATGCATGACATCTAGTATCAAATATATATGATGTGCCACATTGTTTTGGTAACTAAATAAGGACCAATGCAAATAGGGATAGCACCCCAGGACACATTAGCTCCAAACATAAAAAATAAATATTTATTATGTTGTAGCCAAAGGAGAACTGGCTTTGCACTTCTGTTTCCTGTTTCATCTGCTTTTGTTGCTAAATGTTTTCTGAGGAATCTGCAGTAGCCTGACAGTCTGCTTCATCTCTCACATCTGCTTGTGTATTGAGATATTTAACATGCACCTTGTGTATGGGAGAGAATCCTTACATTTTCTGCAACACAAAGATTAAATAATCAGCAAGTTTATTATGGAGGTTTATTTCAGATAAAACCTTCCATGTGAGAACTGCTCCACTCTTCTTGAATGTTCAAATGTCCCTGGTGTTTGTCCCAGCTAGTGCCTACTGCTAAAGCTTCCTCTCCTTGTTCTGTCTAGATGTTGCTTTCCACTTCAGATGTGGCTGCTTACCACCCCAGACTGCTATTGTGGTTCATTAATTGCTTCAGGATGAACCCATATAGAACTATAAGATGTAGGTTCTTTCTATTTGTATTGCACATGCCAATTCTTTTTATTTATTTGGAGAACTGGATCATATTACTTTATATAATAGAGGTATACTGCAGTGCATCTTCATTAACTTACTGCTGCCTACCTCCACCTAAGAAATGTAAGAAGTGTTCTGGAGATTTTATTAATAAAGAAAAGCATACACAGGCTTCCTCAATGATACTAATGGCAGTATAATAATTAGTGTATATTCACTGGGTACCCTTTTTTTTTTTAGCTTAAAAATACAATTGCCACTCTGTGCAATGACCCAGTATTGTGCTCTCTCCTACTTAGTTCACAAATAAATAAAATACACCATCTTTCATGATACCATTATAAAAAGAATATATGTAAAAAAAAAAGACTTAGTAAAAAATCGTACTTAAGCAATAGCCCAGTTCTTTGGGGAGAATATAAAATACAGGCTGACAGCTGTTACCTTAATGATGTGCTTGCATCTGTCAAAACATCATTAGGCACCCCATCATTTCCATTGGCATTTGTAAGATTCTTTAAAGGGATGCAGGGAATGGCTAAAAGATTTGATGCATGTTTTTTTCTTCAGAGTCAGAATCCCTCTCTATCCACTGTTCCACTTGAAAAGAGTCATTTCAAGCAATCCCATCATGGAACAGCTACTGAGTCAGATTAGATGTGACAAAATGCAAGTGAGAGCTAAAGAAAGGCAACAGGTATAAAATGGGGGAAAGACATTTTTAATGTATACAAGTTAGATTAAATCACTATTTAAAGATAATATTGTTATATTGAAAAAAAGAGAGAGATTGTAGCAGGGTGCATGTCTCAGGACCTATAGCCTAGTTGCAGGTGCTGAGAAAGAGATGGCATGCCTACCTGGGAGGACTGGGCCACCTGATGAGGATGATTATCTGGCCAGCCCAGTGGACATTTAAAGCTCCCAGAGAAATGAGCTGAAGAGAGAAAGGGAAGGCTACAAGGCCAGAGGCAACAGCATGAAGTCAAGGTACCCTCTTGGTGGGTGGGGGCCCCATGGGACAAAAAAATTCTCAAAGCAGCCTGGATCCTTCCCACAGCTCAGGAAAGTGGGGAGAGGCAAAAACAGTAGGGCTGTATAAAGCTTCAGTCTCTAGTTTGATTTGGCCTGATTTGGTGGCTGAATCTCTGAACCTGAATTGAATCGGAGGACCCTTTAATTTCTCTGAATCAAGAGATTCAGATTTGGAAACGTTTGGAGATTCAGACATAGACACAGCTTTAAATGCTTTTTCTACATACCTCTAGGTAGTAGGCGGCTCATGAATGCTATGATGCTGGAGCGCATGAGCATCCCACAGCAGCACAGGGGGCTCCTCAATGCGCTCAGTAGCCGATCTAAAGTGGACCAGAAACACTTCTGGTCCACTTCCGGGTCTGCTGCGGATTGCACAGCACCTCCATGCCCCAGCAGTTTGGTGACTGATGCCTCCTGGGTCTGAAGGAGCACCTGGGGTTCCCCTGTAGCCAATCGCCAAGCTGGGGAGGCATGGGGCGGGGCCCCAGTGTGCTCCCAGGCAGGCTCGAAACTGGAAACTGGAACTACTTCCAGTCCACTTCCAGGTTTGCTGTTGAACACATGGAGGCCCCTCCTCCCGCACTCCTGTGGGATGCTCCATGCACCCTGGAACTGCAGCAATCATGAGGTGAACCTGCTACTGCAAGTTTTGTAGAAAAAACTTTTAAAGCTATGTTTATGTCCAAATCTCTGATTCTCCAAATCAGCATCAAATCTTCAAATTTGGATTCAGCTGAATTGAATCAGGGACAGTGATCTGAATCAACAAATCAAATCACTGTCCCTGATTCCATTTGGCCAAATCCAAATGCAAATCAAATAGAGCCCTCTTTGCATGCTTCTAACAAACAGCATGATTCCAATGTGGAGAAAAGGGACATTGATTGCGGGACAACTCACAGATGGGTTGTAGCTACACACTTGCCTATGTCTTAGAGGTGGGGTAGGAGAACCCAGACCTAAGGAGATATATGATCCTAGTCAGAGTTGTGGATGCCTATGTTATGGTGCTTAAAGACTGTCTCAGGCCAGACATTTATGCATAAGAAATTCATAAATCTGGCAGACATTCTGGTAGGGAAATATGTGTACATTATATGCATTCATGGAAATACTTGGCCCTACCCCATAAGACTTCTAAGCTTGCCCATTGAGGGACCGGAAGGCCACATAAGGGCAGTGGTTGTGGGGCAAGATTTGTGGTCAATGGCCAAACTAATACAGTTTACATGATGAGCACAGAGAAGTTGGGCTGATCATGGCCCCACCAGACCAGTGCTAGGGGAGATATTTCCATTTTTGGACCTGGAACTTTTGGGGCCTAAACCCAAGTCAATCCACGAGCAGTGGTGGGGTAGATAGGAGGCCCTCTCCAGCCAGCAGAAATGGATAGGAAAGAGGCAGGAGTCTAGTGCATTCTGGGACATGCTCTAGAAGGAGCACATAGTCAAGGACTTTTGGAACCCTTCAGAAGAGGGGGCTGTATCAGGTAGGAGAAGGCCAGGATTTTGTTAGAGACCAATGGGAGGACCTGACATATGGCCCTCTGGATGGATAACTGGGTCAGGCCCATAAGGTCATCTTAGATCCTTGTCTAGCCACCTAGAACTGTCATTTTGAGCTACAGGGGGACCTCTTGATGAGGGTAACCAGTGACAAAACCACAGCGGTTTTTCTGGCCTAGTAGTCACAACTACTAATCCTGAGGCTGTATTGCAGATAAGTTTTGAAGCTTATGTATGACATCCCTTGGGGGCATTTGAGGATGTAGAAAGCACAGGGGAGAGTGTTGGCAAGGTTTTTTTGGCCTGAGGTATACCAGGAGATCAAAGAGTATTGCGCCTCCTGCCCCAAATGCCAAGTAGTTTCATAGTCAGTAGGGTCAGAAGGGACCTGAACAAATCATCAACTCCGACCCCCTGCCATGGCAGAAAAGAGTACTGGGGTCAAACGACCCCAGCAAGGTGTTCATTCAGCCTCTTCTTAAAGACCCCAGGGGTAGGAGCCAGCACCACTTCTCTTGGAAGTTCGTTCCAGATCCTAACCACCCTGATAGTGAAGTAGCACCTCCTGATATCTAGTCTGAATCTACCCTCTGCCAGCTTGTGGCCGTTATTATTAGTCACTCCTGGTAGTGCTCAGGGGAACAGGGACTCCCCCAATGCCTGCTGGTCCCCAGGTGCAGTACCCTGCACTTGTCAGTGTTGAAACCCATCCTGTTCTCATCCACCCACCCCTGTAACCTAAGTCTGATTGCAGCCTGTTCCTCCCTTCTTGCGTGCCCACTTCCCCCCACATCTTAGTGTTGTCTGCGAATTTGAACGGGGTGCTTTTTACCCCCTTGTCTAAGTTGCTGATGAAGATGTTGAACAGTGGAAGTCCAAGGACTGAGCCCTGTGGAACCCCACTGCCCGCATGCCTCCAGGTTGAATAAGACCCATCCACCACCACTCTCTGGGTGCGGCCCTCCAGCCAGTTAGTGACCCATTTGACTGTGTAGGTGTCGAAGCCACAGTCCTCCCCTAGTTTTTTAATGAGAAGACTCTAGATCTAATTGGATTCTGTTCCTTCTCTCCAGTGTGCCCATTTCTCCCCACATCTTTGTGTCATCAGTGAATTTGGACAGCATACTTTCCATGTGCACTTCCAAGTCGCTGATAAAGGTGTTGAATAGCATAGACCCAAGGATCGAGCCCTGGTTAACTCCACTGCCCACATCCCTGCAGGTCAAAAATGACTTGTCCACCACCACTCTCTGGGTACAACCACAGAGCCAATTTGCCACCCATCTGACTGTGTAGGCATCAATGCCACAGTCACCTAGTTTTATTTATGAGAATGGGAAGGAACAGTTGCAAAGGCCTTCATGAAGTCCAGGTAGATGACATTCACCTCAATACCCACATCCAAGGACTTTGTGACCTTAGCAATTTGAGGACAATCCAGTGTTCAACCATAATAGTTCTTCCTGCAATCACTCTAAACTCCTCCAGTATGGCTCTTATTTCATCTCTTTGAGTTGGGGTCAAAGTTTCCTTTAGCTGGAGATCAGCTACCAGATCTGAAGAGGAGTCCTAAACACACACGCTGGCTCCCTGGAAAAATGCAGAGGCCATTCCTGTCTCTTGCACCCTCCAGGGTTTTAACAGGTTAACACGATCAATCTGTGAACTGCCATTTTCCCACTAGTTGCACTTTGAAGTCCACCTAGCTTACCCTTTGTAAGATGTCAAAAGGTCCTTGCCGCTTTGCCAACAACTTCCTTTTAGAGGATGAGAGTGTGTCAGCACACCTTTGGGTGCTTGCCACTATAAGGCCCTGAGCAAGCTGTGAGGCAGCCTGCAGGTGACTGCAGAGCCAATCTGGCAGTCACATGTCAGGCAGGAGCAGCCTGATGGGAGCAGGGGAAAGCAGCCTCAGAATAAGAGCAGGCCTGAAGAGTAGAGCTGGCACTTACAACTAGGGAGCTGAAGGGTGAACATCTCCTGGCTGGAGTACTGCTGATCTCAGGTACCTCCTGGAGGTCAAGAGTAGGAAATATGGAGATGGAGAAGGATCCTGGTCCTGGGGAATGACCTAAAACTATACCCTGCTGGGGTTGGATGGTGTAATAGGGCTGCCTGTGGCAGGGCAGTCTCCAGGAAATGCAACACTTGTGCCTCCCCAGTGAAAAGCAAGAATGGGGCATCATAAATCCTCAGCCCCAGTGACACCATGGAGGGGAAAGGCTAAAGAAGCACATCCTGAGAGAAAGGCCCAGGGCCCAGGCATGTAGACAGACACTTGAGACCTGAGTGGGCCATAGGCTGAGTTGGGGCCCCAGGTACATCAGCAGACTCCTGAGGCCCAAGGGGCATAAGCCCAGAAGTCCCAGTGAGAGGGAGGAGTAGTGGCCCCAGTGAGGGGGTAGAGTGAAAGCCAGCAGCTTTGTAGAGTAGGGCCTTAGGGGGCTTGAAGGAAGGCACATGGGCTGACTGAAGTAGCTAGAGTTGGGGCCCCAGTGAGGGGGCATGAGGCCCAGGTATGTCTAAGGATACCTGAGGCTAAATTGGGCCATAAGCCAAGTGCAGCCCAGTTAAGGGACTGAGGGAGTGATTGTGGGTAGTGATTTGAATGCCAACTGTAAGGTATGGGACACAGTAAGTGGGAGGTCAGAGCCATGTATTATGCCCTTGGCATCAGGACATTAAATGGGCAGCCTCCTGCATTTTTTAAAATCCGTTTATTTAATACATCAAGACATGACATCCTGTTCTCATCCGCCCAGCCCTGTAACCTAAGTCCAATTGCAGCCTATTCCTCCCTTCTAGCGTGCCCACTTCCCCCCACAACTTAGTGTTGTGTGTGGATTTGAACAGGGTGCTTTTTACCCCCTTGTCCAAGTCGCGAATGAAAATTTTGAATGGTGCAGGCCCGAGGACTGAGTTAGTCCCAGTTCCATTTCTGCTTTGGCCTTTCTGACAGCCCCCCTACAGCCCAAGCAACTGAGGTATAGTCCTTCCTAGTGGTTGCCCCTCCCTTCCATTGGGTGTACACCTCCTTTTTAGCTAGGAGATGTTATCATATGTTTTAGTGAGCCATGGGGGCTTTTGCTCCCCCTTGTCGCCTTTGATCCCTGTTGGGATTACCTCCCTTTGGGCTTGGAGGATCGTCTCCTTAAGGAACAACCACTCTTTTTGGACACCCCACTCCTCTCCCCTCCGGGAACTCAGCACCTCCCTGACTGTTCTCCTTACCTCATTGAAGTCTGCCCTCCTGAAGTCCAGGGCTGCTGTCTTGCTACAGGCCTTTGCCACCTTGTGCTGGATGGTGAATTCCAGCAGGCGATGATCGCTGTCACGCAGGTGGTCGAGCACCCACAGACCACTCACCAGGTTGTCACCCGTGGCCAGGACCAGGTCCAACAAGGCATTTCCCCTGGTGGGGCTGTGCACCTCCTGGGATAGCTGGAGGTCCTGTATCTCAGCTAGGAACCTATGTGAGCAGTCAGACCTGGCTGAGTGCTCTTCCCAGCAGATGTCTGGAAAGTTCAGGTCACACATGATGACCATGTCCTTTGACCTAACTACCTCTGTGATCTGACTTAAGAATTCCTGTTGTAGCTCCTCCCCTTGGTTGGATGGTCTGTAGTAGACCCCCACCATTAAGTTCCTTTTCCCTCAACTTCCTTGTATTCTAACCCAGAGCACTTCATTGTGTCCCTTCTCTGACCTTATGCTTCTTGTTGAGAATGTGTATTCCTCCTTGACGTAGAACACCACACCCCCACCTTTCTTCCCTGTCCTATCCTTCCTGTATAGCCCTTGATATTTACCACCCAGTCATGCATTGGGTCCCACCATGTTTCTGTGAGCCCCACTATGTCTGGGTTGGTGTCAGCTTGAAGGAGGGTAAGTTCCTCCTGCTTGTTCCCCATACTACGAACATTTGTGTCTAGGCATTTGAAGCCTCCTAAAGATGCGTGCACTGGCCCCCTAATCTTAGCACTGCCCGGGCCCCTGTTGCTTATCTGGGTATTTGTTCTGCCATCTGTCTAGGCTGGGCTGTTCTTGTGGGTGACACTTGGTTTAGTGGTCCAAGGCTTCCTTCGCCCTCATCTTCCCCTTCCCCCGATGAACCTATTTTAAAGGCCACCAAAGAAGATTTGCCAACATAGAAGAGAACGCACACTTACCTTTTGGGGAAAGGTGAAGCCCATCCCACTCGAGAATGTCTCTCATCCTGATGTGCGGGTCGTTGTCTAGGAAGCTGAAGCCCACCTCAAGACACCATTCCCAAAGCCTCCAGTTGATTTCTCTGATGCAGGTCTCATGTTGCCTTCCATGTCCGCTCACTGGTAGGACAGAAGAAAATACCACCTGTGCCCTGTCTCCTTCAGCATGCCCCCCAGAGCGTGGTAGTCCATCATCAGGTGATCAGGGCTAGTAGTTGTACCCCAGCCCACATTTAAGGCCCTGCTAGTGCCTGTTCCTCTGGTGGGTTAGGGGAAGAAGCAGCACATTACTTTAACCTGGATCCGCAGTGCCTGTATAGATTGAGAACTTCAGCAGGGCTATTTGGTGCTTTTATCTAAAGCTGAGTCAATCATCTATTAGATATAAGTACCAAAAAAGCCTCGCTACAGTGCCTGATCTATGCAGACATTGCTGAACCAGGTCCAACTAACCTCTTCAGGCATGTACTGTGCTCAGTGCAGGAGTGCACCGTGTTTAAAGTAAAGTGATGTTTTGTGCTGGGGGAGAGGAGGATTTAACATCTGCAAGGAGCCCTAATTCTTAAATATACTTCATGATGTTTTGAGAGATTGTATTCATGGTTATTGTACACTTGGGATTGGTGGTCTTATGGCCCTGTGCCCTGGAAAGGAAAATATGCATTTGGGAGGAACTCATAGGTTGCATTCTGTGCTTATCTGTAAGTGAGTCTGTTCCGAGTGGCCAGGGCCACAGAACACTCACCCACACACCATATGGTACACACTCTGCCACACAAACCACCACTGCATTGCACACTCTCCTGATGTGTCACACAAGCCCCCACCCTGCACCATGCAGGCCCCCATCGTGTGGACTTGCTGTGCCATGGAATCATCCTGCATATGCTAATAAGCCATGCTGCATCCACCCTACCACCATGTGCCACCCTCATCCCCCTGCCACACAGTGGGTAACTTCCACTGCACTGCACCAGTGCAATCACCATGGGGTCCCAGAAGCCCTTCAGCCATGAGCTTCCTCAGATTGTGCCACTCTTTTCTGCTCTGCCCCTAAGGGTGGGGACAGACAATGAAAGCTAGAGGAAGGAGAGGAGTCTAGGGACTCTGGTGGCAGCAACAAAAAAGCAAAAAGGAAACTATGCCTAGATCAGGAGTCCAAGGGCCTCATGTGGCCTGTGAGCCACCAGTTGGACAGCCCTGCTTTAAAATGTCTCCTTAGGATGACTTATATTTTGTATATTTTGTAGAGTAGTTGTTAAAATATACCTCTGTTTCCTTAGCCCCTCAAGGAGTTAATTTGATGGGCCTTCCTGGGTGATAAAAGAAACGGTATCTGCAGTTACAAGAAAAATAACATCCAATAAAGGGAAAATGGCTATCATTGCTCTTGCTTCAAGATATACGCTGTGCAGGTAGGCTGGGATTAGAATTCCCTTCTCCCCTTGTACCCTGTCTGGGCTGCACAGAGGGTGGAAATAGACATTGCCTTTATGCCACCATTAAAAAATTGTGATCCCAACACCAGTCGCATGAATTTGGGCTGTAATTCTGCAACAAATGTCATTTTGCTTTCAGGAGGGACTGTGGGGGCAGTTTGGAGCTGCCCATGGTCTCCTGCTGCCCCAGGCAGGTGTTCCCACAGCTTCAGGGCAACCCTGCATGTCCCAGAAATTCCCATTCGGGATCAGGTTCTTGAATGCCCAGGAGCTTCTGCCTGATTTTCCCCCATTTGCAGATGTGCACTAAGTAAGATTCCCCAGGCTGCATCTCTGCAGATGGGGAAATCCAGGGTTTGTACATAGAAAACTGCCTTTGTACCAGGGACATTCCACAATATAACAAAATGTTTGCTTAAATTTCCAGATCAGCAGCCAAGCACCAGGCACAACTTTGCTCACAGGGGAACCTGGGGTTCCCCCATTTGTAGTGGCACATCCAAAGCCAGATTCCCTGGGCGTGCATCTCTGCAAATGTGGAAATCTGGGGCCCAATTCTGTGTGATAACAGGCAATGTCTGTTTTGCCTGAGGAACCAGGTCAAATGTGCTAGCATGTGTGACATGTCCCAGCACAGCTGAACTGTTTCACTGGATGGCATTTGTTTATACCCTTAGAAGCATTTTGGGTAGATAGGGATGTCCTGTCTTTTTTTTTTTTTTTTTTTAGGGAGCCAAGTCACTGGCCAAGCTTGGAAGCAGGATACCAGGTTGGATACACCGATATCTGTTTCATTTGGATAGTTGCTATCCTACTGCAGGCTCAAGTGCATTAAGTAACCCCATGCTGACTTTTTATATAGTTTATCAGTAGGAAATCCCATGATACTTACTTCACTTGTGTATGTCCATTTGCAAGGGAGACAGGATGGGAACATAGAAGTAGGCATCATCAGAGTCTAAACAGTGAGAATGAGAAAGCAATTCCCTGTTCAATTACCTTTTATCCATACAGTTATTTTTGTTTGTTCCCTCTCTGCCTGACTGTGTCATGCTGACTGGCAGAGAGAGGTAGCCAGGATAAAAATGAAACCATGAGTAATGCATAGTATTTTCTCTCTTGCATTGTCTACTTAGCAATGAAAAACGTTTCTTCTTCCAAAATCCAGTCAATTTCTCATCTGTTCCCACCTGTTCTTTCTTTCAATGTTCCATGAAGTGATCTGGTATATGATTTTGCAAAGTTTACTTCACTGACTGCTAACATCCATTCTGGAACCTGAATCCTTGCAAACAGATGCATAGGTAGAAACTTGCACAAAATTTTATTCTGTCCAGAAAAAAAGGAAATTTGCCTTCCTGAAGTTTCCCAATTGCTTATCTTCTGAATATTTCCAGATGAGGGGTTTGTATAGAGATTCAGGAAATGATGCTGATATTTAAGAGTAGCTTTTACTCTTAACATATAAAATGTGATTCCACAGCAATGTGTATAATATAGACGCAGCAATATTTTTCATTGGTTGAATCGTTTTCTTTTTTGGGGTGGAGAGAGGTTAATATGTCTTTAGAAGAAGAGTTTTCTCTTTCAGGTCATTTGCTTTTTTCTCCTACTTCATATTTTTACCTATTTTTCTGATCATTTTGAGCTCCAACAGGTCCCTTAAAAACTGTAGCAGTTACACGGATTTTTTTGTTTCTACTCAGCAACTCAAATCTTGACTGCATCATTACAAGGGTTGTTTCCTTTGCTCTGTATTCTCTTCCTCCTCAAAAGAGGTGTTTTCCATTTTATACCTTCACAGTGCAGGAGTTGTTTGTTGCGCGGGCCGCCCCGGGCGC